>CM053791.1:152303247-152660747 GCA_028749045.1 Cupressus sempervirens | reverse complement strand
TTTACATATTTTTCTTGGGAGGGGTTTGCTTAAGTTATCCCTAAAACCAATGCACAATTGGTCCATGTATTGGTCCCAATATTTATAAAGTTTAGACAACATGGTCTTCCAGATGTGCAATTTTATTCAACAAATCATATATCATCAATGTGAGATATTCACCAGCAAAAGTTTCCCTATTATACATTCCTAGGAAATTTTTTGTATCATATAGTTTGTGATCTATAATTTGTAAAGTTAACACTGGTTAACTCTATGTCAAGTGGAAGTTAGCATAAGATTTTCTTTTTAAATTTAAACTTAGAGTTGACCCAATTCTTCATAGTTATTGATCCTTAGTCCTTCTACTAGTTAGCATATGCTAACTCAATTTACGATATGTTTTACTTACCATATTTAAAGTTATATTCAAGGATTAATCATAAATGTTTTAATACATTTGATCATGTAATGCATAATAACGCAATTTGGAATAGTAAAAATTGTAATTAACATATGAATTTCTCTACTAGTTTTTGATTTAGGGTTAAAATAGGTTTTTTATAGTGGGTCCAGAACCCCATAATTTAGTACAAAATAATAAAAGGAGAAAAAAAACTAGCACCTTGAGAGATCCAACAACTAACCACTAAACCAACACCAAATAGTGACTGAGACTAGCAAAAAATCCACCCGATCAACCAACTATTGTCTCAAAAAGAAAAAAAAAGACCAGCAAGCTAGACAAATAACCACACTTTAGGATGGCTCAAGAGCCAATTCCTCATTCTTTTCTTTGTTCTTTTCCACAACCACTTTTACATGTTTTTTTATCATCTCATCATTCTTGGTCTTCGGCTTCCTTGTTGTTGGTTTGGTTCTTTTCTTACTAGCAGACTATTCCCCACTCTTAGGGTCATCCAAGTCTAGCACTATAATTTTTTCCACATTCAAGTCAGCATTACCTACAATTTTATTCATGTTCTCCACCGATGCTTCCTCAAGTTTCTATTAATTATTGATAATTTTGTTGGTATTTCTTTCGAGGTTATCAATTAACCAACCCCTACAACACATTTTTCTTCTCCAAATCATTCACATTGCCACCAATCTCATGCCCCTCATTCACCTTATTCACAACTTCTTCCATATTTACATTTAGAGATCTCTAATTAATGTTGATTTTTTGAATGAAATTAATGGTCCATTGTTGGACCATTCTTAAGGTGTACATAGAGATTGCCTTCACATTTTGGAGCACACTTTGTGGAGGCTAAATGTCTACCTCTTTTAGATCATCCTCTAATAGCTTTAGGTTGACCTCATCCAGATCAACAAAATTGGTAATTGGGAAAATACTATCTATTGTCCTCATTTTTTGGATCCATTTCTTCAGGGGATGCTTTTAGAGGCAAATCATCTGTTTCAATAAATAGATCATGGCTAATGTTTTCTTCAAAGGATTTGAATAATGAGGCTTCTTTACCAAAATCCTCCTATTCTTTGCCACTATCAACATTTTTAACTAACACATCCTCCTTCTGCAAACTTTCTTTTACTTCCTTTGAATGAATAGAAACAAGGGAGGGGCATGACACTTATTGGTCTGAATAATTTGTTAACCAACCCACTAGAATAATTACTCTTAGCATCCTCCACCATTTCAAGGCTATCCACATAACCTTTGGTAGAACCTTTAGAATCAATCATCATTTCTTTGTAATTAACATTCTTTTTATTCCTTTTCAAAGACTCCATTTTCACTTCTCCCAACTCTTCCATAAACCGCTTGCCTCTTCCTTTACTACTACAAAGAGTTTTACAATTTTTTTGACTTTTAACAAAAATAGAACTAGGGAGGTTCTCCTTAAACTTATCCATCATAAACTCAAAAATCAGTCTCATGTGCCCTTCACATAGAATGGGTTTATCCAATTTCTCCTTGAAGTCTTTTATGGTCTGCACCAAAGAGAAAAACAAATAAAATAGAAAACAAACCCCAATTTTCTATTTTAAATGATTTTAATAGAATAAATGGGTAACTCTGAGCTCTATAATATACATCCCATCCAAAGTAATGTACTAGATAACTTCTTTAAGGATTGATGTCCACAACATTTTGATTGAAGAAGAAAGAAAAGACCCTCCCTTTTCTCTAATTAGAACCTTATCATCAGCTTTTGGAAAAATTTAACCAATTCCTCAACAATATCTTTATTTCAAGTAAAGTTCATACCTTTGTCTTTGAGCTTCGTTATCAACACCATAATGTCAATGTTTAACTTGTGATGTCTCCTAGCCAAGGTGACCAAACCCACTTTCCAGCCATTGATAAACACCTTAGTGATATCTAGTTTGTCATCCTTCATTCTCTGCATTTATGGCAGAAAACAACACTTTTCCAACTTACCTAAAACATTGGGTTCTTTCTTCGATCTTGCATGGTCCCTAGCTCCCCCCTGTTTTAGAGTTCCACCCATAGTAATGTTTTTGTAGCTATCATCAACAATATTTTTTCTCCAAATGAAACTATCTTTTCCCTTAATAATGCTAAAATAAATGAACAAAAAGAAAACTGCCCACAAAGCATGAGAAGATCTCCAATATTGATACAATAACTTGTCATAAGCGCAACCATTACTATTAAGATTGTTATATTAGTTGAATGCATCAACAATAATGACATTTTTCATATCTACATCTCATTTTGAATAATTATTGCTAGACAATAAATCAAACCATTTAAGAGTTTGGATAATTACTTATGTCTCTGCAATCTCATCAAAAGTATTTCTAATGACCAAAAATATATCTTGCAGCAATAAAAAATATTAGGATTAGAGGAAAGGTATATTATAAATCACCAAATAATATATTTGTGCACCGAAGTACATCTCTATAGACTAAAATTAAATGTATAAGTTGTAGAAATTACCATTCTGATTACAAATCCTCAATAATATATAATTAATTTTCATATTTAAACTATTTGATTGCACTGGTTTTTCATATTAATTGGCAAATCAAATATGAATGCTAATCAGAGTCAGACTATATACTTGTTTGTTAATTTATATCATGTCATTCTATACTCATTCTCTCAAATTTAAATTCTAATATAGTTACCTTATAATAAGTCGATATGAACTAAATTTTTATGTTAGAGGATGTTATCATCTCATAGAATATTATATTTCATCTTTCTAATTAAATCTAATCACTCTTATTTTAGATTAAAGATGAAAACAGTTTTTTTTTACAAACCCCAATCTTGTTTGCTATTGTTATTGATGGCATTGGCCTAACAATACATCCAATGACATACATGTCTTCTTGCCGTACTATAAACTATACATTGAATTTGCCCCGAAAGGCAAGTTAAGTCGACAGAGTTTGGCAGAAGTGGAATTGATATCCAACCTGGAAAAGATCCAAACAAGCCCAATGACAAATGAGTTAAACTCTTGGTGACGCAATTTGTACTGAAATTTCAAAGGGCATCCGAAATCGGCACGTTCACAAGTGCTGATGTCTTTTGTAATTGAAGAGGATTGGACAGCATTAGAAGACAAAAGTGTCGGTAGACTGGATTTCTATGTATTCATAAAGTCGCGGTAGAAAAAAACAAGTTTAGTTGCATCTAATGCCGTGACTGGCCAAACAACGAATCTAGCACGCCCGTGGAGGTACTCTTCATATGATTAAACCCCCTCCACTCATGCATTTCAATTCTACCACTCTGTAGCTGAATGTCAAGTTTGATAACGCCACCCTTTTCCAAGAATATGCTCATATGACATATTGTCAAACATTTAAGTTGCGTGTTTGATAGACACACTGGCTCTCAAAAAATTATATGAATTAATGTCTTTTTTGGCATGGTAGTTGACCCTAGAACTTACATTTATCTCTCCAAGTTATTAGTATTGGTCTATTTTGTAATACTTTTTGTTTATGAAATATAGCATTTCTCATATTCATTGTACATAGTTGTTGATTTATGAATACATGCTTCCAATTATATGCCTGAATCTTATAGGTGTTTACAAGATAGTTGAGCTAACAAAAATTTATATGAATTCATTGTACGTATTGTCGATTTATGAATAGAGGCTTTCAATTATATGCCTAAATCTTATTGGTGTTTACAAGATAATTGAGCTAACAACAGTCTATATGAATTCAATGTCTTTTTTGACATGGCAGTTGACCATAGAACTTAGACTCATTTCTTCAAGTTATTAGTATTGGTCAATTTTGTAGTACTTTTTCTTTATGAAATATAACATTTCTTATATTCATTGTACATACATGTTGATTTATGAATACATGCTTCCAATTAGATGCCTGGATCTTATAGTTGTTTACAAGATAGTTGAACTAACAACATTGACCGTGTGTTACATATTTGGGTGACACGTGTTTAATGATATTATATAAGTTTTATACTTATAATAATATAATAGTTAATTATTGTGCTTTTTTTGGATCATAGTAAATAGATATTAAGGTAGTTGGAAATAAATGGTTCATAAGTAATCAATTAAGTCTTAAGGTCGAGAGACGGCCCAAACATTCTTCAACTAGCTTTGCTAGTGGCTAAGTTAGGGAAGTCTTCATCACTTAGCTCCACTTTGTTTCAATTGAATCAATTTCTATTTTCATTAGTTTTATATCTTACCATTACTTTGTTTACTAGAATGTTTGTTTGGCTTTACACATTTGATACTCAAACTAAGTACTTTATAGCTATGTCTTATTATTAGCTTGGATTAATCGATTGTAACCCACCCATTGGTTGAGTAGGGGAGCCGAACATCAATGAGAAATTTAATAATCATATTATGTGCCACTACAAAATGAGGATTCAATATATTACACCCCATTGATTTTGAAGAATTATCACATTTTTTTTGTAATTAAGATGGTTTAATAGGAAGAGGACAAGGTATGGCTTCTCTAGTACAACCTTCAAAACTATTTTTTCCTCCAAATTCTAATATGATTAGCATCTTGTATGAGGTAAAAGGTTGAGATTAAAAATGGAGGCATTCTTTCTAGATCTTTCAATGACCAAGGTGTTGATGTCATATGTTTGTGCCTTATTTTCTTTAATTGAACATTGGCATGATAATTTTGCAGCCCTTCCTCTTGATCAACATTGTTGTTCTCTTCATTGTAATCAGGTTGCTTCTTTTAGGGAAATTGTACACGTTTCATCTTCAAGGGCTATGAGTAATGTTTCTTCTACTCAACCAAGGGATGCCATGTATAAATTTAGTCTTGTGTATTTTCATTTTTTTGTACATTGATAGTTATTCCTACTTCTACAATTTTTGGGTCTCCTACATTTGTCCTCCTTAGGAATATTTTTCGTTGATATAATTGTGGTGGAGAACTTTTGAATTTGCTCCCATTTTTGTATAAATTATCCCTTTAATATTCTTCTAATGTTAGATTTAGGTTTATTTCTTCTATAGTTGCTATTTCCACTTCCTCTTTTAAGGTACTTCTCTCTATTTCTTCCTCTATGCTAAAGTGGTAATTGTATCTATATGGCTTATTTTGTACTTATTTTATTATAAACATATATAGACTATTGTTTTTTGTTAAAAAAAATTGAGGCTTTTAAGATCCATTCTATATAAAGATTCAAAGATGATTTTTTGTTATTTAATTTAAAAGTATCAAGGATACAATGATTTGTGGTTTAAAATAATATTGAAGTATAAATAGTTGTAATTTAAAAGCTTTCAAATTCTCCTTGGAGGCTACTGTTAATTAATTTGTGTGATTTTTTTTTGTTTTAGATGGTTGACTATTAAAAAAATACCTCCTTTTTTTTAATACTTGTGGTTATCATATAAATGCTCTCTCCTTGGGGAAAAATCCCTAAGAGTAGATAAGTTCAAAGAATCTCTTCCATGCCTTAATGCTAGGGTCCTCGTCTTACCCATACTGAATATATGAATCTTTAAGTCTCTTGAGAAAAATAAAAGATTCCTATGTAGCATGTGATATTGAAGATTTAGGTAGGTTAAATACATGATTCTTGGGAAAAAGAGCACATCCAAAGAGAATTTTCTATCATTACTAATAGGTCAACCATAGGCATCTTCTTGTTCATCCTAATCTTAAAAGTCATGGATAAATAATTCCAATACTTGGTATTCAATATTTTTTAAAGAGTTCATCTCAAAGAGAAAAATAATAACATTGATATTAAAATTATTGTGATTCATAACTGAGTTACACAATTGTTCTAGTAAAAATGATTCCATTGTCAATAACATTATATAAAGAATTAAGAATGAAAATCATCTCTTTAGTGAACTACACAAGTTAATGTTTAGAAAATCTCATCATCCCTTGTATTTGAAAAATGCATATACACTTTACCTCTCCACTAGGTTGAATCAGGGAAATATGGATGCCATTACTAACACTAAGCATTATAGACCTCTAAACGATGATGAAAAGGAGAAACCTTCATAACGTGGGAGTGATCTTAATGTTTTTTTAGAGTAAAAAAGGGTTCAATCTTGATTTGGATAGTTGTAAATCTTTTCGTACTCCTTGTAATGTGCTTGATGTACATAAGGAACAATTGGATGGTATAGTCATATTAGTTTAACTAATTTTGAGTCAAAATATCTCTACTAACTTAGATAATGGCCATGTTTCTCATGAAAAACATATGACAGTATTATTCAATGCAAACCTCTAACTTGTTTAGCATGATGTTGAAGTCTATACCAATTCAATAAAATCGACCAAGATAATGAGAGACGATTAAAAAAAGAAAATATCTAACTAATTGATAAACAAAGAGTCTAATGATTCAAATCCTTAAAAAGTAAATTTAATTCATAGTACATAAAAGATAATCCACCATATTTATATGAAAGGGAAGAATCTTTGGAAGCAACTAGAAATGCATCACAAATCTTTATACATTTAAGAGTCAACATCAATGATCTTAGAGAATTTCAAACACATAACTAATTTTATATGACTTGCAACACATACATAGTCATGTTAAAAGAAAGACTATATTAGTTGAAAAGTAGATTCATGTGGAATAATTTGACTTTGAGTTTGAACTATTAAGAAAAAATGCCATGCCCTCATTAGTGCAGATGAAAAGAGAACCACTAATTACATGAACATAAAACTTTTGATCGTAACAATGGGGTCCTTTGAAATGAGAAACCCCACCAGTAAAATATTCAAGATGAACATATGAATCATGCTCTATCATGTAAAATATGTAAATTGAACAAAGGGAAATATGAAGGTTGAGAAGAAATTCCAACCAACACTATTTTTTTCACATTGAAGCTTATTTTAATGGTGTAAAGCAAACAATGTTTGATAGACATGAAAGCTACTTGAACTTAATTTAAATGTATGTAATCCTTTAGAAAGTAGAGTGCATAAGTATAATCAAGCTTGTGGAAAGTACTAAACTATAAGAAAATATAAATATAATGCAGACTGATTACAATTTGTCTTCTCAATACCAATAAAAAATTGAGTTATGAAACCTTATACAATTATTTTTGTTTCTATCATATATTTCCTTTGTTGATGCATGTCTTCCATGTAAAGATCATTTTAAACATTAGTTCTTCCATCACAAACATTTTTGTCCTTTCACAAATAAATCTTCTTTACATACTTCACAAATTGGGAGTCCTTTTAGATTATTGCTCTACCCATTCATACATTAAAACATCTATATCGCGAGACAGTATTTGTGGAAATAACCAATAACTTATGAACTTTTTGCTTCACGACTTCTGCTTGAAATGTGAAGTACCATTCCACCCACTTGATATAGATACATTTAAAAGACTCTTTTCTTTAATAAATACATATTATTGACATTTAAAAAGCAGTAGTGGACATGAAAAAGTATCAAAGTACTTTTACGTCGATGCCACTCAAACCCATTAACTAAAAATTAAATACGGTGCTGACAACTATTGTCGGTATAGCAGTAAATTTAGCCATGCTAGGGCTTTCTCTTAGGGAGATAATATTTGAGTCATTAACATCCCAAACAAAAGAGACAAAATAAATGACGGATTCATTCCATTGAGTTAGGGTACACGCACAACAAATTATCTATGGAATTTCCTATAATAAAGGATTTTGTATTGGAATACATGTATGTCCATGTACTTACGGACAGCATTCGTCACTAATATCTAATCAACCCTAACTTTGGCTCTGTGTAGCAGATTTGAGGCGAGGAATGAGTTGAGGGGCCAGCTGAAAACTGTGTCTCAAACATGACATAAATTACTCTACTCTAAAGAAGGTCAAATGTAATAATTGAAATACGTAGTGGAGTAGAATTGTTGTTTTGGGGGTTCCAAAGGGCCTAAATGCTATCAAATAAGGTGTTTTGTAACATAAAATTTCTCTGAAAGTATTGTGGGTTTAGTTGGAGAGATGGAAGAGAAAATCTGCAGAAAAGAAGAAGAAACGGTTGGGTGTAAGATGTACAAAGGCGTTCGACAGAGGAGTTGGGGAAAATGGGTGTCTGAAATTAGACAGCCACGGAATAAACGAAGAATATGGCTTGGAACTTATGATACTCCACACATGGCGGCTCGAGCTTACGACGTTGCAGCTTTTAGCCTCAAGGGAAGCAATGCTTTCCTTAATTTTCCTGAGCTGGTGAAAACGTTTCCCAAGCCATGTTCTTTAGATCCTCGTGATATACAGTCTGCAGCTTCACAAGCAGCTCGTTCATGTTGTTCTCAGGATCTCAAGGAATCTTCTTCCTTGCAAAGAAGCGTAGATATAATCAGTCCAGTCTTATCAGATCAGGAAGGGATGGAGAAAATTAATACCATTTCGACTGGTTGCACGGATTTGGAACTGAGGTTAGCTTTGTGTGGTGAAAAATCATAAAACTGCTAAATATGATAGGTTTTTAAGAGGTGCATGTTTCTACTTAATGGGTAAAAGCAGATTTTCTATGGATTCGTTATCCTTTCTGATAAATCAATGGTGCGTATGTTTATAATGGTTGTGAAATCAGTGATCTATTTGTTAGATAAACAACAATAATTTTTCATTGGACCAATTTTGCTCTAATTGTAGCTTTTCTTTTCTAGTTTTAACTTTCATGGTTTCCTATAAAATTGTTTTCATGCAATTCCACCAAATCCAAATACCTCTGCAAAATTTGAGACAAGTAAGTTTCTTACATCCTATTTAGAGAATTACAGCTTACATGGGTTGTTCTAGTTTGATGAGAATATGTATTTTTCAAACATCACATAGTAATGAAAAAATTATGTTTCGAAAAATTAATCAATTTTGATTGTTTAATATTTTTAGTGAAGAATCAAGTCTTAGTGTGATGTTTAAGCTAGCAGATTTCTCAAAGCAGAAGGTTACATTTTAGAAATAATTTGACATTTGTTTTTGTTACTGAAAAGTTTGAAATAATATCTTGAATTGAATCTAAATCTACTAAATTAAGATTTTAAAATGATATTTTTTCTGATATAGTATGATAGTTTTTACATTAACATTTTGAATAAACAACTAAAGTCGGTTAAAACGTCAATATTATTGAGTGCCTTGTTATTTACCTATGTGAGGCTTGGTGCTTCAGTGGTAATTAACGCATCATATCAATTTGAACAAAGAGTGCCTTTTCCATATTGCAATTACTCTCACTGTCTCAGTTGAGATAACATGCATTACACCTCAGTTACAATATTGTGCAATATGGTAGAGAAAAGGTAGGTGCATGTACCATTTAGACAAGTTCGCAGGCCTAGGCTCTTAGAAGACATTGACAAGCAAAGCATTTATATGGGTCAGAATTCTGAAAACTCAAGTAATCGTAGACAACTGAGAATAGAGATGGCCATTCAATGCTATGATCTGTTCTTAGTACATGATAATTGATTTTTGTTTCAAACATTTTGTACCCTCCAGAAGTTACTTTCGCTTGTAATTCTTCTTGTAATAGTTCTCTATAGTAACGTGTTACTCATACAGCTCTTTTACTATAGGAATCCTTCAATAAATTCGTTTGGTTTTTATTTATGTTTCTTTTTTGTTTTTTTGGTATTGAAAGTCTGCATGTGGTATTAATTCTATTTTAATGTAGACAATGTTATTCATTGTTTATGATGTCAAATTTATTTTCTTTATTGTTTATTCTTAATTATGTATATTTTAGTATTTGTTTTAAATTGTTTCTATTATTTTTTGTGTTGAGACTGTGTACATGGTATAATTTTAGTTTGAAATTGGTACAATCTTACTTTCTTAATGGATAAAGTATGATTTGAAATTCATTTAGTTTATTATTGAATTTCGATTATATAGGTTTTGCTGTCTCCTTCAGTCATTTCTATTATTTACAAAAATAAATGTTGAACTTTTAAATTTTAAATTCAAATTGAAGGACAATCTAAGATTTCCTACTAGTTATCATATGTATGATCAAAGTAAAGAAACTATTACTGAACATAGTAAACATTTATTCTTTTTCAAATCCATTTGACCTTTAAGGAGTCAAGACAAATTTGAATATTCATTTCATTTACCACTACACTAGCTACATACTTATATGAAGCACTTCTACACATTTTACAAAATCTTTCGCTTAAATTGCTAAATAGGCATCTAGGTAGTTTAATGAAGTGTGAGAAAACTCTCCATAGAAAACCATCTTAATTAGATAACCACTCAAAGATGTTTGTGAACATTTTGAACTATTGAAAACTAATACTAAACATCCAAAAAAATCCACAATGAGAGTCTTGATATTTAGCAAACATCAAATTTCCATTGAATTAATGTTCCATTCATGTTATTTAGTTATGTAGGAATAAAAGTGACCAGGACCAATGTTTAATATATTTTTAGTTTGGTGAAATCATTCATTTAATGAATTTTGTTTTGTTTGAATAGTAAAAATGAATTACAGGGTTTTTACATTGAGATAAAAAATATTACTATTTATTTAGTGTGCACATTTATTTGGTTTCTTGGGTGTAGGTAGTTCCTAATGGTACTATTTGAACCACTTTATATTTTTCATTGAGATAACTTGTATTTCACTTAAAAAACAAATTACTTTGATTTTATTTTGAGACAATTCATAGTTGTACAGTTCATATTTTACCATTTGTATGTCTTTCAAGGATTTCTTTTGTGCATAAAGTCAATAAAATTTATTATAATTCATAATGACAAACTACTTGCTTGAGCCTTTGAATGTCCATCTTTTGAGATATCATAATTGGTTTAATATATTTTGACTAAGTCAATAAGGAGGTGGTCATGATACTAAACAACCAAGAAATATTCTAAGAAATAACAAAGGAAACCCTACTCGAGGTCATGACAACATCCAAAGAAAGTCAAAATAACTCCACCTACAAAATTAATAAAAAAATCAAAATTCATCTTCAAAGATTTTAAATCACTACTACTAACTTTAACTTTATCAAATTTGACATCAACAAACTAATTTAAAATATTTATACTAATAATATGGCAGTATCTAATAGAGAGAACCATAACAAGGTGAGAATAGTTCACCAAACAATAGACATTTAAGCATAGCTAGTTTATCCATTAGAAGTATAAAATAGTCATAGAACCAAAATAGGTAGACAAAGCCAAAAATAACCAAAAAAGAGACATGTCTTTTATAAGAATAGGAAATCATGTCAAAATTATTTGATAAAATTTTAAGAGATGATTGCTATTATTAAGTCTCATCCTCGCAATTCCACTCCTCTTTTTCCAATCTTGTGTAATTTCCTAAAAAAATTCTTTACTCTTCTTTGTCCTATGACCACACTAAGCATGGCCTCATTTATTATCCCACCCATCATGTTGCAAATAGATTTTATATCAGTTTTACACTCATTGTTGAAATTATCATTTCCTAAAATAGAAACCTCAATAGCATTATGTTTGCTATGAAAATCATTATTTTGAGTCTAGAGGCTAGAGTAGACTCACTTCATAAGGAATATGGGAAAAATGAATATTATCAATAGATTCATTGGCCCACACTTCATAAGAAATATGGGAAAAATGAATATTATCAATAGATTCATTGGCCCAATGTTAAGGAGATTTGCAAACCATATTAATTATTTCCTATAGATCATTCAAATATATTATTATTTTTGTAGGTTTTTCTATTGATACATCCTTTGCATAATGAGCATTATGTAGATATAATCATTATTATTTAGATTGTCTTTGGTTTTCATTCCTTGTGTCTATATTCCTAATTCATTTCAAGAAAAAAAATCCTAGTATTTTTTTTTAGCCTTTCATTTCTTTAATGCAAAGTCCTTAGGTCCCTTTATTCTTAGGTTCCTCCATGACTTCTCTTTTATCAATAGTTTCCTCCTCCTTTTCAAAATATATTAAAGGGGAATTTATTTTATCATTTCTATTGGTAATCTTGGATTTAGAAGATTCAACTTAGTATTGACAATTCATCTTCTTGGGAGTGGCTTGAAGTAGAGCTTCCTTCCAAGGGATCTATTTCTCTAAGATCTTTTGATTATCCAAATTTTTGTGGTTTTTTGTTACAGTAATATTCATCTTTTCATTACTGTGGGAATCTTTTTTAGGAGTGGATTTGTTTCAACAAGCTCAATATTGATGGTATATTTAGTAGGTTTCATAGAGTAGCCTTATTCATATTCTAGGTAGGGTCTAGAAGAGGACTTTAAAAATGATATATCAATAACATATTGATGAATGGTGTAAATAAAGCCCTAATAGAGTCAAGGGGAATCCCTATTGAAAATATTAGAGCTCAAATAGGAAAAGAGGAAGTAGGGAATATTAATATCATGGTCATTCCTTAGATGGTTTATAATTAGAAAATGGTTACCATGGATTTTACTTACTTTCAAGGTGTATAACACTTCATAAAACAAAAAAAATAGTAAGGCGTTTAAGAGGGAAGAAAAGAAAAAATTGCCATCCTCACTATCACCACAAATACCATGTCCCCTATTTTTTAGAACATCTTCATATAAAAAAAATATCTCTCTATATTTTCCTTTCTTGTTTGTCTCCCACACAATTGATCTTAGTGGCTTTTGCAAGAAGATTAGGCTTGTAGCCTATAATTTAATAGTCCCAATAGTTAGTTTTCTACAATACCATATGTACCATCTTAAACTAGAAGCACCCATCTTTTAAGACCTTTTAACAACCATCCCATAGTGACTTCCTTAATCATGGACAGATTTGTTCTAAATGTGACATTTCTCATATTTTCTTCCACCTTTTCTGAATCTATATGTACTTCTTCCTATACTTTTGGAGAACCTTCATCTTTTGTTCCTTGGGAGTAGGTTGACCTAGGCCAACTTATTCTAGAAATGGTCAACTAGGTTGACCACTTCTATAGTGATTGTGAGGCACATGGCCTAAAATATCTTGGGGTTCCAAATGTTAATTTCATGCTCCCTAGTTGGGTTGTATTATTTTCCCACCTGAAAAATAGTATATAAGGAGGCTTGAAGGCTTCATTTCACAACTAAGATGATCATAAGACATAATTTGTATTCTATTAGAAGATAAGACATCAATAAACTCAAGATCTCAAGGCATTCAAGTATTCAAGTAAGAAAGTTTCTTCAATCATTGAATGATCCTTTGTGAGTATTTTAATTTCTTCAAGATCTAGCATTTAATGGCCATCAAGGGAGGAGATATCCCTTGATGAATTCATCACATTCTTCATTGATGCACATTTATTCTCATGACCCTATAATGTGGTTGTGATAGACCTATTGTAATTTGTGGAAATATCCTATCTTTTATATACCAATTTTGATACAGGTGGATCTAGAAAGACTAAAATTTTCACGATCATGAAATCTCTCAAATTCAACATCATTCCAAAGATCTAAAAAAATTAGACCCGACATAACTTGGATGGGGTCAAAAGGATCTGACATGGAGAAGTTATGCTCATTCAAAGGTTTGGTGAAATTAACAAATCAGAGGGCTCAGGAAAAAGAAAAAGAAATAAAGTCATGAAAAAGGGTCAATATTGGTACTATTGTGAATAGTTTTTAAAGAGCTTTCCAACAATGTTTATTTCATCAAAATCTAAGATAAAACGTGGATGATATTGTAGAATTACTTTTACCTCAAAAAAAGGAGCTCCCTATTTTATAGTGCCCCTATTTTTTTATTCTATACTTTCTAACAAAATGGCCACAAAATTATTAAAAAACCAAAAATCAAAACATGTCATTTACTAAAGGCTTATGAATAAACCCCTATAAAATAACAAGATCTCTCAAAATATATCTTCCCTATAATTAAGGATGCAAATTCTAACCCTATTTATAAGGAGAGCCAAATAATATTAAAATTATATATCTTTCAATTTTGGGAACTATATTATTTTGTAAGAATTTGTTGTAATGGAGGGATTGTTATGTAAAAATGGGAGATTTGTCAAATATTGTTTTTTTAACCATAATAGGCAAATAAGCTTGTATAAAAGGGGGTTAGTTCTCTCTTGTAAGGACAATGAGTATTAGAGAATTTTTACAAATTCTTATGGAGAAATTTTGTAATTCTTGAGGGAAAAAAGTAGTCTTGGAGAACTTTTGTAGAGATAGTTTTTGTAAAGGAATAGTTTTCCTTGTGAGAGAATTTGTAAGCATGAAGGAATTGTATAGTGCTTTCAAGTGTATAGAAGAGACTGTGAATGTTTGAAGCTTGGATTTTGTAACAAAGAGTTTTGCTTGGTGGAATTAATAGAGCGATCCCTCGATTGATAAGTGGTCCCAGAGACATAGTCCTACCCGAAAAAACTCTATATCATATTGTTTGTGTCTCTTTATTCTCTTTTCTATTCTCTCAATTCTCTAAGTTTTTATTGTTACTAAACACATAGTTGATTAGTTGTGTTTAAATCATAAATTTTCTTGTATTTCAATGGTTAAAATACATACCACGATATCACTGCCCAGATCAAGGATTAAATCTATATTTGGATTAAAGTTATAAAACTTGTAAATCCTAATTTACAAATCAAATTTTGTATAAGAGCCTGTTTTTGCAGAGAAATTGCAGGTGTTGAATGTTAACTAGGTTGAAGTTGAAACAAGGAGAAGGTGAACTTGCAGATTTCAATCCAGAGATTGGGAAAAGAAGAACTTTTTCACAAGTCATGGCATCTAAACAAAATATTTTTGAATTTGATGTAGAAGCCTTCTAGAGAGATTTTGTGGAGTTGAAAGCTTTGGTGGACATTCTTCTCCAAGAGAGGCATGAATGACAATTGAGAAAGGGAGATAAGGCTAGGAAGAAAGAAGAAGCTAAATCCTCAGGGGCAAATGGAAAAGGCAAAGGAGCAGGAAGTGGTAGTGACCCTCCTGAACCTTCATCTCCATCTTCTTCATCTTCTTCATTGTCTTCTTCTTCTCTATCTAATTCTTCTAAAAAGAAACATTTTGTGAAGACATGCTTGTTATAGCTTGACGTAAAGTTTGATTTACCTATATATAATGATGAATTGGATGCTAAAAAAATGGATAATTGGCTTAAAAAAAGTGAAGTGTATTGTAGGGCTCAAAATATTTTGGATGATTCTTCCAAAATCTAGCTAGCTACTCTCAGAATGGGAGGCACTACATTAGTTTGGTGGGAGACAAAGATCTAGGATGATCTTGCTACACATGGTAAAATCATTTCATCTTGGTATGAATTTACTTTTGCTTTGAAGAAATAATTTTATCCTTTGTTTCATATGCAACAAGTCATTATGGACTGGCAAAATATCAGGTAAGGTAAAGGGTAGTCTATGCAAGAGTATACATAGGTGTTTAGGAAGAAGGCATTAACTCTTGGAATTCCTCTTTATACACAAGATACTTTGTTAAATTATATAGGTGGAATGCATTCATATTTGAAACATACAATTTTGATGTTTAGTCCTTCTAACTTTGATGAAGTATGTGTTCAAGCAACCCATATTGAAGAAGGTGGAGGAAACACAAGTTCTAGTTCAAAGAAAGAATTTGTTCCTCTTGAAAGAAACAAGAAGAGTAAGAAAGTAGCCACTTTGAAGAAAGAGGAAGGTGAAAAGCCTATGTGCTCACATTGTCAAACGAAAGGACATGTAGATGCGAAGTATTGGAAATTGCATCCTGAATTGAAACCAAAGTGGCTTAAGAGTAATAACAAAGGAAAGAAAAAGACTGTGGCTATTTTTTAGGATCTAAGATCAGATTCTAATGATGAAACAAAGATATTAGTTGTAAGTTTAAAAGGTAAAGTTTTTGCTAATTCTTCAACTAATGTTTCATATTCTACTTCCAAAAGTCATGTTGTTCCTGAAGATAGTAAAAGTTGTGAACTTTTTCATATAAGGGTGATTTCTAAGAACACTAAAATTGACACATTGATAGATAGTGGATCCCAAGTTAATTTAATTTTAGAGGAAGTTGTTAAACAGTTGGGATTGGAAACTAAGCCACATAAGAGACCTTATCCATTAGGTCATGTGTGCAATGATAATAGATTGTGAATAACTAAGCAATGTAGGTTAAGATTTTCAATTACGTCCAAATACATAGATGAGGTTGAGTTTGATGTGGTTCCACTTGACATCAGTGGGATTGTCTTGGGTAGCCTGTACTTATATAATAGAAAAACTATCTTCTACAAGAATCATAATAGGTATCACTTATTTAAGGATGGAGTTGAATACATTATAAGAGATCATCACATGAAGAATGAAGGATCAATTGTAAATATAGGGCATTTGAAAATGATTATAAATGCAAGTAGTAAACTGATTCTCATGTCTACAACAATTACTAAGCATCAAGTGCAAGCATAATCAAGTCTTCAACTAGTGATGGTAAAATAGGATTTGAACAATTCATTTTCTAATGGTGTTCCTATGCAGGGGATCCAAAAAGTTGATACTTTTTCCATTTCATCAGTGTATTCAGTGTTGCTGCTTCTTTTTCTTCTAGTTGGTACTATGTGGATGACAGATGCATCAATGAATATTGGTGAATGTATGATTAATTGTGTCAACAATGCTATCTCATTTTTATGTGTGTTTTTTATGAGTCAAATATTCAGAATTCCAGTAGGCTATACAAGTGATACCAGACAAGTGAGACAAACATGCCATCACTTTCAATCTATGCAAAAATAGACTTTTGGAGGTCCAAAAGCTTCTTAGTGGGGAGCAATAATCTAGGTGGATCTAGAAAGATAATAACTTTTATAGTCTCAAAATCTCCCAAATTCCACATCATTCCAAAGATTTTCAAAAATTAGACCTTACATAACTTGGACGAGGTCAAAAGGATCTTAGATGTAGAAGTTATGCTTAGTCAAAGGTTTGGTGAAATCAACAAATTAGAGGGCTCAGGAAAAGGTTAAAAAAAAAAGTTGTGAAAAAGGGTCAATATTGGATTCATTGCAAAGAGTTTTTTAAGAGCTTTCCAATAGTGTTTATTTCATCAAAATTCGAGATAAAATATGGACGATATTGCAAAATTACTCTTACCTTAGAAAATGGAGCTCCCTATTTTCAAGTGCCCCTATTTTTGTGGGTTTATATTTTCTAACAAAATGGCCACAAAATTTTTAAAAAACAAAAATCAAAACAAATGTCATTTACTAAAGGCTTATGACCCCTATAAAATATTAAAATCTCTCAAAATATATCTTCCCTATAATTAAGGATGCAAATGCTAATGCTATTTATAAGGAAAGCAAAATAATATTAAAATTATATATCATTCATTTTTGGGAACTATATTATTTTGTAAGAATTTGATGTAACAGAGGGATTGTTATGTAAAAATGGGAGATTTGTCAAATATTATAGTTTTAACCATAATAGACAAATAAGCTTGTATAAAAGGGGGTTACTTCTCTTTGTAAGGACAATGAGTATTAGAGAATTTTTATAAATTCTTGGGGAGAAATTTTGTAATTCTTGAGATGAAAACTAGTCCTTGAGAAGAAAAAATAGTCTTGGACAATTTTTGTAGGGAGAGTTTTTGTAAAGGAATAGTTTTCCTTGTGTGAGAATTTGTAAGCATGAAGGCATTGTCTAGTGCTTTCAAGTGCATAGAAGAGACTATGAATGTTTGAAGCTTGGATTCTGTAACAAAGTATTTTGCTTGGCAGAATTAATAGAGTAGTCCCTTGAGTGAGAAGTAGACCCAGAAATGTAGTCCTACCCATACGAACTCCATATCAAATTATTTGTGTCTCTTTATTCTCTTTCTTATTCTCTCAATTCTTTAATTTTTTATTGTTATTAAACACATAGTTGATTAATTGTGTTTAAAGCATACATTTTCTTGTATTTCAATGGTTTAAAATACATATGATGCAATTACTACCTAGATCAAGGATTAAATCTATATTTGGATTAAAGTTATAAAAATTGTAAATCCTAGTTTACTGATCAAATTTCAACATCTACAACATAAAACATGACAAAATCCTAATTGATAAGGACCCTTTTACAAGAAAGGTGAATTCTTACATTTATCTTATTTCCTTTACATACATTACATTTTGAATTTAATGTCGATTCCAAAATGTAGTACTTGACTAAGGAAAGCCCTCATCCACCCAAAAACAAACAACTGAATTTACTATGTCTAGGAGTAGTATAGTGAATTTTTGTTTTCTGATTTGAAAGTAACTCATTATCCAAAAAATATGGGTTAACCTAATTACAATGCCCCAAGAGGATGGTGACATCCAGGGAAAGCATATGGAATGATTTTCGCCAAGTTGACTTATTCTCTAAGTCTTGTCTAGAAAGAAGTTCCTAAGTTTTTTTGGGTTTTCCTAACATGTATAATCAATTTATTCAAAACTATTCATTCACTAATTTTGTTATTATTATCTAACAATAAAAAGTCATAGTTGTTACAGATAATTTACCTAGTTATTTACTAGTTGACGTAAAATTTAAATAGTATGAAAATTACCTTTGAACATAACAACAATCAGACATATGACAAAGATTTTAACGTGGAAATATTGTAAAGGGAAAAACCACCCAAGACTAGTAACCAAAATTTTCACTCTTTTAAATTGAACTCTTCTTGGAGGCAACCTTCATAAAGGTTTAAATACACATTGTTAAAGTGACCCTTTTGGAGGATTTACACCAAAAGATCATTTAGACCTTATCACTCCTTGATCCTGTCTAATGAGTGGCTTTCCCTAGAGGATGTATAAACACCACTAATCAATGTTAGCATATGGGATTTAATAGACTTGTTAGGTCCATTTGGTTAACAATAATTTTCTCTTACAAGTATTAGAAATTAATAGTACAAAATAATTTGTTATGTTTAGCACTACCATGCTTATTCATATGTCCTTTTGGCTTGATTTCTTTCTAATCTCTATTATTTGATCTCTTTACTTGGTCGATTCACCCCTTCACCCTTTCTCTCCTTCACTCTTTGATCTTATCTTTCTCTTCTTAGTTTGCCTAGCTCTTCTTTCTCCTTCAACAATAACTTTTTACTTTGGTATTCTCCCTTGGCATTTGATTAACAACATCAAGGACCAAAAAACCTATCTAAATACTTCTTAAATAGTATTCTTTGTGCTTCTAGATTCTTCCTATTATTTTCATTTAATCACATTCATCAATCTAAAATTCATTACATATAAATTACTTAGAAAATATAACTTTAATAGAACTTTGTGCTCATCCTTATCTTTCTTCAATCTCCATAGTCAAATCTTCATTGGAATTTTGCAGTTATTGACCTTGTAAAAAAAATTGACTCATGCCTTTGAACTTCTTGACCATTCTTTATTTCCACCTAAAGTTGGCTTCAGAGTCCAATTTTACAAATTGATTCTTCCTTTTGTTACTGAGTTAACATAACATTTCACTCGTGTAATATATCACTCAATTAATACTAAACTCACTCAGATAACTCTATAATCACTCAGTGAAAGCTTTCTTCTTAAATTTGTCACTTGCTATAGCTTGTATTTCTCATTACATTACAATATTGTATGATTTTAAACCAATCAAACCAACATTACATTATCACTTTCCAACTACTTCAAATTCCTAGTCAATACAATACTTATCAACTATGTCTTCATCATACTTGCTTCAAATCCTCTTCATCAATCAAACTAATATAACACTCTACTAAGTTAGCATAATGTCTAATCAACTAAGACTTCACATCAATGACAACATAACAAATGATACAACTCTTTTACAAATATTCATAGCATTCTCAATTGTATCATCAATTGGGGCCAACACATTTAACATGTTGATTTACATTATGTTACCCATGTATTAGCCACGTGACATCTATTTGTGACATCTCAACATAAAACCATCTTTTTATAAGTCTCTAGTTAGAACCAAAAAGTCAATTGTTCATTAGTTCAAAGTCTTTATTAATTCAAAGTCTCCTGACCCCTTCCTCTTAAAATATTTTATCATTAGCCCAAACCTCAGGTTGAACATGAAATTTGACCATGATGTGCTCAAAGGTTCATGGTTCATTAGTTCACAAGTCCAAAGTGCCAGATTAGTATAGACTTAGGTTAAGTGATCAATCATTAGACATTTTCACTCATTATTGAAGTTGAACTTTGAATGCTTCATATTCAAGTTCAATAGAGAACTTGATAGATTATTGTCTTGTTATAAGTGCTAGTTCCAAAATTTTAAGGCCCACAACCTTGAAAATTGAACTATTGCTAAGTAGTTAAATTGATTATAGTTCATAGGCTGAGAGGTGCTTAGTGGCAGAGACACATGTCCAAGCAAGTGCTGCTATGGAGGATTTTTCTTTTCTTTTCAAGGCTCATGGGAAAGATGACCATTTGTTGGTAATTGATGGTAATGATGAAAAAGTATTCTTTGGTATGTGCAAAATTGAAGCAATGATTCATGATGGAAAGTAAACTATCTTTTCAATTATGCTCTTTGCATTTGCATACTTTTCCCTCTAGGTTGCATTCCTTAAAATACTCTTTTCTTTTCTTTTTGTGCTAGTTGTTTAAGGTACAAAAATTATATTTTCTCTACAGATACAAGGAGATAGTGGTAGGGCACATTATCAACAATTTTTATACAACCAACACGGTGAGTCCTCCATTTTATTTTTGTTGGTTGTTGTTTCTTTTCAACAAATTTATTTCTTATATGTGTATTTTCTTTTGGTCCTTTCTCTACTTGTTGCTAGTCAATCTCAAGTCCTTGATGCCTTCCTTTTGACCCAAATTACCTGAGAAAAAAAATTGTTTGCCATAAGTAGTTTTCTACCTAAGATTGAGGATAGATTCCTAGCTAATGAGGACATTGGGATGTTAGTGGTTAGATTCTCCAATGAAAACCCTAAGTAAATATCTTAAAGGATCTTAAAGAGTGGGTTATTGTAAGCCTCTAGCTTTCCTGATGCTATCCCCTACCCATAACTAGTTTTCCCATGCTATGATATGTACGGTGTTGCCAAAAGGTGTATCTGCACATATAGTGGTGAAGTTTTAGTACATGTGAGTAGATTTTCTATTATGTGCACATTGAGAATTCCCCTATGTGATGTTTATGAAGATTGGACAATGAACTCTTCCTATGCTCAATTCACTACTAGTGCCAAGGAATACAATAATGTAATTTCCAAGGGTTAGTTACTCAAGCCTAAAAGAGGTAGCTCCTATCTTCTATGTTCTTTGATAAGAGGGCACATGATCCCAAAAATTTAAGACATCATAACCGTGTTGAACAAAGTGAAAGGGAATTATCATGCCTTCCATTGGGAAAACTAGATGTCATTTTTCATCCAAACTATTCAAGGAAAGGATAAAATTTGATCGATTGGGATGACATTATAGCAACAAGATTATAGGAGGAGCTTTTTGAAGTATCTATAGCTTCTGGTATTTATATGTTATCATATATGTTTTACATTCCAGCTTGTCGAAGAGAATGAAAAGGACCACCTCACTAATTGTGGAACCAGGACATGCACATTTATGAATACTACCCCTTGTTATAGAAGGATAAAAACCCAAAAGGTTTTAAGAGAGTTCAAGATACATTTTTGGAAAAATGAGTATTTGAACTCTAGGGGAAAGAAAACAGGAGGCTGTTAGAGGAAGCAACTCAGTTGTCAACATTTTTGGTAGTTTCTTCATTCAATTTCAAAAATTCACTTACTTGATGACTAGAGGATATGAAGGGAATCCTTTAAGATTTGGCTTGCATTTCCTTGACTATTATGTGTTAATTGAAGTATGTAGTCAATTGGTAGAGGTCAAGAAGAATTGTAAATCCTGGAAAGGCTCTGGTTATACCTTTCTAATACAAGTTGGACACTATAGATGGAAGTTCTTTTAAGATGCCCTGACCCTAAATTTGGAGGTTAAAGCTATGAACCTCTCATCCTATTCCCCTCACTAAATATTTGATGGTCAATATTTTGCATCAAAGTATTTTGATATGCATTCATGTTTCTCTCATGTTCCTCAAATTGAAGACTATTGGGAAGATTTCCAAGTTTATTGTGAGGTTAGGAAAAGATTGTGGTCAAGGCTTACTTTGAAGGAAATCAAGGATTTCAATATACAACTTGACATCTTAGGAATCCCTACAGAAGTTGACAAAGAGGTAGTTGATTCAATGCATATTGAATAGATTGAAGCATACCCCCTTCTTGTTGTCTACTGGTCAAATTTTGAAGAAGATGACTTACAAGGGAGGACTCTACTTGTTATAACTAGAACTAAATAATGGCTAGCAAGAAAAAGATGCCCCTCACCGAGTGCCTTGAATATTCAAAACATATTTGCTATCCATAGTTCAACTTGTCACATTGATGATACTGATGAATTTTTTCCTTCTCACACTGTAGCTTTGGCAAAGCAGAACATTGAACCTAAACTAACTGTTCAAAGTTTTATTTGAATTCTCCCCTTGGTCAAGTGGAGCCATTCACATAGTAAGAAGAAGTTCACTCAGTAGAGCTCTACAAGGAAGCTTGTACAAAGCCTATTGAAATAGATCTAAGGCAGACCTTTGCAGCTAAGAGATGGAGTAACAAAATGGAACAAGTAAGAAAGTAGCTGAAGGGGCTAATACCTTGAGTTCAATGGTGCTCAACACTTCTTCCGTGTTTCAAACACCTCCCCCAAAGGATAGTTGATGCAAAGGCATCTCGATACTTTGAAGAATATGATAAATTTTAGTTAAATGACATGTATTCATCACGAGGACATTTATACTTGTAGGAGACCATAAATTGTACTAGATAAGTTAATTAACACTCATGTATTCTTGGGAGTACCTTAAACATTGTATTAAATGTAATTAGGTATGTGGGCTGCTTTATCGCTACCCTAAACAACTACCCCAAGAAACTTGTATTTAAAAAGTGACACCTTTGTAATCGATGGACATAGTGGGGGATAGAGGAAAGTTAGGATACAACTATCTTTCTTGGTATGCAAGAAAGTGTAGGAGATTTGGTTCTCTAGTATTTAGCTAGATAGCCATGCATATTATGTAAACATTTTGAATTGTATATTGTGTTTAATAAAGATAGTGTTTGGATTTCATAATTGTGTTATTATCTTTATGCATTCATATTACGAGATTTTTATTGGTAGATTATTTATTTATATCAATCTTGATTGTGATGATGTAGGGAATAGATATGGGTCTGCAAGATTCCTTTAATTCCCCTATGACTATCAAGTTTTGATAGTAGTTTGATAAATAAGGGAATCGGTTATAGAAACTAATAAAAACTAGCCATAATGCAAGATTATTTTCCAAAGAATGAGTTACAATGGCAAGAGACATCATATCGAGTATGACTTCATCATGTTCTTGATACAAATTGAAAGAAAGTGATGTAGGAGCATCCTGGGTGCAAGGTCAATCTCGCATCACCCAAAAAAAAATTATTTTTAGTATTTTATATTTTAATAAGTACTAGTAGATAGGGTGGTTAATATGATCTTGGAATGTTCTCATTTTCTTCAAGAAGGTTCATTTTAGATTTGTAAGCCTACTATAAAAATCTCATTGCTCAAGCTTAACTATTGGAGAACTTATTGTGTATTTTTAGTGGAAAAATTTGCAAAAAAGTCTTTAGGCTCATTGTTAGAGGCCTTATAGTGCTTGGATGAGGTTTGAAAACAAAATAGAAGGGCACTAGTGCAATCCCAAGCCTATAGATCAAGAGCTGGCATTTCTGAAAAGTGGTTATAATAGCCAATCAGAGTAATGGTTCATGAGTTATGGCCTTTCAAAGTTGGGGTACCTAAAATACCTAAAATAAATGTCAAAAAAGTATTTGTTTGACTCTATATGTATTGTTAGGGTATGTTGGCCCTAGGTTTTAAGTTTCAATTTCTAGAACCTTACCAGGCAGCATAAAATTGCCTATTTAAGAAAGGCCTAAACATTGTCTAGGACAACTTTGGGTGATAGTTTACCGCACTATCTTGCAGATTACTATAATGAAGGCACCCATTTGGGTTAGCATATTGTAATTAAGAATTCTATAATTCTGCATTTGTGATGATAATAAGAAATCTATATTTTTTCTTGCATTTTTTGTTGTTTCCTTGTTTTTGTTATGAGTTTATGGTATTAAGGGGAGCACCCTACATCATAAAGAGAATTGGTAAAAATTAAAGGTGGTGGTTTGGTTAGACAACCAAATTGATATTAGAGAAAAGTGGCGAGTTTGTAAATAACTGCATGGTAACCATACTTCCCAAAGAGCCAAATTGTATTCAATATCATTCCCAAAATAGCAACTACTTTCTAAAACCATGCACTATTATTGTATTGGCTTCGTACATGCATTGAAATGGTTTCTAGAAAGGGTTATTGGATGTTATACTTAAATCGACCAATGAAGACCATTGTGTTTTGATCTCACTATTTGTTAAGGGAAAGGTGACAAAATATGAATACATGCATGCTCGTGTTGAGCTGACCCACAAGAAAAAGGAGTTTTACCTCATTCCATAGAAGGCCTAATAGGTATGAAGAAGCAATGAGTGTAATGTAATGCCCTGCCAAGGGATCCAAAGAATTAACCTAGAATTTCACTAAGTTTGGTAACATTTTTTTTTTTTTTTTTATAACATGAAAGTAAATACCACATATAACTTGTACATAATAATGGAAGCAATAGAAATGTCCATCTAAAAGTAAACATAACATACATAATTGATTTCATTCTTTAAGAATCACTTAACGTTGAGTTACATCTAAACTAACTAACATACATGAATCCATCTAGTACAACATCCACATGAATAATAATGATAAGTCCAATGTTCATACATTACATTTCCAAATACTCAATCATCCACTGTACATGTCACAGGGTATGAAGGCTTAAAAGAATAGACATATGTGAAATAAGGTACATCATCCTATTCCAATCCGTGATACATCAAAGTAGAGATAATCACATGATACATCATCATAGAAGACATATACATCCATCATAAAGATCAAACAAAATAAACTAAGTGCACGGTTCCTCCCAGCCATTAATAGCACCATTAGACCATCGTGGATCCTAGCCATCCCTCCATGTATAACATTCAAGGGCACCAAAGAGATCATTGGCTAAAAACATAGTAGGAATGTCACTCCTAAAACATCCTACTAACATGCAAAGTAAAGCATAGGATACCATCATCTAACATATGCAAATCATCAATATAGAAACATACCAATAAATACATCCATCATAAGGTATTTCATCTATCATAATGATCCAAGAACAGAATGAAGATAAATACCAACCAAGAATACTCTAGCCACGGTGTCTCTGATGGATCTCAAATGATAAGAGTGGAAAATACACTACCACCCGACCGCATGATACCTAAGTGGTCCACTCCCACCATGCTGAGGAGATAATCTCAAGTCCCAAACAAGATATCAATCCACAAAGCATAAATACTCTTTAAATCCAAGAATCCTAAAAGTATAATAACTCAAAGGTTCCAATCACAAAAATGACATCTAATTTTCAGAGACACACAATGACATGTAGGAAACCTACTATGCAAGCGAAAAAGTGTCATTGCAATTATCACGTACAAGTTACCCTGGCAGTTAGCTAAACTCCATGGGTCCATACTGATCTCATGCGGCCACTAGTATCCTCTCATACTGACGAGGCATACAACGGAATGCACGGTCGCAACCATGTGTTCTCACTACTCCCATCCTAACCTGTACAAGCGCTCAAGGCATGGGTGAGAACATCAAAACAATTATATTTTTAGGTTCATTTAATCCCCATTTAGTGTGTAAATTTTATCACTTATTAACCAAACTTACAATGAGTTAACCTGACAGCCACTTAGGGCTCCAACCCCCATTGCAAGCCACTTCTCGACACTACAAGTAGATTACCTACCCTAAGCTCATGGAATCATAAATTTCATAATCACAAAAGATAATCCATAATAAAATCATCAAATATGCATAAAAGCATCAAATATCCATAATAAAAATCATCAAACCTCTAAGATAAGAATCATCAAATCTCCATGAGCATCCGAAAAGCATCCATAGAAAATCATGACCACAACAGTTCTCTATTGGCAACTGAAGGCATCACTGATAATCATAAGTATCCATTGATTCTCAATAACCAAAATATATCTCAAAATAAATCACCATATCCATTGGTTCTCAACAAGCAACCAAGAACATCTCAAAATTATACTGATCGAAGACTCCAAAATGGTTGAGTCAAACATATCACAACATGATATCATCAAAAAATAAATCCACATTTCAGTCCCCTCATGGAGACTAGAAAATAATCCAAGGATAATTGATCGATCTCTCAACAATGATTAGCTCAAGTGTCTCATACGCATACATCTCAGCTTCACACATGAAGACTGATGAAAAATAACAATCAGTAAATACAAACATTTCATAGAGCATACGATCACATAACCATGGTTGGGTTTATAAAGATCGAGACCAAATAAAATCAGCATGCCATCACATCTCATAACCCCTGAGCCTCTGGTAACAACCTAGGACTGGTCAACACTAGTTAACCCAAAACCCAAAACAAGAAGCATAAAAAATACACGATGTAGACACATGTTTTGGTTTTGCTATCTTACATGGTTGAATCAAGTGTAGAGGTTTTCAATTTTCTGTTTGCAAGTATATTTTCAAGTGTCTTAAGTTTCATCATTTGACCTACAAGTCAACCCATTTGTTCCCCAATAGCATTATCCTTCTATTATTTAAAATAATTATTCTAAGAATAGCTTAAGGGTAAATATTAAATCATTTGACACTTAGTAAAATCATTCACTCAATGTTACAAATTGAATGACTCTTCTTAATGTTACTTCAACTTTTAACATAAATCAAGGATCATTAATAATCTAAATTATAATAGAGCCAATTACTAATCTTCGAATAAGAAGATTATAACTTTATTAAAATGATCAATTAAATCCACCAATTAACTTAAGTACACAATTCCATGACCTAATATTTAATTATATGTTACTAAGTCTTCACCATTAAAATATCTAAAATCATAATTCAAGTCATAAGACTTATCAACTTCAATATAGATACTCTACAATCTCATTAAAAAAATTATATTAAATAAATCTCTATTACATAACTTAATTATGAATCTAATTAACTCTCATTAATTGATTTAGTTAATAATTGCATAATCATAGCAACGTTCCAATTAATATCAGTTGACTAATAACTAACAATGGTTCAAAGTTGACTATGATCCAATTCCCTTAATACTCATATTAATAGTTCAATAATGACTTGTTATTGTTTAATAACAAGTTACATTTGGAAATCTATAATGATCACATTCGTCATGTTTTCATTTTTATTTTAATAATAACGAGTTATAATAAATCTCCAATACCAAGTATTATTATCTCAAATAAGTTTTCCCTATGCACATTGATTTAATTAATTAATACTCCTCCAAATTATTAACCAATTCAATTTGATTAATATCTTTTACAGTACTTCAATCATTAATTAATCTCCTCTAGATTAACTCTGATCGTATTAATTGATAACTATTTAAATTATTTATACTATTATTTATTAATAGTTTGTTAGACCCAACAAACATTAATAAATAATAAACTCATCAAAACTTTTATTAATCGATCTAGAGAACTTTACATAAGCTTCATTACCTAACTCTTAATACCATTAAGGTATATCAATAAACAATAATTCAAATTGTGGCTATAACAATGTTTTAATACAACAATGACTCCTTGTCAATATAATATTTCTTATTTAAATCTTAATCCAATATCATTAAAATTTGCGTCACTTAATAATCATCATTACACATCTTTATAAATTACCACCTCTTAACTATTTAATATATATTAAATAGTATTTAATATATATTAAATAATTAATATTAAAAGTTCGCTACATAAACTATATTAATATCTTTTCTCTATTAATTTTCTCTCATTTAAAAATTCATTTACTTAGATTGACTAATAATTAATTACAATTCTTCTACTATTAACTAATCTTAATTAAATTTGATTTAATACTAACGCATATTAATAAGATTCTAATAAGGAAAGATTGCAATAATATCTTTAATTCATTCCATGTTTTGATATATTATTTTTGTGAAGTTTAAGCATAAAGAACTCTTGGTTATGGGAAATGAAGAAATATCCGTCTTTGAATAAAATAGTCCTAGTACGATGGTCATATCTCCCTAATGAACTGTTGGATCGGGCTGAAATTTAAATATGTTGGAGAGGGCCAAGTTGCGCCACTTCTGACAGGAGCGATCAAATAAATTTCATCATGATAAAAAGTTATGAATGACTGAGTTCGGGTCTATCCAAGGGGCAACGACAGGAGAATTTGTGATGAATTAAGAATTTCTTGTTAAAATAATTGTCCTCTAAATCTAACCATAAAAGGGTTTGTTCATAAGCATCTAAAAATATAATTGATAGAAAGATTACATATAATCATTCGAATTTTCACCATAAAATTTCTATTTTAATTCCAAATCTTGTCTTTCTAATTTAATATAAAATTTGAACCCAAACCTGATTAAAATCTAATTTCTTTCTCATTTGAAACTAGGGTTTTTCTATTATTATTTTTTCATCCAAATAAAATATCTAGATTCCAATTTCAAATATAGAGAGTATTTAGACACATAAAACAGATATGATGAAGACAAGAAGAGAAAGAGTGCAAAGGGAATATGAGAATATCACCAGTGCACCTGGACACTGATGCTAATTTGCCATGCTTCAGAAGTCCATAGAAAATTCTTTCCTTCTCCACTATTCGCAATTCTTCCAAGAATCCAAGCCAATCGAATCCTCCAAGTGATTAGAAGTGCTAGGAAGAGCATAGAAGCAAGTAGAAAATATATGAGCATATGAATCTTCTTCCATGCATGTAAGCTTTGAAGCTTCTATTTTAGCTTGTAGCTCCCATTAAGCTTGTTATTTAAGCTTCTATGAATGCCTGAATATCAAGAGCTCTCAAAAAACTTTTGGAATGCTTCTTGAAACAACTGAAAGGTGTCACCAACTAAGCATGGGTCTTTACCAACCTTTTTGATGAGTCATAGAGTTGTAGACACCTTGTGCTTAATTGATGCACTAACCCCCATGTTGTTGACAGATGTTAATTTCCATGCAAGCTTATAACTCCAATTTACTTTACTCTTTCCAATTTAATTATTTTATTTTCAAATTTAATTATTTTATTTAATTAATTTTTCAATTAATTAAATAAAATAAATATTAATATATCATATTAATTTTTTTATTTAATTAAACCATTAATTAAATCTTTTAATTAGGCTTAATTAATAAAAAATACTCCAAAGACTCACAAAGGTAAAAATACAAAAAACCCATCATAGCCAAAATACATACAAATCAAATCAAAGGGTTTATATCATGAATTACATCATCTGATGCATTCGGAGGGTACTCAACTTAGATACTTGTCCTAATTTTTCAATTAGAACAAATGGCTTAAAGGGTTGGGATTTGGACTTGAGAATTTATCTCCCCTCTCTTATCATTGAGATAATGTGATAGGGTACGCTCATCCTGGCAATTCAGGGAAGTCGATACCCAGTACCTGCAACCTGCATAAAAACCATGCATGTACAAGCACAATATATACTAAACTAAATAGGCAATGGCAGGAAGTGGTGCATCGTGTAGATCTCAACTAGCAGGTGACTACGACTCCCTTCCTTAACCACATCAGACACACCATACAAAAGAAAATACACAAAGCAAACACGCACACCATACACATGCAAGTATGGGGTAAGTATCCATAAGAAAACACATATGATAATAAATCATCTTACTAATCATCATTAATAACTGCAAACACTGAAAATAATCATCATACATACATGAAATGTAGAGTCTAAGTAATCTCATCACATATCAACTGAATCCATAGCAGAATATCTGATAATCTCATAATAATGTTACTAACCATCAACATGAAACTAGTTCTAAAAGAGTTCAGCAATGATAACAAAATGTGAACTAGGGGCAGGCACTACATCCACCCCCCTTGGGATTAGGCTTACTCCTGGAAGCTTACAAGAATGAAAAGCTAAGATACTCACTATGTAGGTCCCATTGAATCCTTTTCCTCTGTAGGGAGGCATGATTCCACTGAAGATATTACAACACCCTTAGAGCAATATGATTCTAGTTTAATGGTAAATCAAAAACCATATCGATCCAACATCATTCCTTTAACAACTACTGAAATATATCCCTTAATACATTCTAAACAAGAGCAACTTAATGCTTGCAAAGATAAACAAAGGTATACTACCTTGAAACTTAGATAAAAGATACATGTTTTGCAACTAGAATAAGTTTTCAATTTTTAGTTTTGCCTATGTTTAGGTTTAAGTAAAATTTGCAGTTTTGAAAGCTAAGTGTTGAAGTATGAAAAATATGCAAGTAATAGTTTTAAGTTCTGTTTCAGTTCACCTAGTTTTCAAGTTTTCAGTTTGAAAGAGATACACATGATAGTTCAAAATTTTCATTTTGTTTAACTAGTTAACAACTAGTGACATTCCAATATACCTAGAGCTCCCAATGTTGAAACTCGGGCTAATGCCCTACCAAGGGATCCAAAGAATTAACTTAGAATTTCACTAAGTTTGGTAACATTTTATTTTTTTAATAACATGAAAGTAAATACCACATATAACTTGTACATAATAACGGAAGCAATAGCAATGTCCATCTAAAAGTAAACATAACATACATAACCAATTTCATTCTTTAAGAATCCCTTAATGTTGAGTTACATCTAAACTAACTAACATACATGAATCCATCTAGTACAACATCCACATGAATAATAATGATAAGTCCAATGTTCATACATTACATTTCCAAATGCTCAATCATCCACTATACATGTCACAAGGTATGAAGGCTTAAAAGAATATACATATGTGAAATAAGGTACATCATCCTATTCCAATCCATGATACATCAAAGTAGAGATAATCACATGATACATCATCATAGAAGACATATACATCCATCATAAAGATCAAACAAAATAAACTAAGTGCACGGTTCCTCCCAACCGTTAATAGCATCATTAGACCATTGTGGATCCTAGCCATCCCTCCGTGCATAACATTCCAAGGCACCAAACAGATCATCGGCTAAAAACATAGTAAGAATGTCACTCCTAAAACATCCTACTAACATGCAAAGTAAAGCATAGGATACTTTCATCTAACATATGCAGATCATCAATATAGAAACATACCAATAAATACATCCATCATAAGGTATTTCATCTATCATAATGATCCAAGAATAGAATGAAGATAAATACAAACCAAGAATACTCTAGCCACGATGTCTCTGACGAATCTCAAATGATAAGAGTGGAAAATACACTACCACCCGATCGCGTGGTACCTAAGTGGTCCACTCCCATCGTGCTGAGGAGATAATCTCAAGTCCCAAACAGGATATCAATCCACAAAGCATAAATACTCTTTAAAGCCATGAATACTAAAAGTATACTAACTCAAAGGTTCTAATCACAAAAATGACATCTAATTCCCGGAGGCACACAATGACATGTAGGAAACCTACTATGCAAGCGGGAAATTGTCATCGCAATTATCACGTACAAGTTACCTTGGCAGTTAGCTAAACTCCACGGGTCCATATTGATCTCATGCGGCCACTAGTATCCTCTCATTCTGACGAGGCATACTACGAAATGCACGGTCACAACCATGCATTCTCACTACTCCCATCCTAGCCTGTACAAACGCTAAAGGCATGGGTGAGAACATCAAAACAATTATCTTTTTAGGTTCATTTAATCCATATTTAGTGTGTAAATTTTATCACTTATTAACCAAACTTACAATGAGTTACCCTGGCAGCCACTTAGGGCCCCGACCCCCATTGCAAGTCACTTTCTGACACTACAAGTAGATTACCCACCCTAAGCTCATGAAATCATAAATTTCATAATCACAAAAGATAATCCATAATAAAATCATCAAATATGCATAAAAGCATCAAATATCCATAATAAAAATCATCAAACCTCCAAGATAAGAATCATCAAATCTCCATGAGCATCCGAAAAACATCGATAGAAAATCATGACCACAACAGTTCTCTATTGGCAACTGAAGGCACCACTGATAATCATAAGTATCCATTGATTCTCAATAACCAAAATATATCTCAAAATAAATCACCATATCCATTGGTTCTCAACGAGCCACCAAGAATATCTCAAAATTATACTGATCGAAGACTCCAAAATGGTTGAGTCAAACATATCACAACATGACATCATCAAGAAATAAATCCACATTTCAGTTCCATCATGACAACTAAAAAATAATCCAAAGATAACTGATCGATGTCTCAAAAATGATTAGCTCAAGTGTCTCATACGCATACATCTTAGCTTCACACATGAAGACTGATGAACAATAACAATCAGTAAATACAAACATTTCATAGAGCATACGATCACATAACCATGGTTGGGCTTATAAAGATCGAGACAAAATAAAATCAACATGCCATCACATCTCATAACCCCCGAGCCTCTGGTAACAACTTAGGACTAGTCAACAGTAGTTAACCCAAAACCCAAAACAAGAAGCATAAAGAATACACGATGTAGACACATGTTTTGGTTTTGCTATCTTACATAGTTGAATCAAGTGTAGAGGTTTCCAGTTTTCTATTTGCAAGTATATTTTCAAGTGTCTTAAGTTTCATCATTTGACCTACAAGTCAACCCATTTGTTCCCCGATAGCATTATCCTTCTATTATTTAAAATAATTATTCTAAGAATAGCTTAAGGGTAAATATTAAATCATTTGACATTTAGTAAAATCATTCACTCAATGTTACAAATTGAATGACTCTTCTTAATGTTACTTCAACTTTTAACATAAATCAAGGATCATTAATCATCTAAGTTATAAGAGAGTCAATTACTAATCTTCAAATAAGAAGATTATAACTTTATTAAAATGATCAATTAAATCCACCAATTAACTTAGGTACACAATTCCATGATCTAATATTTAATTATATGTTACTAAGTCTTCACCATTAAAATATCTAAAATCATAATTCAAGTCATAAGACTTATCAACTTCAATATAGATACTCTACAATCTCGTTAAAAGAATTATATTAAATAAATCTCTATTACATAACTTAATTATGAATCTAATTAACTCTCATTAATTGATTTAGTTAGTAATTGCATAACCATAGCAACGTTCCAATTAATATCAGTTGACTAATAACTAACAATGGTTCAAAGTTGACTATGATCCAATTCCCTTAATAATCATATTAATAGTTCAATAATGACTTATTAGTGTTTAATAACAAGTTACATTTGGAAATCTATAATGATCACATTCGTCATGTTCCCATTTTTATTTTAATAATAACAAGTTATAATAAATCTCCAATACCAAGTATTATTATCTCAAATAAATTTTCCCTATGTACGTTGATTTAATTAATTAATACTCCTCCAAATTATTAACCAATTCAATTTGATTAATATATTTTACAATACTTCAATCATTAATTAATCTCCTCTAGATTAACTTTAATCATATTAATTGATAACTATTTAAACTATTTATACTATTATTTATTAATAATTTGTTAGACTCAACAAACATTAATAAATAATAAACTCATTAAAACTATTATTAATCGATCTAGAGAACTTTACATAAGCTTCATTAACTAACTCTTAATACCATTAAGGTATATCAATAAACAATAATTCAAATTGTGGCTATAACAATGTTTTAATACAACAATGACTCCTTGTCAATATAATATTTCTTATTTAAATCTTAATCCAATATCATTAAAATTTGTGTCTCTTAATAATCATCATTAAACATCTTTATAAATTACCACCTCTTAACTATTTAATATATATTAAATAGTATTTAATATATGCTAAATAATTAATATTAAAAGTTCACTACATAAACTATATTAATATCTTTTCTCTATTAATTTTCTCTCATTTAAAAATCCATTTACTTAGATTGACTAATAATTAATTACACTTCTACTATTAACTAATCTTAATTAAATTTGATTTAATACTAACACATATTAATAAGATTCTAATAAGGGAAAATTGCAATAATATCTTTAATTCATTCCATATTTTGATATATTATTTTTGTGAAGTTTAAGCATAAAGAACTCTTGGTTATGGAAAATGAAGAAATATCCATCCTTGAATGAAACAGTCCTAGTACGACGACCATATCTCCTAATGAACCGTTGGATCAGACTGAAATTTAAATATGTTGGAGAGGGCCAAGTTGCGCCACTTCTGACTGGAGGGATCGAATAAATTCGATCATGATAAAAAGTTATGAATGACTGAGTTCGAGTCTATCCAAGGGGCTGGATAGAACAATTTGTGATGAATTAAGAATTTCCTGTTAAAATAATTGTTCTCTAAATTTAACCATAAAAGGGTTTGTTCATAAGCATCTAAAAATATAATTGATAGAAAGATTACATCTAATCATTCGAATTTTTACCATAAAATTTCTATTTTAATTCCAAATCTTGTCTTTCTAATTTAATATAAAATTCGAACCCAAACCCGATTAAAATCTAATTTCTTTCTCATTTGGAACTAGGATTTTTCTATTGTTTTCTTCTCATCCAAATAAAATATCTAGATTCCAATTTCAAATATAGAGAGTATTCAGACACATAAAACAGATATGATGAAGACAAGAAGAGAAAGAGTGTAAAGGGAATATGAGAATATCACGAGTGCACCTGGACATTGATGCTAATTTGCCATGCCTCAGAAGTCCATAAAAAATTTATTCTTTCTCCATTATTCGCAATTCTTCCAAGAATCCAAGCTGATCGAATCCTCCAAGTGATTAGAAGTGCTAGCAAGAGCATAGAAGCAAGTAGAAAATATATGAGCATATGAATCTTCTCCCATGCATGTAAGCTTTGAAACTTCTATTTTAGCTTGTAGCTCCCATTAAGCTTTTTATTTAAGCTTCTATGAATGCCCGAATATCAAGAGCTTTCAAGAAACCTTTAAAATGCTTCTTGAAACAGCTAGAAGGTGTCACCAACTAAGCATGGGTCTTTTCCAACCTTTTTGATGAGTCATAGAGTTGTAGACATCTTGTACTTAATTGATGCACTAACCCCCGTGTTGTTGACACATGTTAATTCCCATGCAAGCTTATAACTCCAATTTACTTTACTCTTTCCAATTTAATTTAATTTTTTTTTAAATTTAATTATTTTATTTAATTAATTTTCCAATTAATTAAATAAAATAAATATTAAAATATCATATTTATTTTTTTATTTAATTAAACCATTAATTAAATCTTTTAATTAGGCTTAATTAATAGGAAATACTCCAAAGACTCACAAAGGTAAAAATACGAAAAACTCATCATAGCCAAAATACATACAATTCAAACCAAGGGGTTTATATCACGAATTACATCATCTAATGCATTCGGAGGGTACTTAACTTATATACTTGTTCTAATTTTTCAATTAGAACAAATGGCTTAAAGGGTTTGGATTTGGACTTGAGAATTTATCTCCCCTCTCTTATCATTGAGATAATGTGATAGGGTATGCTCATCCTGGCAATTCAGGGAAGTCGATACCCGGTACCTACAACCTACATAAAAACCATGCATGTACAAGCACAATATATACTAAACTAAACAGACAATAGAAGGAAGTGGTGCATCATGTAGATCCCGACTAGTAGGTGACTATGACTCCCTTCCTTAACCACATCAGACACACCATACAAAAGCAAACACGCACACCATACACATGCAAGTATGGGGTAAGTATCCATAAAAAAACACATATGATAATAAATCATCTTACTAATCATCATTAATAACTGCAAACACTGAAAATAATCATCATACATACATGAAATGTAGAGTCTAAGTAATCTCATCACATATCAACTGAATCCATAGCATAATATCTGATAATCTCATAATTATGTTACTAACCATCAACATGAAACTAGCTCTAAAAGAGTTCAGCAATGATAACAAAATGTGAACTAGGTTCAGGCACTACATGTAATGTGACTATGGGTGAGTTATAATGCAATGATTGCCCATGGAAAATATTATTAGTTTAATGTTGTTAATATTATCACTATCATGATGTGAATAGATTGTGAATATTTGAAATCAATGATTATAAAAAGAGACAAGATGATTAAGTATTTGCAAGTAAAATTTTTCATTGATGCCCACTACACCAAGTGGTATCAGAGCTAGAAGCTCTTAAGAGTGTGAGGACTCACATTAGGACCTAATCATATGTTGGGTTTATTTTAAATTCTTTTTTTGAAGTTTTGATTGAAGATTGGTGTCAGTTCATTCACCTACAAGTGGGTGGACGAGAAGGTCTACTAGCTAAACCATGGGATGGTCTTGTGTCTTTCCAAAAATATGTGGAGAGAGGCATGATGGGACTCCTATTTAAGGGGCAGAGGTTGTGATGCAACATGGACAAGTAGAATATGCAATGGTTGAAGCACCATTGAATGCAACTACCATAAACTCTAGTGATAGGAGTTATTTGAAAGCAATTGAGGAAGAAGCAAAGGCATTGATCCAGTGATGATGAAGAGGCAAATATTATCGCAAAAATCTCACTATAGCATTTATATGGGACATGGAAATTTTGAAGCTTGAGAGTATGATGCAGATGCATCTCGATGCTTTCAAGAATATGACAAATTTCAGTTAAATGAAATGTTTTCATCATGAGGACATTTAAACTTGTGGGAGATCATAAATTTTAATGGGTAAGCTAATCAACATTCATGTATTCTTGAGAGTACCTTAAACATTTTATTAAATGTAATCAGGTATGTGGACGGCTTTATAACTACCTCAAACAACTACCCTAAGAAACTTGTGTTTTAAAAGAGGCACCTTTGTAATCAATGGACATAGAGGGAGATAGAGGAAAATTAGGATACAATTATCTTTCTTATTTTGCAAGAAAGTGGAGAAGGTTTTTCTCTCTAGTATTTAGCTAGAGAGCCATGTTTATTATTTAAACATTTTGAATTGAATGTTGTTTTTAATAAAGCTAGTGTTTGGATTTCATAATTGTGCCCTTATCTTTGTACATTCATATTATGAGATTGTTGTTGGGAGTTTTTTTCTTTATATCAATCATGATTGGGATTATGCAGTGAATATGAATGGGTTTGTGGGATTCCTTCTGTTCCTCAATGACTATCGAGTTTTGATAGTAGTTTGATAAAGAAGGAAATCAGTTATATAAACCAATAACAACTAGTTGCAATGCAAGATTATCTACCAAGGAATGAGCCACTATAGAAAGAGACACTGTATTGGGTATGACTTCATTTTGTCGCTGGTACCAATTGAAGGGAAGAGAATTGATAACAATAAATAGAGGTGTTTTTGTTAGACAACCCAATTGATATTAGAGAAAGGTGGTGAGTTTTTTAATAACCGAGTAGTAACCATGCTTCCCAAACAACCAAATGGTGTTCCATATCATTCACAAAACAACTACTTTCTAGAACTGTGCACTATTATTGTATTAGCTTCATATGTATTGAAAGATTTTTTATAAAGGGTTATTGGACATCATTATTAAATCAACCAATAAAGACCATAGTGTTTTCATCTTAGTATTTCTTAAGGAAAGGGTGGTAGAATATGAATACATGCATGATCATGTTGAGCTGACCAGTGAGACAAAGGAGTTTTACCTCAGTCCATAGAAGACCCAAGAGGTATGAAGAAGTAGTGAGTGTAATGTGATTATGGGTGAGTTCTAATGCAATGATTGCCCATAGAAACTATTATTAGTTTAATGTTGTTAATATTATCACTATCATGATGTCGAAAGAGTATGAATCTCTAAAATCAATGCTTATAGAGAGAGACAAGATGATTAAGTATTTTTAAACAAAATATTTCATCAATGACCACTGCAGCAAGTGGTATCAAACCTAGAAGCTCTTGAGAGTGTTAGGACTCACACCAAGACATGGTAAGTGTTGACATATCAGTCAAGTTTTTTATTAGTGACACACACTTATTTAGATTGTATATAGCTATCAAGCATTTTGTATAGTTCACAGTGTTTACCAAGGATTTCAGTTGTTACCGAGTTCTATAGTTGCTACCAAGTCCTTTGGACAAATCCCAGTGGTTACCGAACAGTTGCAGATACAATGAAGATCAATAGTGTAAACCATGCATCTTAGTGTATGTCAAGTTTACTAGTGCAAATCGAGCTATGCAATGTTCACCGAGTTTGTAGTGTATGTGATGCAAGTCCAGTGTTAATCGAGCTACTCAATGTTAACCAAGTGACTCAATTTATACCAAGCTTGAAGTGAGAGTGTTTACCAAGTCTTGCCATGGCAAACAAATGATTCAGTTTATATGATGAGTTTCATAGTATCTACTAAGTCACTAGTCCAGACCGAGTTCAAGACTACTTGGAAGTGATCAATATGGACCGAGCTTCCATGTCCATAGAGTGCATGATGATGCCAAGTATTAGAACTTCATAGAGTCAGTCTTCAGAACCTTAGTGTCCTCATTTGGACTGACTTTGTAATATTTGTGTAAACTTGTATTATGGCCAACTTTATAATTTGTATAATTGGATTGGTATATATGTAATAAATTGTATCATATCCAATTGTGTAAGAATGTAATGAAAATGCAATGTAATTGTATATAATCAAAGAAGAGAAAATTACAAAAGCTACAATAGTATGAGGAGCAAAAAAATCATATATATCACAACAAGGTGATTAGAACATAAAGGAACCTCATTCAACAAACCAAGTTGCATATTAGAGATCATCTACTATTTCATCCTAATAGGTGGATTAGTCAAATCCTTTAACAAGGTAGACCTATCAGTCTTTTGAAAATCTCTTTACAGAGTGCATACTTCATTGTATGTTTGTAAATCCTTTCACAAGGTGGAACTTGCAGTCCTTATTGCTCCTAACAGTGCAAATCATTAGAAGTGCTCTATGTAAGATTTAATAGGCTAACTTTATACTGTAGTACTAAAGCTTGTGGGTATCATCCCCACCCTAGTTTTACTTTCTATTTGGAAGGTTTTTGGGTCACCAAATCTTTGTGTCATAGTGTTATGAATGCGTTCATGTTTTTAGTTTCTTATGCATGCAATTAGATTAGATTACATGTGATGGATTGAATGCTAATTGAATTGTTGGATTAAGAGTTGAAATTGTTGAATTTTTAGAAGTTACTGATTCACCCCTCCCCTTTTAGTAACTTAGCATAGTCTTGAATATTTCAAACAATTGGTATCAGAGCATTGTGGTTCTTAGGAGAAAAGCTAGACAACTTGAGAAAAGATCAAGGCCATGGAGATATTCAAACTTGACAAAGCTATTGACAATGAGAAGCTAGATTTGGAAATGGCTATTGCCCAACTCAAAAAAGCATAAGAGCAACTCTCCCAACCCTTGAAAAGAAGAAAAGATCTCCTAATTAAAATGAATGATCATCTCCACATTGATGAAAGAATTGAAGACCTTCATCTTGCAATCAACTCAGATGAAGCCAATGAAGCAATCAAAGAACTTTTGGAAAAGAATGGTTCCCTACAAGAAGAAGTAAGAAAACTAAAAAGAGAAAGAAATTTAGTTAGTAAGGCTATGTGAAGTCATGGAAGAAAAAAAAAGATAAAAGAAGAGATAGAAGGAAAGAAAAATGAAATCTAGTACATATCCCTTCAACAAGCAGACTTAATTGATCAACTCACTAATGCAAATGAAGAAATCATGTGCCTAAGATCTAAAAGTGAAAGATTGAAAAATGACCTAAACTTTGAAAGGAAAATTAATGAAAGAATGATGAAATCCCAAGTAGACATGAATTAGTTGAATGAGAAAAATCTCTATAGACAAAAAAGAAAAGTAGGGATTGGATATATAGAAGAATTAGAATCATCCAGGCAAGGAGCTCAAAGGAATCAAAGACCTACTTCCAATAATTGTGGTAAGATAGGTCATACATCAAAAAAATGTTAGAGCAATGGAAAAGCAAAATTCAATGGAAAGTGCTACAATTACAATCAACATGGTCACAAGGCTAATGAATGCAAAGAAAAACCAATATTTGAATGAAAATTTCAAAAATGCAAGAAACATGGAAATAGGTCATTAGAATGCAAAACCAAGATATTGAATCCAACGGAACAAATTATGAAAGCAACATTTGGTTGGGACTACAATACCTGGTGTAGATGTCATTATTGTGGAGAGTTTGGACACATTGGAATGAATTGTGTAAAACATCATATGAAGAAAAGAGATACTACTAAAAGATGTTTCATTTGTATAGAACTTGGTCACCTCCCCAAGAACTGCATGAATACTAGTAGAATTGAAGATGAGAAGAAGGAAAAGGCTGATAACATCTAAAAATAGATGAGAGAAAAATGGGTTCCAAAGTCTATCATGAATACAAGTCCAAGAAATGGCGATCAAGTCACTCAAGAATTGGATGACTCTACATTTCTAATTAAGTTCTCAAGGGAGAATTGGAACTAGGCTAGAAAAGAAGACATCCAAAATAGTTCTAGATAGAAAGAATAGAATGATCCATATCTATATTCAAGATACAAAGCAATTACCGAGTAAAAGGGTACTAGTGTCTACCGAGTTACCTTCTCTATAGAGTGAGGTTAGGTCACAAACCATACCAAGCGAATTGGGACTAACTAAATTCCATGTAGTTACCAAATGACAGAATAACCTATCGACAAGGTTGGGAGTAATAAAGATGCATATGGTTACCAAGTCACAAAGTCTTCACTAAGTGTTCAATGTAAAAAAGTGGATGATAGTCTATCAACGTGATCCTAGTTGACTTACCTTTTGTACTAAAAATTTATGGCAAGATTTCAACAAAAGGCATGGAATCAAAGTCATTTCTTACCATGAAATTTTTGAGAGCTACTACAAAGTGCAATCTTCAGAGCATTCAAGTGAATTGATAGTGAAAGTTTTTGAATTTTCTCAAAACCCTACCGAGTGAAGATGGCATCCGACAATAGCAAGGTTAAGCAAGGATCTATCATGTTGGTTCATGGAGAATGGAAGGCACTAAATTTCAAGCTCACCCTTACAATCATCAAAACCATGGATCCAAGTGGAGCATAGTCACAAATCCCTCCAAAAGTACTTTTGATCAATGATATTTGCACTCATTTCAAATGTGTTATTTAAGAGATTGGTACATTAGAAATGGATGATGCCCTAACACAGTTTGTGTTAGTGGATTTTTGAAACTTGAGCACCAACACTTGGAAACCAAAGGGTTAATTGACATCCCTCAAATGCCCAATGATTTTTAAGTTAAATGGATTAGGTTTATCCTTAGTTGGGTGCATAATGGGTAGTTGTGGTTGGAACAACCAGTGCTGATCATAAATAAGATGATTCATCAAATCACTGGTCTCCCAATGCTAGCCAAAGCTAAAATGACAAAAACCCTAGGTCAGGTAGAACTTGAAAGGAAAACCCTCATAGGATGGGATGGTAGAGGAATGAAAATTAATAGTATTTCAAATATGAAGTTGAAATTTGGTATTCACATCATTGTGCATAAGATTTATAGCTCTAGCAGGTTGAACAATGTGTCATGTGAAGCTGTGGACTTGGCATACAAAGTAGTAAAGAACAACTTATCTTATGACATTGCTGAGTTACTATTGAAACAATTCAACAAGAATATGGAAAGCCTAAGGACATCAAAGAAAATATCATGTAAGTTTGGTTCCTTGTTAACTTTCCTATTCTTTTATGTTCAAAAATTTTTCCCTTCAAAAGGCATTGTTGTTTGGAGAAAAGATGTGCCTATGCTATATCAAATAATGAGTATATTGCTGAAATGGGTGAAAACTACAATAGTATTATGGATAATTATTTTGATGCATTCAAGGAGAAAATTAACAATAGATACAAAACACCCAAGAGACTTGTTGAAGATTATATGTATGACATATGTTTCATGGTGGATAGTAACAAAATCTACATTCAGGTAGTTGAGCCTAGAATTGCATGGGTAAAATTTCCTAGATATGAGGTTAATATTGATGAAACTAAAGACATTTTTGAAGAAATTGTCAATGAGCTAGTTGATCCTAAGGCTACATATTTCAGAACATATGATGAAGCAAAAGCTAGGATTGAACTTAAAATAAAGATCCCTTAGGCAATCAAGAAAGGAAAGAAAAGGATTGAAAAATGAAAACCAATTTAATTCTTTTGTTGATCGAGGGAAAAGGTGAGGATGAGGAAGTGGAGGATGAGGCAAAATCTAAGGAAGAAGAGCCATTAAGGAAGAAGGGAAAGGTGATTATCACTAAGCCATAAAAGCCATCTACTCCAATGTTTACAAGAAGATCCTCCAAGAAGAAATCTAACGAGGAGACATTATATTTAGAAAACCTCCACTCACCTTCCAAGATAGATTGAAAGATCTGGAAGTAGGAGCCAGTATAACAAACTTCAAATCAGTAAATTATGAAATCAGGACAACAAAAGAGTAGAAGCAAATAGAAGATCTGGTAATGGACAAGATGGGTAAGTGGAAGTACTCACTTGATCAGATTGGATCTCAAATTCCTAATATTTTTTAGAGAAAATAAAGCCAAGATGGGATTTTTCCATGCAAACTACCAAAGAAATATATGGGCAAACCTTGAGGTAGCTTATACCGAGCATATTAGATGCCGAGATAAAAGAGTCATTGAAGAAAAATGAAGAAAAATTGACTCTAAAATTTGATACTTGCTTAATTTTGATGAAAGACATTGAATATGTTGTAAGGAATATAGTAAAGACTTGGAAGAATATCTATCTTTTGCATAAACCAAGTGATTTTCCAGTTGATGTTAAAGATGATGAGGAGGAGGAGGATAAGGAGAAATATGAAGAGGAAAATATTGAAGAAGCAACTCATTTTGACATCAAAGAAGATGAATAGGTTCAAGGACAAGAGGCTACTGAGGAAGCAAAGAAAGATGATGAGGAAACTAATCTAGTTAAGATAGCTACAATAGTTATTGCCTCACTTCCTCACTCTCCATGAAAAATAGTGACAACATCAAGTGTGGAGATAGCCCCAGCAAGTTTGGTTGTGACCACCAGTACCAACCCAAATGTCCAATCACTTTTTGCTCCCACTCAACTCAGAACATCATCGATATAAGTAACCTCCACTTCATCTACCAAGCTTTAGACTCTTCCTTCTTCTATCGAGTTGGCTACTTCAATTTTGGATTAAATAGGTATTTCTATAAATATTCCTTTAGTAAGTGCAGTATCAGTTTTCACAACAAGTCCTAGCATGTCTACTATTATTTATATTCTAGGTACACAAGAAATAAGTGTAAGGATAGTTGAGCACAAAATTTTTGGGTAAAAGAAAGGAAATGGAGGAAGAAATAGATTTAGATGAGGAAATTGTAGTCCCAAATTACCACATTTTTAAGCTTACTCTAGACCAAATGTAGTCATTTGGTGTACTCCTCTAAAAGAAGGCTAAACAATAAAGACTAAGAGAGGAAAGAGATAAGGAATTCAAGATTATTGAAGATGTAAAGAATATTTTGGCAAAGGCCATAGGCATTAAGGGTGATCCTTCACAGCCAATTTTTTTTTAGCTAGCGGAGGCAATACAAAAGTTTAATGAAGATACTAATGGTCAGGATAAGCTAGTACAAAAAATAGAAAAGTTGTTTGATAATAAAGTGTTGGAGCATATTGCTCAGCAAATAGCCATCTATCAATTAGAACTTTCTATAATTTTGGGTTTTTTGGAAGTATCTTGTACAAATGTGTCATCACTTTTTGGAAATCTATGTAATGTTTCTGAGTTTCCAAAGGAAATAAAGGACAAATTATCCAAAATAGATGAAGATCTAAAGCTAAGTGCTCAACATCTATAACTTGACCCTAGTTCAAGCTCTGCACACTTCCAAAAGATAAGATTCTTGACAGATATGCAAGCGGAATTACTTAGAGAAGAAGCAAGGATCAGATCTACATTGGTAGATATATAGAATATGATTCTTCCCAAGATGGATGTACTATAGAAGCATATTGCACATTTAAAAACTCTCATCCATGACGATAATTTCTCCATAGCAGACCATATGATAGAATTATTAGTAGAAGTGCAAATTGAACTTCACACATGTAAGGTCCTGTAAGACAATTGGGATAAAACTTTGGCAACCATTCTCAAGGTACATTCAGAATTTTTGTCTCATTTTGGTGTTATTGTGTAAATAGAATAAATCTTTGGCATTAATGTCAAAAAGGGGAAAAGACATGTTATGGGGGAGAAAATGTGATAATTTTTAAAATCAATGTGGCATAAAGTTATGCATAGAAAGATATGTTGTATATAGTAAGAAGATGTACAATATACTATATGTAAGAATCTTACCATGTACATATATATATCCTACAAAATCAATATTGAAAATCTTGAAAATAGTATACTCTATTGAGCTAGTATCACATGGTGATGGATAAAGGGTATTCAAGAAACTTTTTGAATCTAGTTGTGGCTAATAAGTGTTTTTGTCACTAATGCCAAAGGGGGAGTTTGTTGACATATTAGTCAAGTTTGTTATTAGTGATAAACACTTATTCAGATTATATATAGCTACTAAGATTTTTGTATAGTTTATAATATTTTTCAAGCATTTTAGTTGTTATCAAGTTCTACAGTTACTACTGAGTCCTTTGGACAAATCCTAGTGGTTATCGAGTAGTTGTAGTTATAGTGAAGATCAATAGTATAAACCATGCGTCTCAGTGTATGCCAAGTTTACCAATGCAAACCAAGTTGTTTAGTGTTCACTGAGTTTGTAGTGTATGTGATGCAAGTCCAAGGTTAACTAAGCTTCTCAGTGTTAACCAATTGACTCAGTTTATACCAAGGTCAAGGTGATAGTGTTTACCGAGTCTTACCATGGTAAAAAAGTGATTCAGTTTATATGACAAGTTTCATAGTATCTACTAAGTCACCAGTGTAGACCGAGTTCAAGACCATTTGAAACTGATTAGTATAGACTAAGCTTCTATGTCTCCCAAGTGCATCATAATGCCAAGCATTGACAGTGCATGTTGATTATTAGAACTTCATAGAGTCAGTCTTCAGAACCCAAGTGTCTTCATTTGGGCTAACTTTGTAATATTTGTGTAAACTTGTATTGTGCCTAACTTTGTAACTTCTATAACTGGATTGGTATATATGTAATTAATTGTATCATATCCAAGTGTGTAAGAATGTAATGAAAATGCAATATAATCAAATATAATCAAAGAAGAGTGAATTACAAAGGCTCCAACAATATGAGGAGCAGAAAATTCATATCTATCATAGCAAGGTGATTAGTACATAAAGGAATCTCATTCAACAAACCAAGTTACAAATTAAAGATCATCTACTATTTCATCCTAATAGGTGGATTAGTCAAATCCTTTAACAAGGTAGACCTAACAGTCTTTTGTAAATCTCTTTACTGAGTGCATACTTCATTTTATGTTTGTAAATCCTTTCACAAGGTGGGCCTTGTAGTCCTTATTTCTCCTAACAAGGCAGATCATCAAAAGTGATTAATGTAAGCTTTAATAGGCTAACTTTATATTGCAGTGCTAGTGCTTGTGGGTGTCATCCCCACCCCAGTTTTACTTTTCTATTTGGAAGATTTCTAGGTCACAAAATCTTTGTGTCATAGTGTTATTAATGCTTTCATGTTTTTAGTTTCTTATGCATGTAACTAGATCAAATTACATGTGATGGATTGAATGCTAATTGGACTATTGGATTAAAATTTGAAATTGTTCAAGTTTTAGAAGTTAGATTCACCTTTCCCCTCTTAGTAACTTAGCATAGTCTTGAATATTTCCATCAGGTAAGAAGTAGGAATGTAAAGAAGTATGGTTCATGAAACCCTTCTAGTTGAGGACATGGTAAGAAAATGCCTTGAAAAAATTCATAAATCCAAGAACCCAAAGGTGGAAACTATACTAAAGATTGATGAAAAGATATGAAATTGGGTAGGAGATGTCCTAAAATCAATAGTTGATAAGAGTCTAGATGATTTACTTCCTTAGGATTATGCTAAGGAAAAATGCCACCCTTGGTCCCACCTCTAGGGATGCATTTATGAAGATATGGAGTGCTAGAAATTCTAGGATATCTCATCATATATGGAAAGACAAAAGGAATAAGCAAGAACTCAAGCAATCCTTGCACCAAATGGAAAAATGCATTCAGGTGAACTTCAACATCCAGATATAGAAACCCAACCAAACACAATTTCTATAATTGATATTACTTCTCCCACCAACAAGGGCTTCATTGAATGGGTAAAAATGGATAGGTCAGTCACTCATGCTTATGATGAATGGTTAAATGTCATGAATGCTCAAGCAACCAGTTGTTTATCCCTTTTAACCAATACTAATGCTAAAGAATAAAAGATGATGATGACTATAGAATCTATGATGAATGTGTGGGACTCTAAAAAGGTAAAATGGGATGAATACATCATTGAAATCTTAAAGGTTTAGGAATATGGATTGAATAGATTTCTTACTAAAAAACTTGGAGCTATTATTAGTGCAGATTTCTTATTCATATCTTGAGCCAAAATTGAATAGAGGAATATTGTAATTGAACAATCTCTGGATGAATGTGTCAAGTTAAAAAAAGAATGAACTATCTAAAGAAAATCTTAACTTTTGACATTAGATGTATTGATGTGAATATCATGTAAAATACTAACCAAGAGGGTAAGACCTATAAAGAAGTTAACTTGACTTTCCTCTCCAAAATAGAGGCATTGAAATAGGTGAAAGAGATTATTATTAAGGATCTCACTATTGTCACTAAGGCTGATTTAATGATGATGTTTTGTGTTAATCACCTAGAAATGCAATATAATAAATTGAAGCACATCAATTGACTTATGATGATATGGAAGCTTCACCTTGAGAAACTTAAAGGTCCTCAACAAAATGACCTGATTAAATTTTTTGTCATCCATAAATCATGGAATGAAGTTAGCAGTGGTCTTTCTATGACCCAGGAACAAAATGTTGACACTAGCAATCTCTTGGCAGTTAGTTAGGGATGTAGGGGCAATGAGCTATAATTTTATATATATATATATATATATATATATATATATATATATATATATATATATATATATATATATATATATATATATATATATATATATATATTCCGTTAATGTTTTATTAAGAACTGGTTTACTTGAGAGTTGGTAACTCCTTATGGAACTAGCTTCTAAAATTGATTAGGAAGCCATGCATGGCTATTTTACTTGTTTTTGGTTAGATCCCTAGGCTCAGCTCTCTAAACATAGAAATGTTCATAATAGTTCCTTTCTGATACTTTAGTAATCATTTTTGGTAGCATTTTAATAGTAAATTAATGATAAATAATGATTAATCATCTGGTTATTCTCTGGTTATCACTGTTGAACACAGTTGATTAATTGTGTGTTGTCTTTGATGTTACACAAAATATCATATTATCACTGGTCAATATATGCCAAGCTCACTCAGGCATTGAAGACAATTTTCTATGCCTTATGAGCATTCCAAAGTTTTCCTAGTTCAAAAGAAAATATCTACCAAGTTCACTTGGGCATCAAAGGAAAGTCTATGAAAGTCAAGTTCTAACCGAGCTCACTTAGTTAATGAAGGAAATGTTGGAAGGAACTAGTGTTAATCAAGCTCACTTGGTTACCAAAGGAATTTTACAAATATGTAGTGTTGATCAAGTTCACTTTGTTGACACAAGAAATTTTTTTCTAAGTTAGTGTCTACCAAGCATGGTTAGCTAACAAAGGATTTTTTTATTTTTGCATATTGACTTCACTTGATTTATCTATTGGTTCTAGCTGACTAAGAAGATGAATATTAATTATTCTAATTTATATTCAATTCGATTGACAATATCAAAGATATATATATATATATATATATATATATATATATGGTGAAGTTGAGGATTAGAAAGTGTGTGATAGTGGAACATAATTGAAGATTTGATGATGTTAAGAGGAAGTGAATTGGAAGGATAACTAGAATATCCTTGATGAGATATAAAGATAAATTTGATCATACAAGATCATGCATACAAGCCAGAATTGAGATTTGTAATCAACAATTTAGTTGCATTAGGAATGAGGTCATCTCATTGTTACTCTTTAACCATTGTAGCAATGATCTAAATCTCTTAATAGAGTTGGCTTAACAACTATTTGTGAATCATCTAACAAGGTGGCATTTCTATTGAAGTGTCTAAAGACCTCTAACAAGGCTACTCCTAATAGGGTGATCAAATCCTCTAATAGGGTCACACCTAATAGTGTGTTTTGTAACCTTTAACATGGTTGGTTCCTAATAGGGCTCATTTTAGAAGAGTGAAAATCAGTAACTTGTTGCAATTGGTAGTTTTTACCCAAATTTGGTTTCTAGGTTAAATCTTGGTGTCAAGTGTGTTCATGCTATTTGTTTTATGTATTTTTAACTAAATTAAATTAATATTAATCATAGATAATATCTTAGATATTTCCATGTTATGCATTTATCAAGTTATTTCAATGTTTATTGAGTTACAACATTTTTCTATGTATTTGCCGAGCATTAGAAGAATTAAGTTTTCATAGAGTTGTTTTGTACTAACATCTAAGGGATTTGGGATTTATTTTAATGGTAATTGATTCACCCCTCCCCTCTTAGTTACTTCTCTTATATTTCCAACAATTGGTATCATAGTGTTTGGTGCTTGCAGAGAAGGTTTAAAGGACCAAAGCTAAAGATTATGATGTCTTACAAAAGAGAGATTCCCAAGTTGAACCCAGACAACTTTGTAGTATGGTAAAGAATTATGAGGTTACATCTAGAAACTATTAGCAATTTAGGTTGAAGTATCTTGATACTAAATACAAGACTCTTGCTAGAGCATTATCAGTTGAACATATTGTTGAAAAGAAAAATCATGACATCATGATGATTGGCATTGTTTTTGCTCTTAATTATGCCAAATTTGATGAAGTCAAAAGTTGTACTACAACTTATAATATGTGGATTAAACTGAAATAAATTTATGGAGGAGATGATAATGTAAGAAGAGCTAAAGTTGAAAGTCTTAGAAGACAATTAGATCAAATGAAGATGAGAGAAGATGAAAATATTGCAAAATATGTTGAGAGAATTAAAGCAAGTGTGAGCGCAATCAAAGCATCTAGAGGAGATATTGAGGACAAAATAGTTGTGAGAAAGGTACTCTAAACCCTCCTTCCTATTTTTGCAATTAGAATGTCTTTTATTCAAGAAATGAGATGTGATCTAAATAGAAAAATATCTTTGGATGCTCTAGTTGGAAGATTGACAGCTTTTGAGTTGGATAACTATGATAACTATTTTCCTAGTTCTAAAGGTATTGAGTTTACATTTGTAGGAAAACTTTCACTCAAGAAAAGGAGTAAGGAATCAAAGGCCAATCAATCAAGAAGTCAAGATGAAGAAAAAAATTTAGACAATGATCTTGAAGTTGTTGAAGCCCTACTTGCAAGGAAATATTTCAAAGGAAGAGGAAAGTACAAATGTAAGATACCTCTAATCTATTTGTCTTGTGAAGAAGTTGGTCACATTGCTGCAAGGTGCCACAATAAAGAAGACAATGATGAAAAGAAAAGCAATAAGTTAGTATGTAATAGTTATTCTCAAGAAGAAGGTATTGATTATGGTGAAACTTTTTCTCTTATTGCAAGATTAGAAGGTGTTAGAACTTTACTAGCATATGCAACACACAAAGAATTTAAAGTTTATCAAATAGATGTAGACTCTATATTCATGAATGGAATTATTGATGAGGAAGTCTACATAGAAAAACCTGAAGGTTTTGTTGATCCTAGCAAAAGAGCTGTGGTCTGGAAATGAAACAAAGCATTATATGGTCTCAAGCAAGCTCCCAAAGCTTAGTATGAAAGACTTCATAACTACTTAATATAGATTGGTTTTCAAGGAAAAAATGATAATAGTTTTCTATATATCAAAGAAAGATGAGAAAAGAAGATTGTATTAGTAGAATTATTCAGTGATGATACTTTATTCATAGGAAACAATGACTTGTGCAAGGCATTTTCTAAATAAATGAGTAAAGAGTTTGAAATTTCTATGTTTGGAGAGATAAAATTCTTTTTTGGATTATAGACCTAGTAGGAGAAAGATGGTATCTAAATTACTCAATCTAAATATATCAAGGAGATACTAAATAAATTTGCAATGGAAGATTCAAGACCAGTTGGAACCCCTATGTCTATTGGACATAATATTTCTAAAAATAATGATTCCAAAGAGGTAGATCAAACCACACATAGATCAATCATTGGAAAATTGTAGTATGTAGTGCATACAAGGCCTGATATTGCATTAGTAGTTGGTATGGTGGCAAGATTCTTAGAAAATCCCAATGAAAATCACATGATGGAAATCAAAAAAATCATGAGATATCTGAAAGATACTACAAAATATGGCTTATGGTACAAAATAGGAGGCAATTTGGATTTAAAAGCATTCATAGATGCTTATTGGGAAAGAAGCATTGATGATAGAAAGAGCACCAGTGGTGGAACATTCTTTCTTGATAAGAGACTGGTGTCATGGACAAGCAAGAAAAAAAAAAAAAATCTCAGTCCACAAAAAAGGTAGAATATGTGGTAGCAATAGTTAATTGTTCTAATATTGTTCAGTTCAAACAATTGCTGGTAGGTATGAAGATAGAGATCAAAGATCTAGTGGTTATATATTGTGATAACACCAGTGCAATTAATACATCAAAGAATCTAGTGATGCATACCAAAATAAAACACATTGCTATAAAATATCATTTTTTGAGAGAATGGGTACAAGATAAAGAAGTCAAATTGGAATATGTAAATACTAAAGAACAAATTGTAGATATATTCACTAAGCTATTAACTAAGGATGCCTTTCTCTATCTTAGAGGTAATCTAGGGATCATTCCCCCATCTAAAGCTCACTAAATAAGTCTTAGTGATGCATCAACTAAATCATATTGAAGATTAATTAGTTGGTGTAGTATTGAAAAAGGGCATATTGCAAATGAATCAGTACATAAAGTGCATTGACATTCACTGCACATTTTCTTTGGAATGAGATGTCAATGAGGGAGAAGTTTTATGTCATCTCTCATAGAAATTTAATAAGATAGAGAGTAATGATGTCAAAAAGGGAGAATGAACTTGGTCTAATATCAAAGATAGAGTTTGCTATCAGAAGTAGATGTTGAAGAAAAAAGTTTTCCTGACAAAGGGAGGAACTAAAGGCAAAAGGAGTTCACACTGATAGAGGGATTTCTCATGGATTAGAATCTGAATGAAACTAAGGATATGTTCCTTAATTCATTCCTACTCTCTAAAAATTTCATTGCATTATGACATGTTGTGTTTCCATCAATGCCAAAGAGGGAGATTGTTGAATACAATTGATTAATTGTGCATTGTCTTTGATGTTACACATAATTTCATATCATTACTAGTTAGTGTACGCAAAGTTCACTCCAGCATTGAAGATAATTTTCTTTGTCCACTAAGCATTCTAAGTTTTTCCTAGTTAAGAAAATAGAATCTACTGAGTTCACTCAGGTGTCAAAGGAAAGTTTACGAAAGTTGAGTGTTAATCAAGCTCACTCGGTTAATGAAGAAAATGTTGGATGGAACCAATGTTAACGAAGCTCACTTGGTTAAGAAAGGAAATTTCTAAATATGTAGTGTTGACCAAGTTCACTTGGTTAACATACAAAAATTTTTTATGAGTTAGTGTCTACCAAGCATGGTTGGCTAACAAAGGATTTTCCTGTTTTGACATATTGAGTTCAAATGATTTATCTATTGGTTCTAGCTGACTAAGAAAATGAATGTTAATTATTCTAAGTTACATTCAAGCTGATTTGAAAATGTGAAAGATATAAATATAAGGTCAAGTTGAGGATTAGAAAGTCTGTGATAGTAAAACATAATTGAAGATTTGATGATGTCAAGAGGAAGTGAATTGGAAGGATAAGAAAAATATCTTTGGTGAGATGCAAATATACATTTGATCATAAAGGATCAAGCATACAAGCTAGAAATGTGATCTATAATTAGTAATTTAGTTGCATTAAGAACCAGATCATCTCATTGTTGCTCTCTAATGATTGTAACAGTGATCTAAATCTCTTAATAGAGTTGGCTTAACAACTATTTGTAAATCCTCTAACAAGGTGGTATTTCTATTGAAGTGTCTAAAGACCTCTAACAAGGCCACTCCTAATAGGGTGATTAAATCCTCTAATAGGGTCACACCTAACAGTTTGTTTTGTAACCTTTAACATGGTTTACTTCTAATAATGCCCACTTTAGAAAAGTGAAAAATAGTAACTAGTTGCAATTGGTGGTTTTTCCCATTTTGGGTTTCCACATTAAATCTTTGTGTCAAGTATGTTCATGCTATTTCTTTTATGTGTTTGCAACTAAGTTAAAGTAATATTAATCATATATTATATCTTAAATATTTTCATGTTATGCCTTTACTGAGCTATTTCAATGTTTATCGAGTTACAACATTTTTCTATGTATTTATCGATTATCAACATAGTTAAGTTTTCACAAAGTTGTTTTGTACTAACATTTAAGGGATCTAGGATTTATTTTAGTTTTAATTGATTCACCTCTCCACTCTTATTTACTCCTCTTATATTTTCAACAATAATTAATATGATTTTATAGTTGTAATTTCATGTGGAATAGAATCCCACTATAATGGCTTATTTTCATTAATTTTTTGAAGTAGTGCATGTATTTACCTCTGGAGTTTAGTAAGTTTGATCATAAATCATAATAGGTTGTTAGTGTATGTGGTGTGGCATAAATTATGGAGTAGTTACCCTTTGAATATGTAACATTATTTTGTGTTTATAAGAGGATACTTTTATTTCTTTATGTTCTTTCAGGTTAAAAGAAACATTACTCTGAATTGTTTTATAATAAATACTTTTCATGATTAATCTTTCAGAAAGGGAGTTGTTCCATTAAATAGAGAGTCTTTTGTTTTCTTTTTGAAGTAATAGCTAGAATCATTTGTGGAAAGTAAGCTTTTCTTTTTTTGTTAAGAGATGACAACTCTCAAGAGGGAAAACCCATTTTCTAACACATTACATAGTCAATTAGTTTAATTTTGCATACAAATTATTACACATGGGACAAAGAGTACTTTTTTGTATTGAATTCTATTCCACAATTTAAGTTTATCATTGGCATCCTTTCATGTATTTGGGGCTTCGTGATCTAATTTGTATTTAAGGACTTATACAAAGATTCACCTACTCCCCACCCATAGATTTGATTTCTTTAGTATGAACAAGTGGATGCACATATCCTATTGTAGCACAACCATTTTTCCACTAAACATTAGGTAGTTGTCAATATTCAAAGATAAGGTGGTATTACACCCCTTTATGGTCTTAAAATATGGCATAGAGCCACCTCTACTAAATATTTCATGTAGATCACTACTGTAGAATAATTCTTGGTAATCTCTAAGGTTAAACCTTTTTATATGGAACATTGTAGATTTGATTCTAGATTTGACGTGTATCTCGATGTGTGTTTTCGATAGAAACATTCTTCAATATTTCACTTCTAGGGATATGATCTTCTTCTTTCCAGTTTCACTTTAATTATTTTATAGTTACTCCATGTAAATTTTATTTGATTATCTCCATCTTCATTTCTTTAATAGGAACAAATATTTTCCTTACCCAATTCATTCTCTACTCTACAGATTCTCATTTCTTATTTATTAATACTCCCCCCCTTTGTATTCCTTTGATAATCTCGTCTTTTCCTGATATTATTTCTCCCTCACAAATTCTCTCTCTCATTTAACTACAGATATTCCTTCTTGGTATACATCACCCTTTTATAGATTCTCTTCCCCTTTGACAATAATGCTAAAGGTAACTATAAGTCCAATATGAAATATATTAAACCTTATAGTTATCCTTGTATCTTGCATGTACTATTTAAATTAGTTTTATCATAGTCATCTTCACAACTTCAGAAGTGTTCCTAATCACTGAACTATTGCATCAACTCCACAAAGATATTTCTACTCATCCATGAATTAATGAAGCATGTATCTTCACCTACTTTATTTTTGATAAAGGTAGGACCCCTAGTTTACCTCTTAAATTCTCAAAAGCATCATTAAACAATGAATATATATATATATATATATATATATATATATATATCTACAATTTTCTCTTTAGAGTTGACATATCCAATCCTTACTTGTCTTTCTTGTACTTTCTCCCTCAAGTAATGATACTTGATTGATATATGCTTTATTTTTGCATGCATTACTACTTTTTTCAATATAATTATTGTACTAGCATTATCACAATAAATAGTAATAGGCTTGGTTATTTCTTCTTGCATACCTTCCAACAATTTCCTAATCCATTCAATATTTAAATAATTTATTACAGAACCAACATACTCATCTTACATTTCATTATAATTTTCCTACTCAATGTTAATTTTGAATCTTGAATGTGCATGGCCCATGAGATATGCTCAAATTCTAACACTAGCCCTATTGTCTACCCAAATTTGTAGCTGACATTGACCTCTTTATCCAAAGCCCAACATCAATGATGTATGTTGATGTTATTAATTCTAACTCAACACTTGAAGTAGTGAGCTCTAGTTTCAACAGTGAAATCGTAGTCTCCAGTCTTATTTGCATGTTTAAACCAAAGACAACTGGCTTAATTTTATCCTAATTGCTCCTTCAAATAGTTGAGTGCTAGTTTCTAATTTCTAAATTCATGCACTGATTTTTTATATAATTCATGAAATATTGTAATAAAATAATAGAGAGCACAATGTAATCAATACATTTTTTTAAATCTTCAAAGCTCTATATTTATTCAATATTTTTTCTCTGCATGTTTGTTTTCAATTCCTAGCTAGATCTATACTTGTAGAAAATTTTACATGGTACAGTTATTTTTTAGTTTTGATGTTGTTTTGAGGGATTTTTCTACTATCAAAGTCAATATTTTCTTTTTGCACTCCTAGAGATAGATCTTGAGTATCCAATCTCCAATTTGGGAATTCTTTATATAATTGGAAATTTCTTTCAAAGCCCTTTCTAGTGATGCTAGTTGTTTAGATTCTTCTCTAGGAACAACCTATTCAGTATTTTGCATTTTTTCATTTTGGTAGATATCTTGAATGTTCTAGGTCTATGGATCAATTTCATTGCTTCAGATGATTTTTCATGACTTGTACTATCTTTTTTATTAGTCTTACATTGCTCTTGGTCTATTATAGACATCATTTGTATGCATTTTTGCAAATGCATTGAGATAAAGTGTCATATTGCATTTGTATTGTTATTTTAATTGTTTGCCTTATTTTGCATTCTGATTTGAGTAGTGTCATCTGAGGAAACTCATGCAAACTATTGTATTCTTGGGATTCATTATGTCTTGTGTCTTAATATGCATGAGTTCCATAGGGAGTTGATGTTTCTCCTTTGTTTTCCATCTTCCTTTGTTTGCATTAGCAGACATTCTTATGTTGTTTCTCATGCTTCCTTGAATTGAATGATCAACTTTGTAGGATTTGGTATTTCATGCCATCTCTATCATTGATTTTAGTTGTTTCCTTTGTGTGCCTCCTGATTTGATGTAGACTATAGTCTTCTCTACTTGGTCAGGTTCTGTTTCAATGGAGATTTTTCAAATCAATAGTTACTTTTGATAGAGCTTTGCAACTGCTACATGCTTTAGTGGTGTTCTTCATGATCAACATTTGTTCGTATCTTCTGGAACACTCCATAGTTTGGAGGCTTCTTTAGTCCTTGACTAGTTTATTTCAACGTGTTTTCCATTTCTTTTTGAAGTAGGGTTTTTCCAATGTGGTTTTCTCTACTTCTCCTCTTTTCAAAGACTTGGTTGTGCTTGGGTACCTCATCAGGCCTTGTTCCTAGGACCCAAATCTACTTTTTGTAGTAGTTTTTAGGTTTTTAGCTACACTTAAGTTTATCTTAAGGGGGGGTGTTATAGTAATTAGATATTTTCTAGTTAACTCTAGTCTACTTAAGCTAAACTTCAGGCATATAACAATTAATCCTTTTATTAATTATTATTATGCAACCTAGGTTAGACCTTTTTAGGGTTATGATCTCCTTCATAAGGGTGATCTCTCATTGTAAACATTCATTGGGAATTGAGAATTGAGACTCTTTTCATTTGATTATAAAAATCTACTTCTCTGCTCATCAAGAATATCTCATCTATGGATCTGGCAATTTCTAACTCCATAGATATTTGCTACTCTCTTTTTTAATATGTGTTTTCATGTAGGTTATTCTTGGGGGATGTGGGGTTGATCATTCATCAACTTTAACAATGTAATGGAGCTTCTTATAGCAAGTCTTAAAGACAAACTATCCCTTAAGATCGTCTTCACTAAAGGAATATCCAATAATATTGATTGAAGGATGAACTTGTGGTCTATTTAAGTCCATTACAAGGTGTATTGAAGGTTAAAACCATACTGTGCAACATCTAACCAATAGTTTCTTCAGAAATCCACAATTCTAGTCTTGTAGCCCTTAATTCTGAAATTTGAACTTAACTTTAGAAATATCCAAATAACCCTATAATAAAATCATAGTTCCAAATACCCTTTTTGGGTTTACTAAATATATCAAAGCACCAAGACTAGATTATGTTAAAAAAATAGGTTTTACCTAGTTTCTCCTCTAGGTAATTAGCCCCATTAGACCACCAAATACAAAGGAAGTATACTTTTTCAAAGCCAAATACCCAATATAATAATTGGATCATGGTAGGGAACACAAAAAAAAGTCACAAACCTAATTTTGGATCCCAATGACTCCTTTGGAGTGAGTTATGGGAGATGTTGTTCAACGCTTATGGCATGCACATGTGACTAACATGCCGAGGGCATCAATTTTCTCCTTTGCACCTACATATAAAATTAGGAAACCAAAGACATCTTAATGTACATGGTCATTACTATGATTTCACGAGAGGCCATTAAATTCCCATGGTGAAATCCCAAGATGTGGCTAATTTTTCTTGAAACCTTAGGTATGGAAACTAATTGTGACAACTATTACGAAAAATGAGATATCTTGAGTTAGAGGATAAATTAGGACTTCAAACCAAATGAATCTAAAAGGTGATTCATAAAAAAATATAAAAAAGTATATTGATCCTCCTAGCATATCTATATAGGTCCATACAATCTGCTACAACATGGAATTTGTAGGAAAATTTGAGTTATTTTTTTGATTCAAGGAAAAAAGTATGCAATCTGTCCTACCACCCACCTGAAAGGGCTTATGTACACATCCCCAATGGTCATAAAAAATTTTAATTTAAACAAATTTTTCCATTGGAGAGTGAAATTACAAAATATGAAACTTTTTGCTAGAAGTTGCTTGACAACTTTTTAGCAATTTCATAATTTGTTCAACTTTTACAATTTTTGATCAAAACATAATAAAAAATCATCTAAATGATCAAAATAGGATCAAAACATGATAATAATAATATATCCTAATATTTTAGGCTATTTATACACCTTTGACCATAGTTGACCAAGGGCTTACATTTGTGCCAAACTTAGAACTAGGCCTTCCAAGTAGGTCCAAATGCATAGCCACTATTTCTAACCTATCCTAGAGGTTCTTAGGACCTTGAAGATGTCTTTGAGATGTATCAAGGCTCTTAATTTGTTGAGGGTTCTCTTTCACCATACTCCCCTTTACTTTGAACTCAAGTTCCTACTTGAGGTTAACTACTCAACAAAGGTGCCATGTTGCTTTATTTGATCCTCTATCACTTAAGTTGCATCAATGCTAGGGTGTCCTTTTCACTTCACTAAATGATGCATATACTTGTTGTACCTTTTTTTTTCATCAACTTGGTTTCAAGTATTTCTTCCAACTCAAATGGATTTCTTTTAGTGAGGTTGGTGGCATATTCTTCATCCACTTCAACATGTTGACCTTGTTCACTTGGTAATCCTATCATATCTTTGTAAGGAGTGAGGTATGCCACATTGAATATTGGAGAAATTAGCAAGGTTGGGGAAGAGATATTTCATAGGTAGTCTGATTGATTTTATTAAGGATGGCACATGGTCCAACCTTCTTCATATATAACTTTGCATACCTACCCTTGGGCAATATATCTTTCCTCATAAATGCCCATAAATTGTCTCTGATCTTGAAATGGACTTCTCTTATTCCCTTATCTTCTTGCTCTTTATAATTCATGGTGAATTTTTTATAGGCTTACTTCACTTCATTATGCACTTGGTTGATTAGCTTTATTAGTTCCTCTCCTTGTACACTGAGTCTGAAATCTAATGGCATCTCTACTAAATCCACCGGATCTTTACGATGAAGGCCATTGACTATTTGGAAAGGATTTTTTTTTAAGTTGATCTATACATGGAATCATTGAAAGAAAATTATTCTTAAGGCCAGAGAAAATCCCAACTTTTTGAATGTTTCTTGGTGAGACAACTTAGGAGGTTTCTTAGTGACCTATTTACCACTTCATTCTGCCCATCAGTTTATGGGTGATAGGAAGAGCTATAGGTCATTTTTATTACAAGATTCATCAAAATATTCCTCCAAAAAATTTCCTTGAAATTTGAATCCTTGTCTAAAACCATAGCCTAAGGTAGGCTATGATTTCTGACCACTTCTTTGAAAAAGAGATGTTCTATATGTGATGCATCATTTTTACTTTTGTAGGGTACAATTTGGACCATTTTATTGAACCTATCCACTATGACAAGCACACTATCAAATCCCTTATTTTTTCTAAGAAAACCTATTAGAGTGGGGTTGCTATTGCACCAAACCACCAATTTGTCAATGCCTAACACAACCACTCAACTTATAGTACACAAGAGGTAGTTAAGCCCTTGTCACAAATCCTGAGAGGAGTATTGAATAAATTTTCAAAAATCTCCCCCTTAGCATTACCCGAGGGTCTAAGCATTCGAACCTATGACCAAGCTTCAATACCACTTGTTAGAGTGGGGTTTCCATTACACCAAAAGGTTGATCCATCAATCCCTGATACAATCACTCAACTTATAGTACAGAGGAGGTGGTTAAGCCCTTGTGACAAATTTTGCAGGGAGCACTCAACAAATTTCCATCAAAACCCATTACAAAATCCATTGAAATTGATTCCCATGGCTTTGTGGGAATTGGTGAAGGCTGATAAAATCCTTGGTTTTTGGATACTCCTTTGGCTTGTTGGAAGATTGTGCAAGTTTCAATGAACTTCTTGACATCATTTCTCATCTTTGGCCAAAAATAGCTTCTCGTTACCATATCTACTATCTTGTCTATTCGAAAGTGAACACCTAAGCCAATACAATGATTTTCCCTACTGATATTTGTGGTCATGGAACATTTAGGGATGCATAATATAGCCCCCTTGAATAGGAGTCCATTCTAAATTAATTCGTTAGAAAAATTAGTATGGTACTTGCCTACCATTTGTGCACATACCTCAATAAATTCTTCAAAATCTGACTCACCTACATATAAGTGTTTTACTAAGTCCATTCCCACACTTTGGAGATGCACTTCTTCTACTAATCCAATTTTTATGCTATGGGCATCGACTACCTTGTTTTCCACTCCATTTTTTTCTTGATATTGAATGTATAAGTGCATAGTTGTTCCATCTATTTAAGATGTTTGACTAATATTTTTTCTCGAGAATTAAGAATACTCAAGAATTGGTTATCAATATAGACTACAAATTCTTTAGGGATTAGGTAATGTCTCCATTTAATTAGGGCCTACACCATTGCATATAACTCTAGATCATAAGTAGAATACTTTTTATTTTCCTCATTGAGTTTTTTCTAAGGAAAATGCCATTGCTTTACCTTCTTGGATTAGGACAACACCTATTATCAAATTTCTTGCATTTGTCTCAATAGTAAATAGCTTATTGAAGTTAGGAAGTACCAAGATTGGATATTTAGATACTCTATTCTTCAAGTATTGGAAGGTATCATCAGCTTCTTTGGTCCAAGAAAACTTGTTCTTCCTTCCTCCTTTGATGTTGTCTAGCGTAGGAGCACGTACATGACTAAAATTCTTGATGAATTTTCTATAAAAGGTAGAAAGGTCATAAAAAATCCTTACATCATCTTGGTTCTTTGGTGGAGGCCAAGTGATAATGGCTTCAACCTTCTCAGGGTCCATTTTGAGGGTGCCTTGTGAAATAACAAAGCCTAGGAATACAAGTTCCTTCTTTATGGACATGCACTTTTCAAATTTGATCACCAACTTATGCTGATGAAGTCTCCTCAAAACCTATTCCATATGATCAAGGTGTTCTTCTCTACTATGACTAAAGATTAATATATCATCTAGGTATACAACATCAAATTTTCCAATAAATATCTCATTCATGAGTCTCAAGAATGTACTAGGTGCATTACTTAACCCATATGACATAACCAACCATTCAAAAAGGCCTTTAGTTGTCTTCCATTCATGTCCTTTCTTGATATTAATTTGATGATAGCCTAATTTTAAATCAATCTTTGTGAAGTAGCAAGCACCCCCTAACTGGTCTAGTAAGTCCTCAATCCTTGGCATAGGGAACATATACCTTATTGTGATCTTTTTTATTGCCCTGTTATTAGTACATAACCTCCATTTCCATCATTTTTAGACACAAGGACTAATGGAACTACATATTGACTAAGAATTCTTTTTATCAACCCTTTCTTAAGAAAATCATTCACTTGTTTTACAATCTCTACATGTTGGGATGGAGTCATTTTCTAAGGTACTTTGTTGGACAAGGAAGAGCTAGGAATCAAGTCAATTTAAACATTTCTATCTCTTAAGGGAGGGAGGTTTGTGTGTAAATCACTAGTAGTCACATCACTATACTTGATCAATGGGTCTCTAGTTCATTAGGTATAGGCTCTTTATCATTAGATTCAATGTTCTCCTTTGGTTCATAAACAAGTATAAACCCTTAGGAGTTAGGTTCCTTCAATTCTTTTGGAATTTCTTTTTCTCCTATAGTGACTATAGTGGATTATGACTTAGGACTAGGAAGTGGATTCATTATGAAACTTACCCCATTCTTTGTTATGGAATAGGTGTTCTTTATACAATGGTGTGTGACACCTACATCAAATTTCTATGGTCTACCAAGGAGAATGTGGGAGGCATCCATCTCAACCACATCACAAAGAACCTTGTCCTTAAAATATTCTATAGAGAATTCTACCCATCTTTGCTCAGTTACTATGGTTTACTGAGCCTTTGTGAGGCAAGAGACATGATAGGGAAATGGGTGGGGCTTCTTAGGTAGTTTTAATTGGTCAACCATTTTAGAGAATACCAATTTTTTATTTGAACCAGAATCAATCAAAATAATACATACCTTACCTTATCATTTGATCTTTGTTTTGAACAGATTCTTCCTTTGGGGTGGTTTTTGGGTCTGAGGGATTTGCAAGAAAGCCTGATATTGACAATTGGCTAATGAGATATGTAATTTTTGTCATTTATGGAAACACGTGATGTGCATGGTTACAAGAAACCTTAGAAATAAAGATACTTAGCTTTTAGTAATCATAAAATTGTTTATGTATAGAATTTGTTATACATCAATGTATTTTTTTATGACTAGCAAAGTTAGATGGAGATAGTATGCATGTTGGTGATGACGTGTATAACCTCAAAAGATAGTACAGACTATACAAAAAAAAGATATTCATGTCTTAATGAAACATGACAACAAAATTGAAGGAAATGATTATTTTGTTTACAAAATATTTACTTGTCCAATTAAGGTTGACATCATAGATGTTTACTCTAAGTTGGAAAAATATATTATGGTCTTAGCCAACCTAGTTGAAATTTGTGTAAAGGATTGTACTTATGAAAAAGACAACTTGGGATGAGAAGTGGTGATTATATGTATTAATTGTGATGTTGAGCAATTAGATGCAAACTTTTGCAAGAGCAATATATGCAAATTTTTGTGAAATTTATTTTTTGATCTGAGATCGAGCTATAGATTAGAGATCAATCAAGGAAGAAGTCATAGTACCTATATTCTAGAAGTATAATTACTTGATTGGGAGGTGAGCTCTTCCTATAATTGGAAGTTCATGTTTGGGCAGTGGGCTCATCTTGCATCTATTGTAATATAACTCCTAATAGGGATTCAAAGTCTCCTAATAGGGACTCCTTATACTAAATTTCGTCATCAACTCCTAACAAGGTCCATCCTCTAACAAGGAACTTATATATCAGTATATTGTCTAGTGCGTATCATCCCCACTAGGGTTTTCCCTTGGCCAGGGTTTCCCTAGTTAACAAAATATGGTGTGATGAGTTATCTTTATGCATTGTTATTGTTACTATTCAAAATTACTTTATTGCTTTGTTATACATGGTCTAAAGTAAGAAATAATATCTAGTTGGTGACTAAATTTTGTAGATTACAAATTCACCCCCTCTCTCAATAATCCTTATTTATAATAATTAGTAAGAAGAACAATAAGTCAATCAAGAAAAGAAGGTGACAACATGAAAGAAATCAACAAGAAAAGCTCAACAACCCTAGAAGCCAAAGATAGAGAAGATTAACTCAGCTATTGCTAATGAAGGTAACTTTGTTCAGATGAAAAAATTTTATGACTTGTATAACAATTTTTAAAAAGTTCAAATTTATATCTCTACTATGAGATATATTATAGCAAAAAATCTAAAATTGAAGGATATTGAGGGAACAACAAACTAGAAAGTCTATGATAGACTTATTGAGAAGAAGGAACTTACACAAGAAGAAGATTTAGAACTTCAAATGTCTATGGTAAGAAATATTTACAAGATTGATGACGAAGAAGAGATTAAGAGATTATAGAATAATCTTACAACTTACTTGAGAAATAAAGTAAGACCATTTTTGTTTATGGTGGGTGAGAAAGATAAAACATGAAGTGAGATTGTAGCAACAATAAGTCAAATGTTGATAGAGTCTAAGGTACCATCTCCACTAGTACCCAGAACATCAGAAGTGTCAGTGAGCGGTAACACTATGCAGATAGATTAGATCAATGTTACCATTAACATTGATGATACTAATCTATTTGAAGGTTCTAAACTTAATGAACTTGTTAATGTTTTATAACTTCTATGAAATAAAATATGAGATGTAATCTTAAATATTAGACTCTTTGATTATATATATATATATATATATATATATATATATATATATATATATATATATATATATATATATATATATATATATATATATATATATATATATATATAATCCAAGAGTTTAATCTTTAAGATTACTTGAGAAATAAAGTAAGACCATTTTTGTTTATGGTGGGTGAGAAAGATAAAATATGAACTGAGATTGTAGCAACAATAATTCAAATGTTGACAGAGTCTAAGGTATCATCTCCACTAGTACCCAGAACATCAGAAGTGTCAGTGAGCAGTAACACTATGCAGATAGATTAGACCAATGTTACCATTAACATTGATGATACTAATCTATTTGAAGGTTCTAAACTTAATGAACTTGTTAATGTTTTATAACTTCTATCAAATAAAATATGAGATGTAATCTTAAAGATTAAACTCTTTGATTATATATATATATATATATATATATATATATATATATATATATATATATATATATATATATATATATATATATATATATATATATATATTTATATATATATTTATATTTATATATATAATTGTGTGGATTAATATATAATCTCATAATATCCTATATCTATAAATGTTCTACAATGTATTAATAATATATATCTTATAATGTTTATAACTATGATGTTCTCATATATATATAATGTTTAGATGTATATATATTCAATCATAAATATAAATCATAATGCACAATACTACTTGTGATTGTCGATTGCATTATGTTTAAGATTACATTGTGTTAACAAGGAAAGTATTGGTCATGCCATAATAGAGGCATGACTCTTCATGGTAGAGCCATGACTTTATGGGGGTCATGACCCTTTGCTGCTATATATATATTTGAGTAATGAGATCACTATAGAACAACATCAATAAATGACATCTTAGACTTAGTGATTTGTATTTAAATAATTATCAGCACTTTTCTTTATTATCTAATCTGTAGGATCATTTTTACGTATAGTATACATCTCACATTATTAGAAATATTCAAGAAGTATATTTTGCATACAAAATTATAGATCATCAGTATTTGGAGGGCAACTCTGCTCTACAGTAATACAAGTAAGAGTTCTATTGTTCTCATATTTTTTGTGAAAATTTTATCTATCAGAGATCCATAAAACTTAATAGAACCTAATACTGAGTATATTGAAGATTAATTAAGACTAATTGAAGAAGAATAGGGGTTACTTTAAGAAGAAAATAATAAAGTGGAAGATGCCAAGTAGAAATTACTTGAGGATGAGAAGAAAAGAAAAGAAGAAGAGGAAAATAAAAAAATAGAATCAAAAGAAATAAGAAAAAATTAGAGGAAGAAAAGAGAGAAAATGAAATAATGGAAAAAGAAAAGAAAGAAGAAGAAGAGAGAAGAGTAAAAGAACTAGCCGACCTAGAAGAAATTTGTGTAAAAGCATGGTACTCATGCAAAGAAAAACTTGCAATGAGAAGTGGTGATTATATATACTAATTTTTATGTTGAGAAATTATATGCAAACTTTTGTAAGAGCAATTTATGCCATGTTTTGTGGAAGCTATTTTGTGATCTGAGATTGAGCCATAGATTAGAGATCAATTAAGAAAGAAGTTATAATACCTATATTCCAAAAGTTTAGTTACTTGTTGGGGTAGTGAGACCTTCTTATGATTGGAAGTGCATTTTTGGGTAGTGGTCTTATCTTGCATCTACTATACCACAACTCCTATCATGGTTAGAATCTCCTAACAAGGATTCAAAGTCTCCTAACAGGGAATCCTTATACTGAATTTCTCATTGACTCCTAACAAGGTCCATCCTCTAGAGAGGAACTTATAAATTAGTATATTATCTAGTGGGTATCATCCCCACTAGGGTTTCCCTTGGCCAGGGTTTCCCTAGTTAAAAAAAATGGTGTTATGAGTTATCTTTGTGCATTTTTTATGATTACTATCCAACATTACTTTATTGATTTTTTATGCATAGTTTAAAGTAAAAAATAATATCCATTTGGCAACTGAAGTGTAGATTATTGATTCACCGCCACCCACACCCCCGCCCGCCCCCCGCCCCCCCCCCCCCCCCCCCCCCCCTCTCAATAATCCCTATTTATAACACCTTCCTCATAATTAGACATGTTCCTTCTTTAGGTTCTAGATCCTTGTTATCATGTTGATCTTCTTCAATGAGTTGTGCTCTCCTGTCCCCTTGGTTATTGTTTTAGCTCTTTTCATGAAACCTACCTACATGGTGACCCAATTGGTTATAGTTGTTGCATTTGATAGGCCCATTGCCTCTTCTTCTATCTCTATTGAGGGATTTTCCCCCTCTATAGTTTCCCTACAAGCTTGACTCTCCCTAATCCTTTTGGTTATGATCAATAGTCTTATTGCCATGATTATGCCCCTTACTCTACGAGTTGTTCTTTCCCTTGAAGTTCTTATTATTTTTATTTTCCTTACCTTTTCTTTACTCTTATTTCCTCTTTAATTTCTTATCTACTTTGATGGCTAACTAGTAGCACTTGCTCACAGAAGTAGGATTGTGTAAACTTATTTCATCTTGGATGGGTAGCTTTAGGCTATTCATATACTTAGCATGTTTTTCTTCCTCATTTTCCACTATGTTTGTTTTCATGAACAATTTTAGGAACTCCTATATGTAGGAACTCACATCTATGTCCTCTTGTTTTAGAAATTTCTTCCTTCTATGGAGTTGTGCCGCATAGTCTTTAAGAACATAGGTTTCTTTGACTAGTGCCACCATTCGATCCTAAGATGAGATCACGCTTCTTCCTTTCTTCACCCTTTCAGTTTGGATGAAATTCCACTAGGTTAGTGCTTCTCCCTTCATCTTGGATTTTTCCATGTTAACTCTTTGTTTCTCTAGAATGTCTTCACATTTATAGAAACTTTCCAAAGCCTCAATCCAATCTATGGCCACATCTAGATTCATCTTTCCATTTAAGTTAGCAGTTCCAATTTCCCTTCCATTATCCTCTTTTGCATGGATTTGAGAGAATTCAATAGAGGTCTCTTTTTTTAGGAACTTTACCATCCTAATTAGTGTATTCTTATTCTTCATCCCTCTCATTGTTAGAATTTGTCTCTTTGTTCTTGTCCAACTTGCTTTCAAGTTCTTTCAACCTCTTTGCTAAAGAAACATTGGTTTCTGTCTGTTCCCTCACGATCTTTGCAAGTTCTAAATTTGTTACCCTAGTAGGTATTTCTTTGTCTTTAGTAAGATACATGGCTTTGATACCACTTGATGCAATGGAGCCTGGTATAGAAAGTCCTAAAGAAAACCTAGCCCTTAAGATCCACTTCACTGAAGTAATGTCCAACAATAGATTCCTTACTCCTTCCAATGTGCTCAAAAACTAATCACAAGTGTTCAATATTAAAGGTTAAATTTATCACAACTAAAACCAAACAAGGAAAGTTGAATCACAAGGAAAACCCCTTACTACAATACAACATATCACAAATTTCCCTTACAAGCACAATGACAAATTTTTGACACAAGACTCCAAAAAACATTCAATAAGACCAAGGGCATCTCAAGGATGAACTTGTGGTCAATTTAGGTTTTTTATAAGGTGGATTGAAGGTTAAAACCATACTGTGCAACATCTAACCAATAGTTGCTTCACAAATCCACAATTTTAGGCTTATATCCCTTAATTCTAAAACTCAGACTTAACTTCAACATTCTCCAAATAATTCAATAATTAAATCATAGACTCAAATAAAATTTTTGGGTTTATTAAACATGCCAAAGCACCTTAGACTAGATGGTGTAAAAAAATTAGGTTTTACGTAGTTTCTCATGTAGGCAATTAGCCCTACCAGGCCTCCAAATACAAAGGAAGTACACTTTTCCAAAGCCAAATACCCAATATAACAATTGGATCATGAAGAAGAACAAAAAAAAAAATCATAAGACTAATTTCATAGCTTGATGTCTCCTTTGGAGCAAGTTATGGGAGATGTTGTCCAACATTAAGGGCATGCACATGGGACTTGCATGCCTAAGGCGTCAAATTTCTCCTTGCCAAAAACATATAAATTTTTGTAACCAAATCCATTGTAATCTACATGTTTAGCACTTTTATTTTACCATATTCCATTAAATTCCATGGGGAAATCCCAATATGTGGCTACTCTTGCTAGAAACACTAGGTATAGCAATAAATTGTGACAACTATCACAAAAATTGAGATCTATTCAATTAGAAGATGAATTGAGACTTCAAAAAAAATGCATCCAAAGGGTTATTCATCAAGAAATACAAAAAAATTATATTGATCCTCTTGGTTTTTCTATACACATCTATACAATCTTCTACAACATGGAATTTGTAAGAAATTTTGAGTTATTTTATTGATTCAAAGGAAAAAGTACACAATCCATCCTACCACCTTCCTAAAAGGACTTATATAGGCCTTCCCAATGGTCATGAAAAAATTTTATACAAAATTTGGGCATTGGGGAGTGAAATTACAAAATATGTAGCTTTTTGCTAAAAGTTGGTTGACAACTTTTTAGCAGTTTTGTAATTTGTGCAACTTGTGCAATTTTTGATTAAAACATGATCAAAACTCATCTAAATAATCCAACTAGGACCAAAAAATGTTAAAAAATGATAATAAAAATATATCCTAAGATTTTAGGCTATTTATACACCTTTGACCATAGTTGACCAAGGGCTTATAATTGTGTCAAACTTGGAACTAGGCCTTACAAGTGGGTCCAAATGCATAGTCACTATTTCTAACTTATCCTAGAGGTTCTTAGAACCTTGAAGAATTTCTTGAGGTGTATGAAGGCTCTTCATTTGTTGAGGGTGCTCCTACACCAGTGAGGTGCACGTTATGTCAACTTCCACTTGGGTGGATGGGGTTTGACTCTATATAATGACCCCATTGGAGATTCCCTTAAGAATGATTTAGAATTATTGGGAAAAGAATCAAAATGTAATAGAGGTAAGGTTTTACATACTTATACCAAGGAAAGAGTTTGGAGGGGGGCCCTAGTTGGAAATTACACCACTTCCCACTCTTCAAAGTATCCCAAGGTTTGCTTAAGAGTGGATGGGTTGGAAACATTTGTTCATGACAATATAGTAGATATTATTGTAGCTTCCTTGCAACTCTACCTTGTGGGAAAAATTATATCCTTGAGCATTTAGTTACAGTGGTCCAAAAATGGGTCCCCTAGAAGTAGAAATTGAAGGGAATTGTTAGCATTGTAGCTCTTCTAAGTGGGTTATTCCTATCCAAATTTATCATCGAGGATGACTTGGCTATGGTTCCCTAAGGTACCTGGTACTATGGGAAGCATAAATTGGTGGTTACAGAATGAGACCCATGCTTTGATCATACCTTGGAACTGACTAGAATAATGACAATTTGGGTGTAATTCCCTAGACTAAATTTAGAGAGGAACTAGGACGAGAAAATATTTTGATGGATTGAGAATCCATTTGGAAATTTTATCTTGGCAGATGCTATTACTAACTAGAAATCAACATTAGTGTATTTCTTTTTTTTGCTAATGTGGTCGTTAATGAATCACTTTTTAACTTTGTTGTTTTGAACACAAAATGGGGAAAGAGGCAACAACCACTAGTGTATGTGAATTCTAGAATGTATTGCCAAAAAATTTCAAAGTTAGGCCATGTGTTTGTGAATTGCAAGGGTTCACAAAATAGGGAAAAGTTGAAAGTGGAATCTCTAGGGATTATTATGGATAATTCTTTTAAGGTTGACTCATCTACTCATCATCCTCAAGTGAATGGAAAGGAAAATGATCAATATTTTCTAATTAAGGAGTCAACTCAATGAAGGTAAGAACTAAGAGCCCCAAATTGGGAAGTTAGGTCTTGGGGAGGCTGGGGAAGCCCCAAGTATCAACTATAGTTAGAATGAGGAAGGTGAGATAGGAGTAGAATTCCAACTAGAAGTAGATGTGATAAATATTTATGACTACCCCTTTTTTTCAAGGGATTTTTGATCTACTAATGACTTCTAACAAGGATATAGGGAATAAAAATGTTGGGAAAGAAACCCTCTTGGAGGAAGGATAAATCCCAAATTTGACACAAAAGAAGAATGTGAACAATGGTGTGGGAGCCATGACTATCAACACTTCTTTAGAAGTACAACAACATAAATGGGGGGATACTTTTTTGACCCCTTCAAGGGGTGTGTGTTAGCATGTGTGCTAATGTTATTCCTTTGGGGAAGTATCCTAATCAATGGGAAAATTTTAGCATGATTAACATGTTGCATTCATGACTATGTTTGTCATTGATGTCAAAATAGTATTGTTTCTATGATGATTGTCACAATAGAAGACAATGAATAAGGTCCTAGACATTGCATATTCATGACAAGGTCATGTGAAGTTGATAAAATATTCTACACTATGTGTTGATGATGTGGACAAGTGTGGATATATAGAGTCCAAGACATGTGGCAATTATTCAACAATTACAAAGGACATTGAGTAGAAAGAGTACTTGATAGGTGGTTTATGATGTTTGGATTGTATCTCTTAACATTGATAGAATCATGATGAGAAAAGTTAGACAATTATAATAGACAACATGATGATGATGTCAGTGAGTACACAAGGTCTAAGTTCACACATGTGAGAATTTGTTAAGACTATGAGCTAATAGTGTTATGTAATTGTAAAATAATTATATTATCTTAATGAGGTCATATTATAATTTATTAGGAAAGCCTCAAGGAAAAATCAAGGAATTACTTTGAGGATATGGTATAAAGGGATTTTATTTTCCTTGTGGTGAAGTGTGATATGTAAGAAACTGTGTACTCAAGTGTGATATGAGAAGTACTTGGTAAATATGTGTAAGTGATCCAAGGGATTATTGTTGGAAACTACAATTGGATAAATTATTATGTTTGCATTGATCTCAAACCTATTGGTAAGAAAATTTTCTATCTAATCTAAGTTTCATATCTATTTTATTGATAAAGAGGATTTGAGAAGTTGTTCATAATAAAATAATCTGGGGGATAGGTTGAGCTATGAAAAGGAAACTGCAAATGGACACTTGATTCGATGGAGTTTGAAAAGATAGATTTTCTAAAATCATGTTGCAAGAGGATAATATAATAATGTTCAAGCCCTAAAAGTGTGAGAAAATATACATCAAATGCATAGGCTTTATTGAGAAACAAAGTAGATGACTAAATAATTTTGAAGTACATGTTGAGTAATCCTAATGTCAACCAAGTCATAGTAAGTGTTCACAAAAGTTAGTGTTGACCAAGCACCAATATTGATCAAATGATAGTGTATGTTCCAAGTGAAAATTTTAATAGAGACTGAGTAACCTAGAAATGACCGAAGGTTAGAACACATCATTGGCCAAGGAACAAAATTTTAAGCATTTGTGAGGAATCATAATTTCTATCTAACTATGTTAATTTCTTGGGATATGGAAGGCATGTTGAAGATAGGGATTGAAGAGTTGGATCATCTAATTGTAGGAGAGTATTAGGTAAATGATCTAAGAGATGGATTCGAAGAGATGTTTCTAGAAAAACAAGAGATAAACAAAATGGAAAATAGATATAGTGTATTTGATGGATTGAATCATAAACCATAGGATCTATGGTGTTGATTGAGAAGAAAATGATCATAATTACTCATTTAAGGGGTACAAGGGTGAACATTCAAGATGCCAAGGATGTTTCAAAGAGTTGGAGTTGTTGCTGATATTATTGACTAGAAAATATTAGTATAAGGATTAATCAAGTTGAGAAGAAGTGAAGGGTGATTGCATGAAGGGTTGCCAAGAAAATATGAGATTGAGATGAGAGTGGAGGCTAGACAGTGAATCGGTACATGGGAATTGAACATAGATTTTTACATGTAAAGTGAGTTATACTTAAATAGATCAAACTTGCTATTAATTTCTAACTACTATGAATAGTATATGAAATCCTTTAATCAAGGTTGACATAATAGTCACAGTGACCTAAAGTCTATGTAAATCCTTTAACAAGTTAACATTTTAATGGAATTTTCTAAACTCCTCTAAAAAGGTCATTCATAAATAACAAGGTCACATTTAAAAGTATGTATTATAACTATTAACATGGTTGGCTCCTAATAGAGCTCACTTCAGAAGAGTGAAAATTGGTGACATGTTGCTTGCAGTTTTTCCCAAATTTGGTTCAATGATAACTCTGTTGAAAAAGAAGATTGTTAAAATATAGAAACGAGGGAGATTTTTGAAACCTATCATGGGAATAATCATTATTTTGTCACTAATGTCAAACCTACTACTTTTTGGTAAAAAAATTACTTACTTTGGTCTGAGTTTTATCATTTGACTGATTGATGAAGAGGATTTGAGAAGAAAGGATAGCAAGAGTACCTATAGAAAGGTTGAGTTATATGGTGTATAAAAGGAGCACTAAGACAAAGTAAGACTTTGACAATATAGTGTACTATTTTTCTATGTAAGGATATAGTGAGAGGATACTTAAGAAAGCCAAGAAGAAGACTAAGCAAAAAGAATATGTCTACCAAGACTGACTAATAAAACAATGCAAGCCAAGAAGAAAGTTGTAACAAAGAAAATTCAATATATGTCGAGCAAAGGAAGTTTAGTCTATGTTGAGAAACAATAAAACTTAATATGTGTCGAGCATTAGAGAATGGCAATAATGATTGAGTGAAACTATGTATGTCAAACAACCTAGTGTTGATCGAGCATCAAAAGATAGTTATTTCTGAGAAAACAACATATTATTGCCAAGTGAAAATGAAAAGAGTTTGACAAATATTTGATGAATTTGAGCCAACAAAGTTCATTTCATGAATTATGTGAAGCATATTGAAGCTAAGTATGATGATCTGGTAGCACAAAATTCAAGATAAATCATTTACAGAGGAATTTGAAGAGGATTGTAAGACAAGTTTCTAAAGAGAACAAAATGGAAAGAGGGAAGATTCAATGAATCTAACCTACTCCTAGGATGGACAATCGAGATTAAGTGACAAAAGATTAAAATTATCTATATAAGGAGATATAAAGCTAGAAGTGAAATGTTTAACTGTGTGAGACAAAAAGAAAAGGAATCTAGAGGTGTTTCTTCATATGGTAGCCGAAGGAATGAACGTGCAATTGGAATATTAAGCATGCATTCTTAAGGAGGTGAAGGCTTGAAGGATAAAAAAGAAATCAAAGATGAAGGGGAATGAATTCCAAGAAGAATAAAGGGCTGAATGAGAGATCTGTATTCTATGAGTTGTTTTTTCAATCAAATCAAGTCCAACTATTATTCTCTAGAATTGTACTAGTCTAGATAAATCCTTTGGATTAAGGTTGAGTTAATAGTCATAAGTAAATCCTTTACTAATGTCCCCTAACAAGGGTCACCTTTAATAGGGTGATTGAAATCATTTAATGAAGGTCATATTTAACAATGTGTATTATGTGGTGCCTACCCCTAGTTTACATTTTTGTTATCATTGCCAAACTCTTTTAGGCTAGTTTTATGCTAGATTATTAGTAGCATTGTTTTGACATTATCATATATTATTTCGCATTCAGTTAATTATATGATGAGATTACTTGGTACTCTAGACTTTATGTATGCATGCTGGTTATTACAGTGATTTCAATTATTGATGATGATTATTTAGATGAATTATCACGTGTTTTCCTATGGATACATACCCCATATTGCATGTGTATGGTGTGCATGTATATTTTCTTTATGCATGGCATTTTTTATGTGGTTAAGGAAGGGAGACGTAGTCACCTACTAGTCGGGATCTACACGATGCACTACTTTTAGTCATTGTTTATTTAGCTTAGTATATATGTGTTTGTATATGCATAGATTTTATGCCAATTGTAAGTTTTGGGTATCGACTTCCCTAAATTGTGAGGATGAGCATACCCTATCACATTACCTTAATGGTAAGAGAGGGGAGATAAATTCTTAAGTCCAAATCCTAACCTTTAAACCCATTTGTCTTAGAAAAATTAGGACAAATATTTGAGTTTATTACCTTATGAATGTGTCATATGATGTTAATTCATGATTATAACCCTTTAGTTTGATCTTGTATGTATTTTCCTATGACGGGTTTCCCTTTTTTGTCTTATAAATTTTTGGTGATTTTTCTATTAATTAAGTCAAATTAAATGATTAAATTAATTATTTAATTTAATGGAAAATTATTATGATATTTTCAATATTTAATTGTATTTAATTATTTTAGAGAATTAATTAAATAAAAAGTATTAAATTTAAAGATAAAAGTTATAAGTTTAATTTTAGATTGTGCTAATATTTATTTAATTTAATAGTAATATATTTAGGAGTCCATTTTTAAATGAATGCTAAATATTATTATTACATAAGTTAATAAATATTTTATCAATTAATGTTTTGAAAATAAATTAAAGCATGGAAAAGATATTAATTTATTAAAAGTTTAAGGATTGCACAAAGTGTGCATGAGATTAAAATTTAATAAATTAATTAAAAAGACAAGTCAAGTGAATTTAACTAAGATATTTTATTTTTCAATAAACATGCATGAAAAACATAAAGGAAAGATCATAAAGAGTTAAAGATTGGTAAGCAAGGAATCCTCTTAGGTGATCGCACAATTAGTGCCCCAAATTTAGGAGAGAACTCCTTATCACCAATTGAGGGTTCAATTTCGAGGGACCAAAATTTTGGGAAGGAATTTTTAGAGAGAAGGTTTTAAGAGAAGAAATTTATCTCACAAATCTTTTAGGTGTTTGGAATTTTAGCATCAGAATACAGGTAGATTCTTGTGTTTTGATTTGCACAGTTAAATACATTTTTTTATTGTTCATGTCTTCTTCTTGATTGTTGAAATCTATCTTCCAAAGTTCATTGTAATGAATCTTTCAATCTTCCATCTAAATGTACTAGTATTCATATCATTTCTCTATTTATTTGAGGATTGAAATTGTTAGACAATCCTCATTCCGTAGATAAAAGGAATTAGTTTTAAACTTTGAATAGTTTTGACCAAAATGGTAAGTCTAAATAGAAAATTTGATTGGTTCGTTGTAATTTTCCTACTAGAATATGGATAGAAATTTGATTATAAACAACACCTTCCCACAATTATATATATATATATTGGTGGAAGGAGGTGGGAAAACACCACAACCCCCCTCCCTTTTTCTTACCTTCCGACAACAATCACTACTATGCTAACCGTAGTATGGACTACGACAACAAACTATAGCTGGTCTGCGGCCGACAGCTTATGAAAAGGGTGGTAGGCATTTTCAAATAAACACTTTATATTGAATGTAAATTGTTTTTTTTATTTAAATTATTAAAAATTATTTTTTGTATTAAAATTTTATTATATTAAATTTTAAATTATTATTTGTAATTAATTTTATTAAAAAGTTGTATTAATATTTATCAATTTAATAAATAATTAAATAGTATTAATATGGTTATTTTTAATTATTAATTAATTTAGTTTAATTTAATTTAATGAAGTCTAATTAATAATGGAGATTATTAGTGAAGTTTTAAATTTATTTAATTATTATTAATAACAATATTGATTTTAAATAAAATGGTAAAATATTTACTTAAAAATTAATAAGTATTATAATATTTTAAATAAACAATTACCCTTAAGTCATTTGGAACAATGAACTTAATATTGAATTAGGGAAATTGTGCAATTATTCAAATGTAAAAATGGGGTAGAAAGTAAGGGTTAAAGTGTAAATCATAGGCATTCCAAAACTCACATTGAAAATGAAAACTGAAACCTTACTATTTAACTCAAAAAACTAAGTTCTTTCAAAATCAAACCAAACTACAAACCACATTTTTCTGTATGTTGTCTATGCTTTGGGTTTGGGTTTACTAGAGTGTTGACTAGTTTTAGGATGTCTACTAGAGGCTTGAGGGTTCTCTGATTGTGATGTTATGATGAATTGATCTTGATCTTTTAAACTCAACTATGGTAATGTGCCTGGTATGCTCTATGATGAGCTTGTATTTATTATTTGTTATTGCTTTCGAGTGTTCTTTTGTGAATTTGAGGTGAATGTATGACATACTTAACATAACCATTTTGAGTCTTCAACTAGTATTTTGGAACGCTTTCTAGTTTCTCATAGAGAATTGATGTGTTATTGTGAATTATTTTTTAATGCTTTCTAGTCACTTGCATAGGGCTGATTTGAAATTTGTGATTCTTTGATTCATACTTCTACAAGCCTAGGGTAGGTAATTTGTATGCTAAGTTGGGAAGTGGCTTGCGATGGAGGCCAAGGCCCAAAGTGGCTATAGGGGTAACCCATTGTAAGTGATTTAATAAGTGATAACATTTCATTAAATGGGGTTAAAATGAATTAACAAGATATTGATACTAAAAAAAGTCACTAAGGAGCCAAAGGATTAAAAGACTAGTTGAGTAATCTTAGAGTTGACTCATTAGTATGCCTTGTTAGTATGAAAGGATACTAGTGCCGCATAGAGTCACTAGGGGGTCAGGGGATTAAAAGAATAGCTAGGTAACCCTAGAGTTGGTTTGTGTGATGACACTTTCCCACTAGCAATATAGATTTCCTACATGTTTTTGTTTGTCTCTAGGTCTAGATGTTGATTTTTTTTGGAACCTTTCAGTTAGATTACTTTTAGGGCTTCCTAGACTTAGAGATTACCTTTGATTTTTGGATTGATATCCTGTCTGGGACTTGAGACTATCTCCTCAGTGCAGTGGGAGTGGGCCTTTTTAGGTTACCATGTGGTCAAGTGGTAGTTCTTTTTACCCTTACTATTGAGATCTGTCTGTTGATGCCATGGTTGGAGTTCCTTGTCTACACTTCATTTCATTCTATCTTTGTGTATTATGATGGATGGTTGTATCTTTATGATGGATAGTTATATCTTTATGATGGTTTATTTCTCTTATTGTATTGTACTTTGTTTCATGGATTTGAAAGGGACGATTTAATCTATTTTTATAAATGTATATTCTTTTAGACTTTCATACCCTATGATATGTATAGTGGATGATTGAGCATTCTAAATTTTATTGCCAAGTGGCATTCATAACAAATGTATATAGTTTAAATGGACTTTGGACTTTTAATTATTCTTTCATGTGGATATTTTATTTATTAGACTTAGTATTAATTAAAATTTAAATGTAACTCAATGTCTTGGGATCCTTAAGTAATGTAATCTATGATGTTTACTTAATTATGATTGTATGGTATTGCTTATGCTACCTTGTGTTTGATGTGTATTTTATTTTTCTTTAAAAAGAAAATTTTTGGTGAACTTAATAAAACTTTAGGTTAATTCTTATGGATCCCTTGGTGGGGCATTACATCTAGTATTAGAGCTTGAGTTTCTACATTGAGAGCTTTTGGAATTGGAATGCCACTAGTTGTTATCGAGTTGAACTAAAACCAAAAATTTTAAATATTATGTATATCTATTACAAACTAAAACTTGAACTAGTTGAAATGAAACAAAACTTAAACTTTTAGTTGTATATTTTCAAACTTGAACATTTAGACTTCAAAACTTAAATATACTTAAACCTAAAATTAGGAAAAACTCCTGAGCTTATTTTTAGACATATTTTCTTATGATCGTGCTTCAAGGTAGTACGCCTTTGACTGTATCTATGAATATTATGTTGATTTTTTATTTGGAGTATTTAGGGGATCTATTTTAATATTTTTTAAAAAGATAAATGTTGGATCAATATGGTTTTTGGTCTATTACTAAACCAAAATTATATTGCTCTAAGTCACAGAAAGTGTATAGATAGTTAACTTACTTGTATTAGCTTCTTAAATGAGGTTTTGGTTTTACATTGTAGATAGTACTCTTTGATTGTTATCTACCATTCTTGTAGGCTTCCAGGAGTAAGCCTATGTATGGGGGGGGTGGGTGGAGTGCCTGCCCCTAGATTACACTTCTGTTATCATTGTCAAACTCTTTTAGGCTAGTTTTATGCTTGAGTATTAGTAGCATTGTTTTGAGGTTATCAGATATTGTTTCACATTCAATTGATTATATGATGAGATTACATGGTACTCTATAATTCATATATGCATGATGGTTATTATAGTGATTTCAGTTATTGATGATGATTAGTTATATGGATTGTCCCATATGTTTTCTTATGGATACATACCCCATACTACATATGTATGGTGTGTGTGTGTATTTTCTTTATGTATGGTGTTTCTGATGTGGTTAAGGAAGGGAGTCGTAGTCACCTGCTACTCGGGATCTACATGATGCACCACTTCTTACCATTTTTTATTTAGCTTAGTATATATGTGTTTGTACATGCATGTATTTTATGCAAATTGCGGGTACTAGGTATTGACTTCCTTGAATTGCCAGGATGAGTGTACCCTGTTGCATTATCTCAATGGAAAGAGAGGAGGGATAAATTATTAACCCCTAATCCTAACCTTTGAACCCATTTGTCCTAGAAAAAATAGGACAAGTATCTAAGTTGATTACCTTTCGAATGCGTCATATGACATTAATGCATGATTATAACCCTTTAGTTTGATCTTTTATGTGTTTTCCTATGATGGGTTTTTGTTTTTGTCCTATAAGTCTTTGGTGATTTTTATAGCAATTAAGTCAAATTAAATGATTAAATAAATGATTTAATTTAATGGAAAATTATTATGATATTTTTAATATTTAATTAATTTGGAAAATCAATTAAATAAAAAGAATTAAATTTAAAGATAAAAGGTAAATGTTTAATTTTAGAACGTGATAATATTTATTTAATTTAATAATAATATATTTAAGAGTCCATTTTTAAATAAATGCTAAATATTATTATTATGTAAGTTAATAAATGTTTTATCAATCAACATTTTAAAAATAAATTAAAGAATGGAAAACATATCAATTTATTAAATGTTTAAAGATTGCATAAAGTGTGCATGATATTAAAATTTAATAAACTAATTAAAAAGAGAAGTCAAGTGAATTTAATTAAGATATTTTATATTTCAATAAACATGCATGAAAAACATAAAAGAAAGATAATAAAGAGTTAAAGAATGGTAAGCAAGGAGTCCTCTTAGGTGATCACAAAATTGATGCCCCAAATTTAGGAGAGAACTCCTTATCACCACTTTAGGGTTCATTTTCAAGGGATCAAAGTTTTGGGAAGAAATTTTTAGAGACAAAGAATTTTCAAAGAGAAGGTTCAGAGAGAAAAAATTTCTCACACAAATCTTCTTCATGATTGTTGAAATTTGTCTTTCAAAGTTCATTGTAGTGAATATTTCAATCTTCCATCTGAATGTACTAATATTCATATCATTTCTCTATTTATGTGAGGATTGAAATTATTTGACAATCCTCATTCCTTATATAAAAGGAATTAGTTTTAAACTAGGAAGAGTTTTGAATGGAATGGTAATTCTAATAGAAAATTTGACTGGTTTGCTTTAATTTTCCTATCAGAATATGGAAAGGAATCATGTTATATATATATATTGTGAGAAGGTGTTGTTTATAGTAAAATTTATTATGAAATAATTTTAAATAAATAAATAAATATTAGAGAGATCAGATTTCCAAAATCCATTACAATTTTTAGTTATTTCTTTTAGATTAGAGTGTGTAGGAATTTTTACCATCAACCTTTCGAGTCACACTACATGATTCATCATTAGGATGAGAGAGCAAGAGCTGCAAAAATGTGATGATGAGGAATTTTTATAGCTCTTTCTCTCTCATCATGATGATGAATCACATAGTGTGATTCAAAACATTGATGGTAAAAATTCCTACACAATCTAATCTAGAAGCAATAACTTATATATATATATATATATGTATGTATGTATGTATGTATGTATGTATGTATGTATGTATGTATGTATGTATGTATGTATGTATGTTTGTGTGTGTGTATATATGTGTGTGTGTGTGTGTGTGTGTGTGTGTGTGTATTGTTGGAAGGGGGTGGGAAAACCCCACACCCCCCCTTTTTTCTTAAATTGCGACGAAAGTCACTATTGTACTGACTGTAGTAGAGACTGCGGCAACAGTAGCAGTAATACATACTGCTACTATGACCATAGCTAGCCTATGGCTGGCAGCTTATTAAAAGGTTAGCGAGCCTTTTCAAATAAATGATTTACATTGAATGTAATTTGATTTTTTAATTTAATTTATTAAAAATTGTTTTTTATTAAAATTTTATTATATTAAATTTTAAATTATTATTTTTATTAATTTTATTTAAAAATTTATTATTTTAATAAATAATTAAATATTTATTTTTTTGATCGATAAATTGTTAAGGCCTTGATTATTTTATTAATACAAATCAATAAATTACAACAACTATCTTTGTTCAAACGAGCACTAGTAGGAAAGAATAGAGAAGAAAACCTCTAGTCTAGCCCAAGACAAATGTCATTAATTATTACAACTTAAAATGGTGATTCCCCAGTCAAATCACTTCATATTTAATTACATCATAAAAGGGGCATACTCCACTCAAATTACATCATATTTAATTACATCTTGTCATACACTTGTCACGAGCTAATATACCCACTTAAAATAGAGTGAGTTCTTACCTTGTGCAAACATTCCTCCCAATCTGAGCAGAGCACTCATCCATCCTTCTTAGCTTATCATTCAACATGGTTAGTGAAAATTATAAACATTTGTAATAATTTATGACAGCCTTGTGAAGTCACCAAAAGGTTCTGTTCTACCTATATTAGATGCATTATATCTACCAAAATTATAAATATCAATATGCCTCTACTAACTGATTAAAATGCCATATTGTAATTAAATATTACTTTAATAATAACTAAAACATAGAACTTGAAAAGGATTTTGATCAAAGTATATACCAATAGAAGCTCGATGAGCTACTCAAGATGATCATAATTAATATAGTTAATCATATTCCACCAGGAGACAGAGAGCTCCATCTCATAATTTTTAGCAATCTAGTTTTTTACTTTACTAACTCTAAAATCTCATACCACTTCTCTATATATACAAGGGAAAACCCAAAATATTAACATTCTAATCAAAATAAGAAAGAAGAGTCACACTCTAATAGGAGACAAAGAGTTCCAATACATGCTCTTGACCGAGGCGACATGCATAAATTAACTTTTTCAAAATAATTTCTTGACATCAAAACATCACTTCTAAACTCAATACCATAGGACAGGAGACTTCAACCTCTGTCATTGTGCTGACAGAATATCTAAGTTCAACCCTAGCCCAACTTACTAGGAGGCCTAAAAGTAGAGAGCTAACTAAAAAGTATCTAACATTGGCCCAAGTGATATTGAAATTAGAGAATGACTGATAAATGCTCATATCTTATAAATTGATTCAGCCTGTATTGTGACCCTCATTTAGTATCTCAAATAGAATGATTAGACATGGATTAAAAAATTAAATCAAAGATGCAAAAGTGATAACCAGTCAAAACTCTAAAAAATTTATCTAACAAATGATCAACTAGTTCCATACTCTCCATCTACTTTATCATGGAATTTCTCCTGTACTTCTTATAAGAAGTGATTCATAATATCCATATCAAATCAATACTACACTTTCCCATATGCAGAGAAAACTTAGAGTGAATTCGAACAAGGTAAACATAACATGCATCACAGCTTGAGAGAGAACCTACTCATTTATATACAACCCATATGAGCTCTACATATGACCTGAGTGCTCAAAATTTGGTATATGATAGGAAAAGATTCTAAGTCTTAGCCCAAAAAATCTTTTAGAAGAATAAGCATACATGAAGCTCTACCAAATTTGAATGAAGATATCATAACAGATATAAAATTAACATTGGTTACAAACAAAAGATTAACCATATCCATAAAAACCATAACACATTTCAACTCCTTATAACGTAACTAAATTAAGTATCAAAATTGGTAGCATAAAAAATAGAGAGAGTACATAAATTTGTCCCTAATCATAGGTTAAAAACCTATATGTTTATATGTATTCTAATCTGTATAACTTGTATCCCAATATACATCAACAGTTATCTTAACCATTAATCAAAAACTACACAACATTAAAGACCTAGACTAATAGATACTAAGTCTTTAATAATAGCTAAAAGCCTAAAGAACCTAGCAAAAACTAATATACTAAATAAAGAGCCTTATACTAAGGGCCATAACTTACAGTAACAAAACCACCTATGGCACTAGATTTACTAAAGGAAACAGAGATGCAAGTCCCCAATTATCAAGTACGCATCGAGCAACCAAAAATCTAGATCCCAACACCTCCTCATTTCTTCTTACTTCTTCCAATATATCATGATCACTTCCACCACATCACTTGGATTTTTTGCCCAAAAATTTGGTGGAAATTTGAAAGAGTATTTCTCTTTGCTAGTCTTTTCTAAATTGGGGGTGATAAAGTACAGCTTGTCTAAGTTCTCAAACCTCACACTAGGATGAATTTAGGTCTTGTGAAGATTGAGATAGTTGCTCAGCCATTGAATTCCATCCTCAACTGAAATCTTTCTCTAACCCAATAGGAAGTGGAAATAAGCTTCCATTTTAGGCCAAGCCATGTTAAATGCATACCTCTCTCTAATGATTAGGGCCAGTCTCCTTGGAATGTTCACCACTATCAGAATCCCTGGAGGGTGGTCCATATACATTTTGGGAAGAGGCGCACCTATATTTTTATCCAATCCCATTATGGCTTCCATAATACTTAAACACTAGGTGGAATCAAAAATGTTAAAGCATAATTTTATCATAGCATATTTATTGATTCCTTCTTTTTCTATGCAACCGATGAAGGTGCCACTAATGTCACTGTAAATCCACCAAGTATACTCATAATTGAAGACTTCTTCTCCAATTTACCTACTTACTATAAGTTGAGTCATACCATTGAAAACCCTAAGGATTCTATTCCATTTTTTGGGTTTTACATTACCACAAAAAGCCATAGTTTGAACTTCTATCGTATACTAAAAACAAATGTTTGTTTCCATCTTCAAATGATGCTAAACCACTTGAAAGTGCTTGGATTAATTGAAAAAGTTGAAAGTTAAAATGTCTAGAAGTTCCTTGAGAGATCCTTACCATCGAAGGATTTTTTCTACAACTCCTCATGATGGCAAAGATAGAATATCACTAATAATGATCTAGACATCTAACCTTGGGTTCTGCATAATACTAAAAAGTATCACTATTAGCCTAAACCTAGGAAAAATAACAATCCTTAGTATATTATACAAACATATAACTAAACACCACTAATAACTAAAAGAAATAAGTGTTTTATCAAAAAATAAATAAAAGGAAATGACAATATGTTTAAATCCCTTGATAGATTTCCAAAAAATTAGTGCCATGCATCCCTGCATTAGTTAAGGAGTTTTCCTTTTTATTGCCTTCTCTGTAAATATGGCACATCCTAGTTTCCTCAAACCTATCAAGAAAATGGATAACTTCTAATTTCAAATTAAGAATCCAATTAGGAGTTGATCTATTCCTAATTGCATTTAAAACAATTTGAGAATCACCCTTAATTATGAGTTTAGATATAACTAATTGATGTCAAATTCTTAGTCCTTCAAAAGCTGCAAACTCAATCAAATTGTTAGTAGTAGGATCAATGGACATTACTCTTTTGGCTAGCAACTTGCCTGAGTAATTATTGACAATACATTCGACAACTGCTACCCATGGGTTGCCTCTAGTCACTCCATTGAAATTAAACTTTTCCCAACCTTTCAAGGGTGGAGATCATTTACAATTTCTCCTTGCCTCCTTATTTCTTTTAGAGTAGACTAGTGAGGGATTGATCGGATTGGGCCATATCCTTTTTATTAGACCATCCCAAAATGAAAAGGAGCCTTCTTCCATACTAGATTTCCTAAGGTGGGAATTAACATTTTCCATTATACTCGCTTCAATTTTTAGAATTATCTCTTCTCCTTTCATCTCACTATCACAAAAAATCCTTCTATTCCTTTCTTTTTAAATCTCCCACATGAGAATAGAAGGACTAATATTCTAGAGTTTACTATAGATTCCCTTACAAAGATGAGAGCGCCATCCAATAAGAAAATCTGTAAGATTTTTAGATAATGGAGATTGCCAACCTAATTTATTTATGAGCCACTCCCAACACATTCGAGAGTAAGGGAATTTATAGAGGAGATGGTCAACATTTTTGTGATCATTCTTACAGAGAACACATCTCGACAGTTTAGCTAGACCAATTTTACTAAGCCTATCTACCATCAAAATCCTATTTTGAAAAGCTAGCCATAAGAGAAAGCTAGGTTTTGGCAATCATGCAAGATCTCAACATAGATTAAGAGGGATTTCCACTTCTTCCCATCTTTTGGAATTATTCAGAGCTTTATAGCCATTTTTAACACTATATTTTCCATAATTTGATGCTACCTAGATCAAATTATCCTTCCTCTCCATTTTTTTGAATTTCCTAGTAGACATGATCCTTTTATAAGCCTTAATCTCCTCAAGATCCAGATCTACTTCTTCCAAGGGTTTCCAAATCCACAACAATTAATTATCCATATTAGACTTACTTTTGTATTCACTAACTTTCCTCCCCTAATGATTGATTAGTTTTTCTTTGAGACTAACAAGAACAAGATTGATATCTATTGGTGGATGTCCATCCCATGAATCTTCCCAAAAAAGAGCATCTTCTCCCTTACCAATGTCCCAAGTAAGATATTTTCTTACCAAATGACAACACTTAACCATGAAATTCCAACTTTCTAGTCCCTTTGGAAGAGTCTTCATTCTAAAAATTGAACTTGGATCTTCTTCTATAAGATACTTATTATACAAAATCTTAGCCCATTTTTGCTCTCTTTCGAAGTATAGACACCAAATCAAGTTTAGCCCCTAGCGCTTCATTTTGCCATAGAAGATTCTTGATGCCTAACCCATTGTACACCTTAGGTTTACAAATATTATCCCATTTAATGAGTGCCAATTTTTTGGATTCCTCACAATCATTCCATAGGAAATCCCTGAGTTTAACTTCAAACTTATGAAATATATGTTTAGGAAGAGGGAGACAAGAAAGAGGATAAATTGGGATGGTAGATAAAATAATATTATCTTAATGCTCTTACCTACTTTCATGAGCCATTTATATTTCCATCTTCCAATCCTAGCTTCCATTTCTTCCAATGTGTTATGCCATACCTTACCAGATTTAAAGCTCTTCTCTAACTCTATACCAAGATACTTACATGGGAAAACACCTTTTTGTATCCCATTATCTGACAGATTTGATTTTCCACCTTAGCTTCCATATTGATGAAAAATATTTCCGATTTGATGTGATTTGTTTTTTTTCCAAAGGCTTTCATGTATCACTCAATGATTATCTTAAGATTAATTGCCTCCTTCTAAGAGCTCTCTCCTAGCAAGATCATAACATCTACATATTTTTGATGAATGATATTAGGAATATTCCTAATGATAGTGACACCTTTAATTTATTTATTGTTATATGCTTTCAATATAGCTCTTCCAAAGGATTCTACCATAATGATAAATAAAAATGGTAATAAAGGATCTCCTTGTCTTATTCCCCTAGATATCTCAAAAAAATCTTCAGGCAACCCATAAATAAGGAAAGAAATCTTGGTGGTAGAAATACATTTAAATATTAGATTAAACCATTGATGAGAGAAGCCAAAGGCTTCTAAGGTTTTCTAGAGAAAATGCCAATCTACCATATCATATGCTTTCTGAATGTCCAATTTCATAAACATACAAGCCTCATTATTCTCAAGGGTTGAATGAATAGCCTCTTGAATGATTATGATGCTATCCAAAATGGATCTTCCCAACATGAAACTTATTTGTTCCTTCAAAAAGATTTTAGGAAGAATTAATTTAATTCTATTAGCTAAAATTTTAGAGAAGATTTTATAAATGGTGTTACATAATGCGATAGGCCTAAAATCACTTGGATTCAAGCTCTAGTTTCTTGGGAATCAAGGTTAGAAAGGAATGATTAATTTCTAACAATAGTGAACCACCCCTTCTTGAGGCTTCAATTGCCTCCTAGAGATCTTTACCAATTATGTCCCAGCATTTCTAATAAAAAAGGCCTAAAATCCATCTAGACCTAGAGATTTCTCTGGATTCATGTTAAATACTACTTTCCTTCCTTCTTCTAATGAACTTGATTTATTTAAATCTTTATTATCTTCTGGGGTAACCAATTTAGGAATTACTTTAAGAAATTTGCCTTGCTCTATTTTATTTGACCCTTCAAGATTATTTAATATTTTTTGAAAGTGTTCCAAAAGAATCTCTACAATTTCTATAGGCTTATCTATCACTATACCCTCATGATTTCTAATACTTTTTATAGCGCTCTTAGCTCTATTATAGATAGTCAAGTTATGGAAATATTTAGTATTTTGATCAACCTCCTCTAACCACCTTTCTTATGATTTTTGTCTCCAAAAAAATTCTTCCTTGGTCAGAATGTCTTCTTGTATAGCTAGCAATTCTTTTTCTAACTTTTAACTATCATTGTTCATACTATACTTGATAACTTCTAAATTTAAATCTTTTAATCTATCTTCAATTTCTAATTTTTCTTTGAAAATATTATTGAAATGATCTTTTTTCCATCTAAGAATTTTTTCTTTAAGCATCTTCATTTTTGAAATCAGGATAAACATTTTTTATCCTTCAAAATCACCTTGTGCCCACCATTTTTTGATGTTTTCTAGGAAGCTAGAGTCCAAAAACCATATCTTTCCACATTTAAATGAATTTCTAGTGGGTTTGAGGTTAAATTAGCTCCAATCTGATAGGGAAATGATTAGAACTACGTATCATAAGAATCAAGGACTGAATATTTAGACTATTTACTTCTAAATCTCTGCTGATAAAAAACTATCTAATTTCTCTGCAATATATGCAAAATCCTTTAATTTTTTATTCCATGTATGGATCCCATTGCTGCAAGGAATATCAATTAAGTTATTCCCTTCACACCATTCTTTAAAATCCTTCATGGATTGGGAGATCTGTTGAACTCCCCCAATTTTCTCATTCAAATTTAATATAGTGTTAAAGTCTCCTCCTAGAATTATTGGAAAGTTCTATAAATTTTCCATTTACTGGCTGATTTCTTTCAAAACTATTTTTTTCTCTAAATTACTTATTGGCCCGTATATATTAAAAAGAATAAACTTGATATTTGATTTCCCACTATTGACTAAACCACTAATCCAATTATTCTTAGAAGTTCATAAGTCTAACTTAATTTTCCTATGATTCCATATGAAACCTAAACACCCATGTGCACCTATAGATTCAAGCATACTACAACTCTAATTACCTATCTTTTTACCTAAACTTATTCCTTCTATGTTATTTAACTTGGTTTCTTGTAATAATATAATATCTGATTCAAACTTATATAAAAAAAAAATTTTAATTTTTTTTTTTTTTAGGGGAATTTAGGACCCTAACATTCCATGTAGTGATCTTCATGGTTTTGTGGGAAGGCTCTTCTCCTTCCCTTTGTTGAAAAGTTGACTAATTTTTTGTTGTTCCCAAGCTTTACCATCTACTTCTTTGAGTTCCTTAAGTGATTTTCTGCCTCTTTTTGCTATCATCTTGTCATAATTAGGGAGTTTGACTCCTTCAAGATTCTTTATTATACCCAACTGGTCCAAGTTTTCTTGTGCACTCTTAACAGTTTCAGCTTTATTACTCTCCTCAATCTCCTTTTCATCTGTTTCTAGCTCTTGAAGTAATTTCTTTGTTAAGAATTGATGTGCCTCCATAATTTTTTCTTCATCTTCATAACTTCTATTATCTATTAGTGTATTCTTGGTTATCTTGTCTTCTTCTTCAAATGATGATAGGTCCCTTCTGAGATTTGTAAAAGTGTAATTGTCTCCTCCTAGCTGTAACACTTTCTATAGCAGTTCTTCTTTTGAGCCATGTTATCATTGTCTTCATTGTCAAAATCAAATACCCAGCTTAGTTCTTCTGAAAGCTTCTCTATGTAGTCCTTATCCTCCTTTTTGAGAAAATCTATTTCTAAATATTCATCCTTATCCACTTTCTAGTTCAAAAAATCCTAAAATTCTTGAACAAGAATATCTTTTGTCTTGTATGCTTCTGACACATTTGTTCTAACCCTATTTTTTGAATATTCTCTTTTTGTAGAGGGAGTCTGCCAAAATTTGGTTAGCTACTTTGGGAATTATTTGTCTAAAATTAATTTTGCTAGAAATGGTTTTGCCCATTGTTGCTCAGAATATTTGTCATTTGTTTCACTACCTTTCTTTGTTGAGACTTCAAATAAGAGTTCTTTTTCCATGTTATCCATACTCCTTGGTGAGTTAGTTGAAGTCTTATAACCTTCCAAATCGAATACTGGTAGCTTCTCTGGTTCACTTTTTGCTGTTCTGACTTCTTTCTTTTTCTTACCTTTCCTTTCTTTCTTTCTCTATTTTTTGTTATCAACAATTATACTTTGTAATTTTAGTCTACTATTTGCTTTACGTGACACTCCCATGAAACCAAATTTGTTGTCCTATTTGAGCAATTTTAAAGGGGACAATGTAATCTTTCTCCTGCTTATTGAATTGATCATGTCCAACTAATGACTCCCATTTTTATGCTTTAGAGATTAGCTAATTTTGTCCTGCTATCCTCCATTCTTTTGGTTTGAGTAATTATCACCCTTTCCCACTTCTATCTTTGAACTATCTAATGAATCTTTTATATTCTCCTCAGATTCATGCTCTTCCTGCAACATACTTAGGTGCCTCATTCTAATCTTGGAAAGAGAGTTGTTGAGATATGAAGTTCTAGGTAACATTTTGAAGGAAGACTTCCTATCATCATCAAGCCTAATTATCTTTGTGAACTTACCCTCATATTTCTAAAAATTTAAGTTGTATGTTGATCTGTTTGCGATTAAATTTATTGGTTTAAGATTTTTATCATTCACTTTACATTTTGTAAGAAGTTTTACATCATTACGTCTTTTGAAAGACAGATCCAAACCAATCAGCTCACCTAATGATCTGCCAATTTTTTTAATAATTCCTATTTGATTTAGCTCTAGAGGGATTGAATTAATAAAAAACCATGTAAGAATAGTTAAATCTAAATTATCCTCTCTACAATTTGGAATGTAGTCAAAAGAAATTAATCTCATGACCCTTAAAAATACATTCAAAAACCATCTAAAATTTATCTTTTGCATCGTCATCACAAAAATGAATAAAGATTAATTTTATCAAAGTAATGTGAAATACTTACCTAGAAGCCACAAAATCCCTCTAACCAATCAATTAGATTGTGTAGCTCTACTTTAGTGCTGTTCCAAAAGGTGTATAAAACAACTTCTTGACATTCTTGCCAACATTCTTCACTATCTTGATTGTTGATGATGAGAACCTTGTCTTCATAATCTACTAAGGAGTGGTCAGAATCCTTAGGAAGCATAGAATGTAGCTAATAAATGAGGGTCTCCCTATGATGTTGAGGGATGTAGATGGATGGAGAATGCAAAGGAGGGGAGACCTTCAAATGAGATGGAGGATCTAAACATGGGTAGAAAGTGAAACCCTTTTGCCTCAAATAAATAGGATTTAGATTCTGATAGACATATTTTGTAGAGTTGAAGACAAAAATTTGCTTATCTAAACTAGATGTTGAATGAATCACTGACAATGCTTTGCTCTAGGATTAAGTAGGATGCTAAAAGGGATCCTAGTCGGGGCTTCAATTTAGAATATTGTCAAGCTTCCCATTCCGCAAATCTACTAGAGGGGCAAAAATGTTAGAAGTTTTGACCTCAGATTTGCCCACATATCTAGAATCATCCACCTATTTCTGTGCATTAGGGTTTCTTAGACCATGGATATTTGGTTTGGTTGGATACAAATGCACTTGTCTATTTTTTTTTGAAAATCTACTTGGATGATGTCTGAAAAAATTTGCACAATTCGCTCGTTTCACATTTTTCATTTTTTGGTTTTGCTGGCACTTTTTAAATTTTAATAATTAAATAATATTAATATGGTTATTTTTAATTATTGATTGATTTAGTTTAATTTAAATAAGTCTAATTAATAATGGAGATTTTAGTGATGTTTTAAATTTATTTAATTATTATTATTAACAATATTGATTTTAACTAAAATGCTAAATTATTTACTTAAAAATCAATAAGTATTATAATATTTTAAATAATAATTACCCTTAAAGTCATTTGGAATAATGAACTTAAAATTGAATTAGGGTAATGTGCAATTATTCAAATGTAAGAATGGTGTAAATAGTAAGGGTTAAATTGAAAATAGTAGGTTTTCAAAAACTCACATTGAAACTGAAAACTAAATATTTAACTCAAAAATTAAGTGCTTTCAAAATCAAATCAAACTAAAAATTACACTATTATATATGTTTTCTATGCTTTGGGTTTGGGTTGAGTAGAGTGTTGACCAGTTTTATGATGTCTACCAAAGGCTTGGGGGTTCTCTAATTGTGATGTTATGATGAGTTGATCTTGATCTTTTAAACTCAACCATGATAATGTGTCTAGTATGCTCTATGATGAGTTTATATTTATTATTTATTATTGCTTTCTAGTGTTCTTATGTGAAGCTAAGGTGATTGTATGACATACTTGACTTAACCATTTTGAGTCTTTAATCAGTGCTTTAGGATGCTTTCCATTTTCTCGTAGAGAATTGATGTGTTATTTTGAATTATCTATTGATGCTTTCTAGTCACTTGTATAAGGCTGAGGTGAATTTTGTGACTCTCTGATTTATACTTTTATGAGCCTAGGGTAGGTAATCTATATGTTAAGTTGGGAAGTGGCTTGTAATGGAGGTTGGGGTCCAAAGTGGCTACCAAGGAAACCCATTGTAAGTGATTTAATAAGTGATAACATTTTATTAAATGGGTTTTAAATGAATTAACAAGATATTTATACTACAAAAAATCACTAAGGGGTTGGAGGATTAAAAGACTAGTTAGGTAACCTTAAAGTTGACTTGTTAGTATGCCTTGTCAGTATGAAAGGTTACTAGTACCACATAGAGTCACATGGGGCTAGAGGATTTAAAGACTAGCTGGGTAACCCTAGAGTTGGTTCATGCAATGACACTTGCCGACTAGTAGTAGAGATTTCCTATGTGTCTGTGTTTTCCTCTAGGTATAGGTATCAATTGTCTTTGGAACCTTTGAGTTAGATTACTTTTAATGTTTCCTAGACATAGAGATTACTTTTGATTTTTGGATTGATATCCTATCTAGGATTTGAGACTATCTTTTCAACATGGTGGGAGTGGGCCTTTTTGGGTTACCATGTGGTTGGGTGGTAGTGCTTTTTACTCTTACCATTGAGATCCATCCATTCATGCTGTGGCTAGAGTTCCTTGTCTACATTTCCTTTCATTTTATCTTTGTGTATTATGATGGATGTGTTAGAGTAATTATTTATTTGTACTTATTAATTAAATCATGTTGATTTAATTAATTAAGTCATTTATTACTCTAGTTCACTTAAGCTATGTCTTAGGTACATATAATTAATATTTTATTAATTATATTGTGCAACCTAGTTTCTCTTCCCATATTTAATAATTCTCTAATAATTATTAAATGCTTTTTTGGTACTCTTCCTATATTTAATAATTCTCTTGTAATTATGAAATACCATAAAGATTTTTACATTACCTTTTTTGTTATCGATCTCTTTTATAAGGACGATCTCTCTATTGTATTTTCATCATCTTGGAATACATTTTACTCTCAATTTACTGAGATTTCTAGGCTTATCTTTTCTCCTTCTTGGTTTCTATTCAACAGTAGGTTATTTGCATGCAGGTGACCTTGGCAAACTATGAAGTTGTTTTTATCAACTTCTACATGGTATTAAATTCCCCCTATTGCTTCCTAGTTTGAAGCCATGATTCAGAGACACAAACCCTAGCTTTTTCAAGATTTTTTTTTCAATTGGGTAGAAGTGCATTTTTTTGGGGCAATTTGGGCAAAAATAGTTGTCAAATAATTTCCAGTGACCATAATTTTCCAATGAGCTTATTTTTTAGAGCATTAGTTCATTTTTTGGCCATACCTTGAGCATATAGAGGTTTTTTTAAAATCCAAAAGAAGCGCCTAAAAGTTGGTTCCAAGACAAAGATAATGATGCTAGTTTCATTTCATTTTGAGCCTGTTTGTGCTCTCATTTTTGGCATTGAAGTAGAGGCTTTAGTTTCCTCCCTCTCTACATCCGGTGTCTAGGTTTATTTCTCAATTTTTGTGCTTTCAATAGTTGTTGCTTTCGTTTTTGAGGGATATATTTATCTGTTGTGGGGAGAACATTTTATTTTCTATAATTTTCTTTAGAATCAACTATTTTGCTTCTATCTTTTTCTCTCAATGTCAGACCCCTTTCTGGCTTGGGAAACAAAATGCAACTATCACACCTAGAAAGCACAAATGACTTGACTTTTTATGTCACAATGCTTATGGTCATGTTTGGATGAAAACCAACCTATCCTAGAACACCCTTTTGAGGTTCTTCGACATAGAAACAAAATGGACGAAGCCATGGGATTGATTGCACTAAACATCCTAGATAGTCTACTATTTTACCTAGATGGTTTGACCACTACTTGGGTTATTTTGACCAAGTTGTACAACTTGTTTGGAATAATGAATGAGTTTCAGGCATTATAGTTTGATGCATAGTTGACTTATTTGACACCTATTAGCTTCCCCATCATTGATGACTTCTTGATGAAGTTCAAATCTATATGTACAATTTTGCAGCAATGCAAAAAAAAAAAAATCAATGATGAGTGTATTTTTTTTATACTCTCAAAATTACAAGGACACTATTAGATCTTCTCTTCCACTTTCTACTCCACTATGGATGCCTTAGGTAATAGACATCAGATGCCTTCTTTTGAGATATTCTATGATAGGGTAACTCATGAGTAGTCCAAAATCACTCAAATGGATTAACTTACCAGTTCACACTCATAGGCATTGCTTGCCAAGGATACATAGGAGTAGAAGAGAAAGTAGATATTAGATTCCTCCTCTAAGAAGGTGTAAAAGAAGACTGAAATTCCTACCTATACCTATTGTCAGAAGGGACCCCATGATGAGTCACATTATTTTCAAAAGAAATTTGATGGCAATGAGAAAAAAATTGCATATTTGTGAGCTCTTCTTCATAAACGCACTATTTTCTCTCCATCCTCTTCTACCTCACAGCGGTCTACCTTTTAGTCTTCTTCCATATCTTTGACATCTACACCAAATTTTGGATAGGGTCATGCATTACGGGAATCCATTGCATTCACTTCCCAGGTCCCTTGGATACTAGATTTAGGTGCTTCCCACCATATGACATCTTTTCACAATGTCTTCTCCACTATTGAGGCTTCTCCCATTGCCCACATTCTCATGGGGAATAACATTTCCCTACTAGTCTACATGAAAGGTTTAGTGTGCATTCAGGATGGTATATTCAATGATGTATTGTATGTTCCCTCTTTGTCTATAAACTTTCTCTCAATTTCATAGATTACCTATAATGGATTAGGGAAGATAGTTGAGTTCACTATAGATTTAGTCTTTATTTAGGATCATGCAATAGGAGGCCTTATTGCTACAAGAACAGTTGATCCTTCCACCTGTCTCTACAATTTCTTGTACTTTGGTCCATCATCTCCATTATCGAAGCACAACTCCTCTCTTTCACGAGAGCATCATGTAGTGCAGTCCAGACATTTGAACCTTTGTATTGTTCCCAATATCACTACTTTGACTCCCACATCACATCTAGTTGAGATCTTTTCTCTTCAACAAGATTCTTCTTCAGCTATGCCTGACCCTCCAGCTCCATTCATTAAGCCTCCAAGTGCACCTTTTGCAGATTCTACAAAGGACATTCATCTCCTCTTTCATTGTAGTGTCATCACACCTGTGTTGGGGATTCCTTTTTTGGATCCTCATATTTTCTCCTTTTAGCATCAGTTAGGCCTTCCAGTTTCATGTCTCCTTCAGGGGTTTCCTTATTTTGTGCCCTTGTTTCTTCCACGTTGGAGATTCATTGGTTCGATCATTTCTACAAGGGCTCCATAATTTTGGGGGGTGGGCTGGTTGTACTTATGGTTTTGAGAGAGTCTCTTGAGCCATTTTCAATCTATGCTTGGGGTTACAAAAGTTGTCCTCGAGGGGTCTTCTTGAGGCCTTCCATCCTTCATGTTTTTCCTTCATGTTTTTTTTAGCATGTTTCATCTCTTTTTGGAGAGGGGTTTTCCCATTGGTTTTTCTCCTTTGTCTCCACTTTATAGAGATTTCCTTGTTTTGGGTACCTAATTAGGCCTTGTTGCAGGGACCCATTTTCCTTCTTTCATAGCTTTGCTAGGTTAGCTTACCTCCCATGCTTCACTTAAGGGAGCTGTTAAAGTAATTATTTATTTATACTTATTAATTAAATCATGTTGATTTAATTAATTAAGTCATTTATTACTCTAGTTCACTTAAGCTATCTCTTAGGTGCATATAATTAATATTTTATTTATTATATTATGCAACCTAGTTTCTCTTCCCATATTTAATAATTCTCTCTTAATTATTAAATACCATATAGAGATTTATGTGACCTTTTTTGGTATCAATCACCTTCATAAGGCTGATCTCTCTATTGTATTTTCATCATCTTGGAATACATTTTAATCTCAATTTACTGAGACCTCCAGGCTTATCTTTTCTCCTCCTTGGTTTCTTTTCATCAACGGGTTATTTGCATGCAAGTGATCTTGGCAAACTATGAAGTTATTTTTATCAACTTCTATAGGATGGTTGTATCTTTATGATAGATAGTTATATCTTTATGATGGATGGTTTCACTTATTGTATTATACTTTTTTTCATAGATACAAAAGGGATGATGTAATCTTTTTTTATAAATGTATATTCTTTTAGCCTTTCATACCCTATGACATGTACAATGGATGATTGAGCATTCTAAATTTTATTGCCAAGTGGCATTTAGAACAAATGTATATAGTTTAAATAGACTTTGGACTTTTACTTATTCTTTCATGTGGATGTGTTATTTATTAGAGTTAGTATTAATTAAAACTATAATGTAACTCAACATCTTGGGATCCTTAAGGAATGTAATCTATGATGTTTTCTTAATTATGATTGTATGTTATTACTTCCACTACCTTGTGTTTGACATGTATGTTATTCTTTCTTTAAAAAAGAAAGTTTTGTGAACTTAATAAAACTTTAAGTTAATTCTTTTGGATCCCTTGGTGGGGCATTACATATTATAACCTTTAACAGGGTTAGCTCCTCATAGGGCTCACTTCATAAGAGTGAAAATTGGTAGCATGTTACTAGTGATTTTTCCCAAATTGGGTTTCCACATTAAATCCTTGTGTGAGATTTTTTTATTGAATTTGTGGTATTTCATGTCTACATTTATGAAAAGTTCATTTGACCTAGGACAATAATATACTAAAGCTTGAGATTTTGGATGATATAATCAATGCATGCAAATTTATTTGTTGAGTCTTGAAAAGTTGTATCTATACATATGGACCTTGTATGACTAATTCACCCCCCCTCTTAGTTATTTTAAAATATTCCAACAATTGTATCAAAGATCTTTGTGCTTGCGAAGAAAAAAGTTTGAAGGTACTTGATGCTAAAGATCCAGATGTACAGAAAGGAGGTGCCCAAGTTAAAAAAGGAAAACTTTCCTGCATGGAAATTTTTGATGAAGTTGCATCTAAGAAAACTTCAAGATTTTGCATAGTCAACTATCACTACTAGATATGTTGAAGTAGTTGGAACCCCAACTATTAAACAATTGAAATAGAAGAAAGAACACAATCATGCAATTTGGAGATTGAATCTTCCCTAATCTATAAAAAGTTTCAAGACATCAATGCATGTACTATTGCTAAAGGAATATAGGATTTCCTAGAGAAGATCTATGGAGGAGACAAGAACGTGCTAGGAGCCAAAGCATAAAGTCTAAGAAGAAAATTTGATGAAATGAGAATGTAAGAAGATGAAACTATAGTCTAGTATTGTGCAAGAATCAAAGATGTTATAAATGCAATCAGAGGAGAAAATGGAATGATTTAAGATGATATGATGATAAGAAAAGTGTTAAGAATCTTGTTTCCTATCTATGGTATTAGAGTCTCTGCTATACAAGAACTGAGGTATACTCATGGTAGTGATGTGACCCTTGAAGGACTAGTTAGTACTCTCACTACTTTTGAACCTTCAAATTTTGGTAATTTCAAATTTGAGAATATTGATTCAACTTCCAAGGCTAAATTGATACTGACAGAACCTAAAGGAAAGAAAAAGGTCAAGCATGTTGCCAATGATCGTGAAATAGATGATGAAGATCTAAATGAAATAGAAGCAGAACTAGCTAGGAGATTTCACAGAGGAAAAGAAAAATACAAAGGTAAGCTACCCATCATATATTTTAATTATAATGAAGTTGGTCATATTGCAACAAGATGTCTTGAGATGACAACCAATAGAAATGAAGAAAAATGAAAAAGTAGAAAAGATGAGAGTAAGAAAGGCTATAAAGGCAAGGGAAAGAAAGCTTGTTACATTGCTGAAGAATAATCTAATGATGAATCAGATGATCATGATGATGAAGTTGTCTATGTTGCTATGAAAGATGATTCAGATGAAGATGAGGTTGTTGGAATACTTTGGAATAATTGAGGGGGGTGTGAATCAATTATCTAAGGTACAAATGTACAAATAAAACTTTTCATTACCTAATATAGTCATATCCATAAAACCATTTCATGCATGCATCCTTTAGATCATCCAATTCCTTAACTTTTTAGGTTGTTATCCTCGGTCAAAATAATTTTAAAGAAATGTAAACATGAAAGACCAAAACCTCATTCACACAATTTGACACAAGAATTTTATGTGGAAACCCAATTTGGGAAAAGTCACCAGGAATGTGCTGCCAAATTTCACTCTTTTGAAGAAATACCCTATTAAAGTCCAACCCTATTAAAAGTTACAATACACATTGTTAAATGTGACCTGGTTAAAGGATTTAAATCACACTATTAGGAGTGAACCTTGTTAGAGGAATTTAGAATATTCCACTATAATGTCACCCAGTTAAAGGATTTACAAATTTATTTTAGGTCAACCTTAATCCAAAGTATTTATCCATATTGATATAGTTGTTAGAAAGTCATAGTAGGACTTGATCTGATAATAAATTTACCTCACTTGCAGATTATAGATCTCTGGTTCATTCCTTCATTCTTCTTTGCATTCATAATTATTATCTTTGATATTTTGTTCACCCTTCAAACATTCAACCTTTTGAGTGATCCAGGGGTATTCGAGGGTCAAGGCCGTTGACTTAGATGTGGTTTTGGTCAAGATTTACTTTTGGGGGTAATAACTTTTGACTCAAATGTGGGTTTTGGTTGAAATTTTATAGATAGTTACACTAGAACGAGTTATTTGTATTGCCAATAAAGCTCAACTTCATAGGTGGTTGTTTCAACATTTTTTCGAGAGCCTAAAAACTCATATTGACCTCTAAAATTGGCTTTTAGTGTTTTTTCTATTTTTTTTAGAATTTTGTTTCTATAATAAATCTAAAATCTTATCTTTGATTTCATTGATTAGTTGGAAATTTTTCTTTCCTTGGTTGGGGGCTTTTCCTGAGAAAAATTAGGATTCATAGGATGAGTTTTAAAAGTTACCAAAAATGGAAAATTTTGTTTTTCCCAATAATCTACCAAATATGGTAATTTTTGCATTTGTAATAAGAAGGCATTTATTTTCACTCTAGAGGTAGAATAGAGCTTCATAATTTTTCAATGAAGAGTTATGTTATTCTAAAACATTTGTCTTGTGTCAAATTCTATTTTATTCTTTAATGACATTGGGGTTGGATAGACTATGGATAGATTTGAGTATGGATTTTGCATTGGGATTTCCACATACATGATGAGGTAATGACTTTATTTTTGTAGTTATGGATAGATTCTCAAAAATGGTTCATTTCATTGCTTGTAAGAAAACTAGTGATGCTATTAAGGTGGTTGAGTTATTCTTTTCTGAGATAGTTAGATTGCATGGGGTTTCTAAAAAAATCACCTCTAACTGAGATACCAAGTTCTTGAGTCATTTTTGGAAGACATTATGGAAGAGAATGGGAACAAAATTATAGTTCAGTAGTGCTTACCATCCACAAATAGATGGACAAACTGAAGTTGTCAATCATAGTTTGGGTAATCTGTTGCAATGTATTTTTGGAGAGAAGACCAAACAATGGGATTTGGCATTGTCTCAAGTAGAATTTTATTATAACATCTCAGTGAATAGGTCAATTGGTAAGTCATCATTTCAAGTTGTTTGCAGACATAACCCTCAAGGTGTTCTCAATTTGGTGTAACTTCCTTTGGATGATAGAGTCAGTGATGATGGAGAAGCCTTTGTAGAGTAGCTCCACCAATTGCAAAAAAATGTAAGACAAAAGATGTAGGACAGTAATGAGTAGTACAAAGCTTCTACATATGCTACTTGAAGGTATCAAGTTTTTAATGTAGGGGATCTAGTGATGGTTTACCTTAGAAAGGAGAGGTTTCCTATTGGGACTAATCATAAATTGAAATATAAGAAAATTGGTCCCTGCAAGATTTTGAAGAAGATTAATGATAATGCATATGAGGTAGAGCTCCCAAGTTTTCTTTATATATCTCTTGTGTTTGATGTCTATGATTTGTATAATTTCCATGGTGATGATACCTTTGTTGAAAAAGAGGATGAGGTAGACTTGACACACACCATACCCATCAAAAAGAGAGAAAAGGTTGCATAGACTCTAGACAAGAAGACTGTTCAGACTCATCAAGGTGACTACAACAAATATCTTATGTAGTGGGAAGGGTTGGCACTGATAGATAGCACTTGGATTATGAAATTGGAGTTGCAGAAGTTGGATGAGCCTAAAAGGAAGCAATTTGAGGACTGAAACTCACATGAGTTTCGTTCTTTTCAAGCAGGGGAGAACGATGTAGGGTCATCTAAGGGTCAAGGCTGTTGACTCAAATGTGAGTTTTGGTCGAGATTTACTTCTAGGGGTCATAACTTTTGACTCAGATGTGGGTTTTGGTTGAAATTTAACAGGTAGTTGCACTAGAACGAGTTATTTAGATTTCTGATCAAGCTAAGCTCAATAGGATGCCATTTCAACATTTTTTCGAGAGCCTAAAAACTCATCTTGACATCTGAAATTGGCTTTTAGTGTTTTTTCCAATTTTTTTAGAATTTTGTTTTTGTAATAAATCTGAAATCATATCTTTGATTTCATTGATTAGTTGGAAATTCATCTTGCCTTAGTTGTGGGCTTTTCCTAGGAAAAATCAGGATTCATAGGATGAGTTTTAAAAGTTTCCAAAAATGGAAAATTTTGTTTTTCCCAAAAATTTGCCAAATATGGTAATTTTTGCATTTTTAATAAGTAGTTGTTTATTTTCATTGTAGAGGTAAAATAGAGTTGTATAATTTTTTAATGAAGTGTTATGTTATTCTGAAACATTTGTCTTGTGTCAAATTCTATTTTATTCTTTAATGACATTGGGGTTACATCATTAAACCTTCGTTCTTTGTATGCAAATTGCAGTCTCTTGTATTCGGCCACCATATGAAGTAACACCCTAGAATTCTTGTCTTCTCTAGGTTCTTGCACATGAAAACTTTTTCTTCTAGCCTACTATCTCTATAAATAGACAATTTATATTATTTTTGTTTAATCAAAATCATCCATTTTAGGGTTAGGTGAGATTCAATGAATCTACCCACTTTTCCATTTTAGTTCCTCTAGAAACTTCTTCTACAATCTTTCTTAAATTCACTTGAAAATTTTTTATCTAAAATTTTGTGCCAACATCTCATCACACTTATCTTCCACATGCTTCACATAATTCAAGAAATCAAATTATTTGGCTCAACTCTGTCAAATATTTGATTTAACACTTTTTTCTCTCACTTGGCATCAACATTGTTCACTCAAAAATAATAGTCTTCTAATACTTGGCCAACACTGGGTTGCTTGACATCAACTACATATTCTTAGCTTAGTCACTACTATTTTTTCCCTAATGCTTGAAACTTATGAAATTTTACTGATGCTTGATATATACTAACTTTCTTCTCCGCTTGAACTAGAATTTTCCTAGATTACACTATTTTTGGTAGACACTTTTTATGGAAACATTCTTCTTGGCTTAGCTAAAGTAACCATTTACTTTAGCCTTAAGTAAATCAACAATACATAATATGATCAATGTCTTACTTGATATTAGTGCTCCTTTTATACACTAAACAACACAACCTTTCTCTAGGTTATCTTTTTATCTTCCCTTTTCAAATCCTCTTCATCAATCAAAGAAATGATAGCAATCAAACAAAAAATCAATTGTCTCACTAACAAGTAGCAGGTTTGACATCATTGACAAAATAATGATTATTCCATGATAGATTATACACTTAAAACAATCCCTTTTCAACAATCTCCCTCTTTTACATTGATGGCAAACTAATACCAACAACAATACCAAAAAGAAAATTAATATTTTTGAAATTTCTCCATGTGTTAGTATATGTGCCTCTTTCTAATATCTCCCTTAAATTTTTATCTCATCCTTTGATCTCACTCTACTAAATATCTCCCTCTTGGACAACAATACCAATGATTTGTCATATTTTCATGCAGATATAATCAATTTATGTTTTCCCTCTGTCACCTTGCATGTGATTGTAAATCTTTGGATTTAGGTCTTTCATTACTTTAGGAAACTCCTAAAGTAAGATTCACTTTAACAAAATTTAAATATGATATTTAACTCAGTTAATGCAGGGCACTACTCTTGCTTCTTAAGTAGGTTTTGATAGGGGTATCACCCATAGTTTAGCTTGAAAATATTCATGGGCATCCTTAGTAAATATTTTGTGAATATATCAGCTATCTATTATTTTCTATTCAAATATTCTATTCTCACATCTTTGTTTTGAATGAACTTTCTCAAGTAATGACACTTGATTGCAATGTGCTTTGTCTTTGTGTGCATCATAGGGTTATTTAATATGCTCATAGAACTTGTGGGTAAAAGCATAAACCTATGTCACCCTTTTACAAAGGAAAAGACTAACAAAAGTATAACTATTCACCTTCAATGACATAAAACTCATATTATTATTTAGAATTTGAAAATGAAGCAAACTAATGAAATGTGTAGAAATGGATGAAGATTAGGATTATAATTTTCAATAATTATTTGGAATAAAAAATGATATATTTTTCTATTTTTAAAAATAACTTTTTAATTACTAAAAAATGCTAGAAATTAGGGGTCTAGATCCCACTACAAAATGACATGGAAATAAACTTATTTCCCTTTGATCTCAAATTATGTTATAGATAACATATGTAGCTAGAATAATCAAAAGTAAAAATTGGCTTTAGACCTATATTTTTTCTTTTATGACGATTCAACTTTTAACTTATTCAAATCTTTAGTTTTCATCTCCCACCACATTTTTCAAAATAAATGTATTCCAACCAAAAGAAAAATTATAGATTCTAGAAGAGGACTCTCTCCCTTAGAACACTATATAAGTTAATTTTTTTTTACATGATTCAATATTTTTTCCTTTCTCAAAATTGACATCTTCTTGAGTGTTAATATATATGCTTGTAGAACTTTTTAATTACAATATACTATATCTAATTAAAACTCTATGAACTCTATAGGAGAATATTCATGACTTTGAGCTCTATAAAATAGTGTTTATTATGTTATTAAAATAACTAATAAAAAATAATAAGATTTATTGACATGTCAGTTTTCTGAAATAATTTTATTTCTTTAGTAATTACATACTAACTAGTATAAAACATGCATTTAATAGAAATCTCCAATTGGTAAAGTCTAAGACCATATATAACTCATCCAAAATAAATTTATCAAGGTCATGTGTTTGAACAAAAATTTTTTTTACATGGAAATACTCAAATTCAGTCATTTTGATAAGTCATCCTAGAAGGTGACACAACTTTGTACTTTTAGCTTTCTATCATCACAATAAAGTACCACAGGTTCAGTTTTCTTCCTTCTTTCCATTGAGTAGCTATTTGATCCATACCACATTTGTGCAATTTATAGTAACTGCCCCATATTCAGCTTTAATAGTAGATCAAGATATACAATTTTGTTTCTTATTGGTCCACATGACCAATCTCTTTCCTAAGAAAAGTGCTCCACCACTTGTACTCTTTTTTTCATCATTGTTTCCAACCAAATCATCATTTATATAGGTCCTTAATTCAAACTTAACATTCTTCTTGTAACATAGAACATTGCCTTTTGTTTCTTTCAATTATCTCATGACCCTTTTAACAACCATCAAATGATTCTCCTTAGGATTATTGGAAAACCTTGTAACAATCCCAACCACTAATGTAATGTTAGGTCTATTATGTACTACATTTTACAATTTTCCAATCATAGACCTATACAATGTTTGATTTACTTTAGCAAAATAATTAGTTTTGTAATGTTTATGTCTTGTCACCATACAAATACTAATAGGTTTTGAATCCTCCATACAAACAATTTTGAATATTTCCCTTGCATACTTAGACTGAGTGATGTAAATACCATATTTCATGTGATATACTTGAAAACTTGTAAATAACTTTATCTATCCAAACATAGACATCTCAAATCACTTCTATATTTCATTTGTAAATGTCTTAGAAAATAAATTTTTTCCTCCAATTATTATATCATCAAGAAATATTTCAGCTAGTAAAATCCCTTTACCTCCTATTTTCTTCAAATACAAATTGTTGTTATCATCAATCTTCTCAAAACCAATCTTCACAAGATAATTGTGAAGCCTTTCGTACCATGCTCTTGGGGCTTTCATTAAATAATAAAAATATTTGTGTAATCTACATACCATGTTCTTGTTGTTTGGATCAACAAATCCTTTTGGTTTTTCAATGTCAACCTCTTCTTCTAGTATACCATTCAAAAATATTGACTTCACATCCATTTGATTAACTTTGAAACCTTTGTATGTAGAGTAAGCAAGTAGAGTTCTTACTCCTTCCAATCTTGCAACTGGGGCAAAAATCTCTCCATAGTTAGTCCCCTCTTCTTGTGCATATCCCTTGCAAACTAGTCTTTCCTTATTCCTTCTAACTTCACCATTCTCATCTAGTTTATTTCTATACACCCACTTGGTTCCAATCACATTCTTATTCTTTGGTCTAGGTACTAGAGTCCATGTTTTGTTCTTCTCAATATGTTGAATCTCTCTTTTCATGGCTTTACTCCTGTCTTCATTCTCTAATTCATCCTTCACTAAATTATTCTCATGCATGCTAACAAACATTTATTGCTTCTCAACCTATTCATTCTTATTGGTTTAGCTTCTTTATCTCCAATAATTTGTTTAGCAGGGTGATGTCTCTTGACATACTTTTCCAATCTTGGTTCTGCTCCTCCTTCCTCAATGGGTTGATCAACTTTAAAATCACTATTTACTCCTCTATTAGGTAAATATGCATTCCTTTCATGTACATTTATCTCAGTATCAAAATTTACCTTTGCTTCTATTTGCAACTTAGCTCCTAAATGCAATTTAGTTCCTAAATCCAACTCTACATCCATTGTATGTGACTCGGTAGTAATTGATACTTGTTGTTGTTGATTTACACCTTGGTTCATAGCTTCATCAATATTCATGTCTTCATGTGATGGTTTTGTAGTCTTCAAGTTCCCTTTTAGGTTCAACTTCATCTACCTCTCTATATTCATCAAGCTTCACATTTACACTTTTGACAAATTTTTTAGTGTTAGTATTTAAACACTTATAAGCTTTACTTCTTGTGGAATAGCATAGGAATATACTATATTCACTTTTAGCAACAAGTTTACCATTCCTATTATCCTTAAGAATGTAACACTTTCTTCCAAATACCTTAAAATATTTTACATTGGGTGATTATCCATATCAAATTTCAAAAGGTGTAGAATTTGTACCTTTCTTGACTTTTACTTAGTTCAAGGTATAGAAAATTGTACTTACAACTTCTCTCCAATATTTCAAAGTAACATTCTTCTCCTTCATCAATGGTCTAGCATAGTCCATTACAGATATGTTCCTCATGTTGGTGTTTCAAAACTACCAAACAACCAAAATACTTGATACCAGGATAATGAAGAACAACTTAGTCTAGGGGTTAGTTATTTCCTATGTTCAACTAACAAGTCCTCAGATCTGGACCCAACTTCAACAAAATTTAAGGATTTTCTACTCTTTAGGTTTTGCAAAACCAAGGTAGATGCACCTAAGTGATAAAAGGGTTCAATACTAGGCATTATATTTACAATTCACTCTCACTAATATTCATTTACAATACTTATCCCTTGTAGAATACATTATACCACAACTCTTATCAAATTTAAAAGTAAGTTTGGGTTATGACATCTAACCACAACACAGAAGTTAAATGAAAACAAGTGACGACTAGCTATTTAATTCTTCATACATGTAAGAAAATTTGATTTGGATTTTGAATTTCTACTTATGCAATTCTATGATCTCTTCTCATGCAAACTAAATAAATGATTGGTGCCTTATCCATTGGCCTTTAGAGTCTACCTAGTAATTTTGATCTAATCAATTGCATTGCAATCAATATTATCACTAATTAACCATAAATCTCAGTCTTATGCATATCCTTCTTACTAACTAGAAATCCTATCACCTTATCAAAGTATTTACTTAATTCATTGAACTAAAGGCAATAACAAACTGATATACAACCTATCCTAGTTGCATTATATTGAATAAGTTTTTCTCATACAATCTCAAGATAACTAGCTAATAGTAATGGAGACAATGTTAAAAGAAAAAAAATATGGTGGTAACTCTTCTTTATATTAATTTTCATTAAAAATCACACAAAGTGATGTAAAACTTAGAACAATTCAAGACAAGACAATGTGACCCTTCAATGTTAATGTACTCTCAGATTTGTAGAGAAATATACATCACAAAATTAACATCAAGAAAACTAGATAGAATACAAGATTAGAAAAATACTAAAAATTACATAAGAGTTTAGACCCTTTCTCTAGCCTTGGAATCTCATTTATATAGCATGAGATGCAAAAAGCTTCAGGCTAAGAGAAGAATGAAAATTGTCCTTAAGAAAGAAAGATATTACATACAAAAGGTTGTCATAACAAGACAAAAAATTGTGCAACTGAATGTTTACATCATGAATCTTCTTTTTATGGGGCCAATTCTATTGTAGCTCTTGTTTTCGTTGTTTTTTCAAATGTGGGATAGCTTGATCTATATTTGAGGTGTCCAATTTTGATATTTGGAAACTCGATATAACTCATAGATCCCCTCCAAAATATCCTAAACCAACAAGCCAATAGTTATAATTGGTTTTTCTATAACCATATCATTATTTTGACTAACTGACTCATTTTGTACAACTGGTTGATCTTCTTTTCTTTCTTTTGGTGCATTTACTATTTCTAATTCATATAGGTCCACACTCATTAGTTTTATTAGCTATTTTTCCATTTGATTGGGTAAGGTATGCTATCCTTTTTTTAAACAATGAGTCATCTAGGTAGTTAAAGTTCAAAATTTCTTGTTGCTTCCTCAATATTTCTTCTCCCAACTTCCAAGTTTCAAAAAAATCCTTTTACAAAGAAAACAAAATAAAAATTGAATCTAAACAACTTCTTCAATTTTTTTATAAAACCATATGTGGCCCTTTTCATTGATGACTTTATTCAATCTGAAACATGTTAATTTATCTAGCTCTTTATCCCAATCCTCTTTAACTTTCAATTTATCCATAGCCTTGAGTGCATGAGAGAAAAGTTCAAAAATTTCATTAATATAATTTGGAAAATAATTAATGATCCTCTCTCTATAATGCGATTCTCTTGTTCTTAAAATTGGGGAGGCTATTAGTCATCTCAAAGGTCTTCTCTATTTGCCTACAAGAAAGACCAATGACTAAGCAAGATAAAATTATGACATCACTATCCCTACTCTTCCATTTTTGAACAATTGACATCAAGATATTTTTATCATCTTTTAAATTATTCCATAAATTCATTAGTTTTGAAAATTTTCCATAAAATATAGGCCATTTTACCCTATCTACAGATACATAATGGAGTATCTTAATTTATTTTCATATTAGACATCCAACTCCACATGCATTGCCCACAATTTATTCATTTCCTCCTTAAACCCTTCAATTTTATATGAATAAGGTCCTTGTGGTGTAGTTAGTATTCTACAAGGGGAGTAGACTTGAAAGGTTCAATTAGAAGATGAGGAGGATAAGTAATGTTGGGTTTGCTAGACTGTCCTTTATGCCCCACCATCTTATTTTCAAGCTCAATCCTCTTATGTACTTCTTTATTGTAAGCATCTAGAACATGCTATTATTTTTCTTGTAACTTTAAATTTTGTCTTTTGTCCTTCCTAGTAGTGGCTAAGATGAGGTTAGTTGTTTCAACATTGAATTCTATGGCCTCTTCATTTGGAGTATCATCTACCCTCTTTACAATCAAATTTCCAATCAATCAAGTATCATCAAGCTGAGAAAAAATGGCTCTTGATCCTCTTCTTTAAAGGGTATATTACTAAAGCAACATGATCTTTAGTGAACTTAGCATCTCTAAGTCATTTTTTCACCTTTTCCTTAGAATTTATCTTCTTGGTGATAGTATTAAAATCTATGGCATCTACAATATCCCAATTGGGCAAAAGATAAACTCCAAATGATCTTATCATTCTTCTTCCTTCTTCAAGAGTTAAACTTCTAAATTCTTGCATCATTTAATCCTTTATTTCATCTTGTATAGCTACATCCTCCATTTCTAGAGTCTCAACCTTTGTCTTATTACATCCGTTTAAAAAAATTTCAATATTAGTTCTCCAAGAAAACTAGTAGATAGCTCTTGATTTGACAAAAATATCATCTAAAAGAAATTCTTGACTAGCTTTTTCTACCATAGGGTCTAATACTTTCCCTCTATAATCAGTAACATTTAATTCAAGGGTAGGTATGGGAGGTTCTTTGGGATTTCCTTCCTCCAATTCTATAGTAGTAATAAACACTCCTCCTTGGGATACTAATTGTTCAGTTTCCTCTTTAGTGAGTTGTTCCTCTTCTATATGCAAGGAGGATTGAGAAGGCATGTACTATTCTATATGTGACATCTACTTCTCTTCTATCTTTTTCCTCTTAGGCCTTGGCTCTTTCAACCTTTATCCCAAAGTATCACTAGTTGATCTAACTATTTTATTTTCTTTATCAACTACATGCTCTTTGTTCTTGATTATGTTATAGCTAAACCTCCTTTGAATGACCAATTATCCCAATCCTACTACAATAGTAAAAGTAAATTTCTTCATTACCTCTCTTGCTTTGTCAAGATAAGTATTGATGAGAAGAGTCTTCTTTTTATTAATTTCCTTCATGATCTTTGAAAAGGTGATCACCAGTTTGCTTACTCTATTTGTTGATGTCTTTTCATCTTTCAATGGACTATAATCTTTCTCAAAACAATTAATGAATTATAAAACCCTAGAATAAACTCTCCACTTTTCTTTCTTGATTTCTAATTGTTAGAGAGAATATTCATTTCTTATTACATCTTCAGGGAAATAGAATTGATGCTTGTGAGCACAAGTCCTAGCCCTTGGTCTAAAAATCTCAAAAAATCCTTCATTGTCATTAAAATAAGCATGGGAGACAACCATTTTGTATGGGTCTAAAATATTTTACAAAAAAAATCAACTACCCTTTTTAATGATAAAATGGTGAGCTCTTGTGCAAGATGGGAAAATAGAGCCTCTTCACCTACCGGTTAGTTCTAGTTCTTCCAAACCACCTAGTTTCCATAACATCTCGGCTATTCCAACCTTGAGAGGTACCTGGTAGGGAAGCATGTGTGGAATTCCTTGGAATCCATATACTCTTAAAACTGTTGACATTGGATATAGTATAATATCTATCCAATTATGGGAAGCTCTCAAATTGCTTGGGTTATTCATAGGCCTAATGAAATATAGAAATTGCTTGGGTATCCTAGTATTATCTTTTAATAATAGGCTCCTTAGTGTAGATGCAAAATCTCTATCAAACCTTACAAAAGTGGCCTCCTCTGCATCCCAAGTCATATCTACACTCTATAACTAGAGTCGTAGAGATTCTCCATCATGTTCTCTTGTTAACACCATCTTTTTTTCAAAAAGTGTGACCCCCTTATAAAAAAACATATGCATGAACAAAGAGTAAAAGCCAAAGGTTTTCTCAAACATTCATTTTCCAATTTGAATGAAACATACATGAAATTCTTCAACTAGAAAAGAAGCAAAATAAAAAATAATATCCACTCCAAGGGAAGAAATCTACACCATCATATACATGTACTTTATTGGCACAAAATCTTGTTCATATTAATGGAAAACCTTATATATATATATATAAATATATATATATATATATATATATATATATATATATATATATATATATATATATATATATATATATATATATATATATATATATATATATATATATATATATATATATATATATATATATATCTATATCTGTAGAATTGAAGAACTATTTCTTAAAAGGCTCTTTGGTTGATGTTGTGACAAAGGTTAAGTTTCTAATTGTGGAAAAGTGTCCTCTTAGTGCTCCCTACCTAATTTGATCCTTACACAACAAGTATTCCTTTTCCAATCCCTAAAAATCAATGACCTCATGATAGTCTATTCTAGAATCCATTTCAAAGACTTCTTATATTTCTTCCATAAAATTTTTTGCTAGGAATTCTCCATTTACTCCCCTCACCATCATGGTTATTGGATTATAGGTTGGGATACAACAGTGAGGAGGTCTGAGTCCGTGAAGACTTCGGAAACTACTAACTTTCCTAGGTCAAAATTCCAAATATTTGTGACCTTGTTTTAGAATTCACAACATCCTGAATTGAATTTCCCTTAACAAATAGACCATCTATAACTTGGAGCCTAGTATTTACAAGAACTAATTTCTTTATTTGGGTGGACTCATTGGTAGATTCATTTTATTTTTTTGATAAATCGTTGTGAATATTTCTATTCACATATTCAACCTTCCTAGAAAACCCTTCTTTGGAAGCATATTTAAACAAAAATGGGGAGAATACTAGAATTCTTTAATTATGTGTACACGAACATACTTACTTGGCATTTTTGCTTCTTCTCTAAATGTTGCAATGGATCATTGATACATAAAATCTCATGGATTAACAAGGGAAAATACTAGTTTAATTAAATGGGTCCAGGCTCTTGGAATTTAGAAAATCTATTGGTAGGATAAATTTCTCTACCTTCTTCACTACATTCCTTGTATTAGCTCGCATGAGAAGCTTTCATTTCCCATTAATGGGTTGTAGAGAAAAAAATGTGGCATTCCCCTTTGAGTTGGAAAATAGGTCATCGATTTACGAAAAATTGATGATCAAGAAATAAAATGCAATCTAACTCGACTTCAACCTTCAAAATTGGTAGTCAATTCAATTGAAATTTGATATATGTACCCTTTTTCAGCTCACTAGAAACTTGCATACTATTCATTCATGAAATCAGACACCTATCGATCTCTTTCTATGTCACTATGGATAAATGTCGAGTATTTTTTCTTAGTGACATAATGAGCTACATTTGATCTCTTACACATCAGATGATCAAGGATGATACTACAAATCTCCTTTCAAAGTGGGCCACCATGATATGTGTCAATCTCTCACTATGTCACCAAGAGTAAAGACCATGAAAATCTTACTAGAAAAAAAGTGATATCCATTCATTAATCTTACATCTAATGGTAGGAAACACAACAACTATATTATAACTAAGATGGGCCCACCAGACACATGTCTTCATGTTGCTATGTCACCAAGGGTAAGAATCATGTAACTTCTTATGGTGATAAAGAAACCTCCATCGATCTTGAAAATATCTAATAGTGCAAACCAAACATCTCTCCTTCAAGAAGTACATCTTTGTGGCAAATGAAAATCTAACATGTGGAAACCCTTTGATGACTTGGAATCTACAACACTTTCTGTTAGGATTGGTTCTACCATATTTCACATATTGAGTTCTTGTTATGTTGCTAAGAGGAAAGACATTGCAATTCTAGATAACGACATAGTGATAACCCTAGATTGAATTTGAGATCAAATATTAAAAAACTAGCCTTTTATCACAAAGCACAAATGGGAAACTGATAGTTGTCATCTCACTCAAACACACCCATTAGCTGTAAGGAGAAATGGCCCACATAACCATGTGTCCTAATGTCGCTATGTCATTATAAATAAAGAACATGCAATTTTATTTGGTGACAAAGTGAGGTTCATTGATCTACCATCTAATCTATGGTAAAAATCATGCCTTTGAAACCTTGCCTTCTTATTGGGTCCCATAGATAGATGTCACCTCATTGCTATGTCATGAAGGATAAAAACCTTGCAACTTCCTTTGGTGAAAAAGTGACAACCCCTGATCTTAAGGAAGATCAAGGACCATCATGAATTAGTTAATTTTTATCATAAAACGTAACCCGCATAATATTTTAAAACAAAATCTTTGGTTATAATTTCAAATGGAGTCTTAGGGTAAAGTTAGGAAACACAAATAGATTTAAAAAGGTACCTAGGAAAATAAAATGAGGCACTCAAATGATTTTTTCACGTGCATTTCTTTAAAACACACACCATATAAACCTAACTCAAAGGTTTTCTGGGGAAAGATTTAACATTAGAATAATAAAATCAAATTAGGGATTTTTCTAGGGTCAACAATGATTCAAAAAAATTTAAAATCCCTAATTTTAAAGGGGAACTGGATCTTCACTAGAATAATTTTGAAACTTTAAAATGTGAAAAACTAGGCCAATGTTGGCTCTGCCTAGGGACGATGGATAACTTGTCTCCATGAAAGAATGCAAAATTTTTGGTAGAAGTAGACCACATACATGAAACACATAATGACAACTTATGAGAGAGAATCAAATAGGGCTAGTATGATAAAAGGACTTTAGAAGAACTCATAAGAATTTACAAAACATATAGAAAACTTACACTACTATTCATGGAAAGACAAGTATTTTAGGAAAGATACATCTTCAAGAACTGTCCATGAACTAGCAGTTCAATAACATTACTTGATAAGTCTTTCAAAATAAATGAATCCTCTCCCCATGCAACATTAACTAAATAAAGACCCAGTCATATGGGATCAAACTTTCCATGTTTACCTTTGTCTTCAATCCTAGCATTCCACATCAAAACTAGGTCTTCATGTCTAAACTTTTTAATTACTATCTTTCTATCATACAATAGTTTGATAGGTATAACTGTAACTTTGCATTCTTAGGGGAGGCTTCTTTCCTAGTCTTTGTTAATCCTACCAACTCATCCATTCTTTCTTGTATATCATCAATGACATCTTCATTATACATCTGAATATAGTTGTATATGCATATTAAGTGGTTTTGAGGCATTCTAGACTAGATTCCATATACAAGATCAAAAGGTGCAACACCTATTACTTTCTTCACTATTACTCTATAAGCCCAAACTACCATTTGTAACTTGGAATCCCATGGCTTTTTGTTCTCATCCAAAGTCCTTTTTACAACTTTTAACAAGATCTTATTGGTAGATTTAGCTTGTCCATTTCCTTGTGGATGATAAGGTGAAAATTTTGATCAAGTTACGCAATATTTATCACACAATTTCATAAATTGTTATAATCTAGAATACATTGCATTATTAGTCATAATCCTTTGAGGGCATCTAAACCTTTTCATAATGTTATTCAAAATGAAATTATTCACTACTTTGTTGGTAGCATTTCTTGTAGGAATGGCTTCCACCACTTTTGTAAAATAATCTATTTCTACCAGAATCTATGAGTAACTTTTAATTAACTTAGGGGATATCTCACCTATGAAGTCCATACCCCATTCTTGAAAAGGTTCTTGAACTTCAACTAGTTTTAGAGGGGTATTGCTAGAAAATTTTAACTTGCCTACAAACCTTCGACACATATTACATCTTTTGACAAGTATTTGTGCATCTTTGAAAAGAATAGGCCACCAAAATCCAACTCTCATTATCTTGTGAGTTGTAGTCTTAGCCATATAATGCACTCCACATAATCTTGAATACATATCATTTAATATATCCTTAGATTTTTCCTGATCAATAAATTTAAAAAATACTCCTTAAAAAATTATCCACCATAGATTTTTAGTAACAATGATGTACCTAATTGCATGCAATTTTGTACTTCTCTTTTCATTGTTTGTTAGGTGGGGTGGGGCTTCCATGTGTTGCAAACATAATATAACATTAGTGTACCACTCACAATGATTGATATCACAAACACCTGACCTTAAATCCTCTGCTACCATATTTAGTTGGTTGGCATCCAGGTTTGATTAAGTCATTAATTTTGCTAGTCCCTAACCAATTACTAATTTTGTAATTTGGATGTCAATATTGATGTCAATCTTGTTGGTGTTTGAAAATGTTGGAGGGTTTTCAATTATCCCACTAAGAAAGTGAGACATCTAGTGGCAGCTAACTCCCATTTTCAACATGCCATTTCTGACAATAGGCCAACTATAAGGCATGATCCTTCTTCTACTTCAGGCTCTGCTAAACCTAAGTAGGTGGACCACTAATGCAAAAAACCATATCCCTGAATCTATTAAGCAGATGAAACCCTTATATCTCCTAGTAACTCATGAAATGACACAAATATGCAGTAGCTAGATGCAAGTCTAGAATATTAACAAGCTGAGGGTTAAACATTTAGGTCCTTCAACATAAAATAGAAAGAACATTTGATTAATAATGTTGATTTCAACAAACCCTCAGATATGCAGCAATAAGACTTTAATGATCTTGTAGCTAACCACTGCCTAACCTATTGTGTATATTCATGAATCAAATGCATACATATGGATATCTAATACTTATACATATATTCAAATATTTGATCTATCCATTTAACTTGTAAATAGACATCTGTGCTCAATCTAAACCTCATTCTTACATGATATCCCCATCACCAAACTTGCAACCCTATTATTTCCCTGAAGCATTTACATAACTACTTGAGTTATAAGCAACAATGAAATAACATATAGCCTTAAGGGACTACAACTATGATCTAGGCTCTTTGTTTAGAGATTGTAAAACATTGAAGCTAACTGATAAAGGAGACAAGGTTCAAGATGAAACTCATGAAATTCTGCTATTCTTTGTATTAATTTGCTTGAAACAATACAACTATATGCATGAAATGAAAGCATGAAAACACCTAACAAATCTGAACTATCTGTATTATCCTTGTTAATGCTATTCATACAAGAGAAATTTTGTTGAAAGAATGTGGTTTCACAGTATGGGAACACATCAAAATTGGATCCAAAACCTGGTATCTCAGTAGTGACTAGTTTTCTCCAAAGATTGGAACCCTTACAATGGATGAAAGATAGAAAAATATAGACAAAAGTGAATTCCCAGATTGAATCTGTAATTGACATCTGTCCACTTGAAATTCCCTCTTCTACAACTAAAAAGACTCTCTCTAACCTCTCTCTCCCAACTAATTTGATTTGATTTCATCAGTACTTGTAACTGATTGGAAGATATCTTCTGCTAAATGATGAAATACTTTTTCTTGCCAAAATCTGAACTACATCATAAAATGTTGAAGGAATCAAAATTTAACTGATTTGAATGTAACCCAATTCAATTGCAACTTCATTTTTATCATGCTTTATCAACATTTAACTCATTATCATGCTAGAAAGTAGTTCTGAACTTTGTCATCTGAATGCGGTTGCCTATTATGAATTTGGGATAAAACCTCCTATAGCAGGAACCAATGGTATTCTATGTAAAAATTGCCTCTAGAATCGAAAAGTTTGTCTTCTCCCAATTTTGGCGATATATAACATCACCTATTTTACCTTTCAAAAACCCCTTGAAAGTCATTTCAAAAATAACTCCCCTGCTAAAAATGTTTAGACTTGGAACTATTTGAAATTTAAAATTCCAAAAATGTAAAACATTCTAAGCTTTGAACATTAGAGAATGCCTTTTCACAATTTAAAAAACCTGAACGTATCACTTTTGAAAACATTTTAAAATGAAAATTTTTTAATCACTTTAATTTTCCATCCCTTCAAATTCATGGTCAACCCCTCTTTGACTAGGTGCCATGTGTCAATGTTCAATTGGTTGCCGCTTTGCATTATCTGCCACATCAGTGCCACCATGACCTGTGTCATGTGGCACTTGCTCACTTTCTCACATTATTTATCTTCCTTGCATCTTATTTTTGTGGGAATGTGCCATTCGTTGGATCTACCACGTGCAACATCCTATGCATCACACTAGAACCTGCTTCATGGTGCCACCTCACCATCAGCCGAGACCCGCACCACATGTCAAAAATCTGCATTCTCGCAATTTTTATCCTTGTTGCAACTTCTTTTTGCGGGAATACGGGCACCGTCGATCTTACCACATGTTATGATCTTAGCCCAAGTTTCCATGTTAGTTCTTTTCAACTTTTGTTTAAAATTTGAACATTATCCACGCTAGCTGACATCATATCATCAAGTCGGCTACATGGGCCCCGCACGCAAGTAGCTTTGCCTTCAAAAAGGTGCTTTTCATAAGACACCTAATTCTTTGTGTGCTTTGTTATTTATAGACTATAAAATCCTTTCGTGGCCCGTATGTGGGACTAAATATTTGAAAATGTTCCTTAGACGTGGAGGTCTTTCAAGATGAGACAGCTTCCCCTGCTTAAACTCTAGGTTTGTTATGGCACCAAAAACTTCACATTAAAACAACACTTCCTCCTAGCAAGTTGTTCTCCCCTTTTTCTTGCCACAACTTCCTCTATGGTGGCTTAGACTACAATCTGTCTCTTTGACTGGAATCTTCATGTTGGACATGGAGACTCTTCTATAAATAGGGATCTCACCATTCACAAGTCATGCCTCTATTTCCTTTGGCATTTTCCTTTCATACTTCAGTTGGCTTACCCTTTACCATGGAGGTCTCCTAGCCATCTTCTTCCCTATTTTTGACTGCTACTGCTATCACTAGAAGTTCTTGTTAATTATTCAAAGCATGGATTCCTCATCCTAAGTCTCCTTGCCTTGGACTGATTCACAATCGGTGGCTTCTCTACGTACTATGGCAACACTCTGCTTTGAAAATCTCTATAAAAACATAAATGATATTTCATTTGAAATGCTTTTACTAATCAGTCAACCGCATTTTCTACTGGCCCAATCGCCATTATATTTAACCTTCTCAACAAGTACCTTTTCCATTCTTTTCTCCACATTATCCTTGACCAGTAATCGAGAGTCAATACTTATCAATATCTTCTCACCAAAATTTTCATAGTGATTACTATCATCTGTAACTTCTGAAAGAACTTTAGTGTGTGTTATTATTTGCAATGACTTCTTGGCATATTTTCTTCCAGCAAGATGTGATTCAAAATCATCCTAAGAGTTGATAACTATATTGCATGTAACACATTCCTTAATTCTTGATTGATTTGATTTTAATGAGGGTCTTCCCCTTCCATAATTTTCTGCTCCATTTGTGGATTCATTAAGCTTTTAAAAGAGGTACAAAGATCAGGATTCAAAATGCCTAGAAGCCGACTAAATTCCTCATCATTCACATACTCCTAACTTGCAGATTTAGATGGCAATTTTTGAGTCTCTGGCTCTATGCTATCATTTTTATTGATAGAAGTAAGGTGAATATAATCTTTATTAGACCTTCCCTAAAAAGAATCCATTGACCTGTCAAAGCTAGCATTATCATCAATCTTACCAATTTTGTATAATTAGTCGGGCCCCAAAGCAAGTCGGGCTAAAAAAAATTTTTGTTTCCAAATGATTGAATTGCAAAACTGATCTATTGAACCCACTATACTGATTGAAATCAAATTTAATCATTGAACTGCTAATTAAGACTCATTTTGTCACTTTTTGCAAACTCTCAATTTTGTGTCAGGAGGTTCATTGAATGGCTTTAAAAATTGATCCAAACACCTGGTCGGGCTCTAAAAACTAGCATATTGACTCTTTGTTCTACATACTTGTACCCTTTAGAATCTTGTCTCATGAAAAATTTAGGGTCAAAAGATATTCACTTTTAAAGTTGACCTCTCAGAACTGCTTGCAAGAAAACATGTCAGAAAGCAATAAACTGGGTTGGGATTTGGCTTTAAAAATTGGGCAAACTGACACTTGGGAAAATTAAAACTAGGATGTTAATTCTCTTTCATGAGGACAATATGAATCTACAATTTGGAATCATGATGAATAACTAGACGCAAATGGTGAGCGGTCAAAGTGGGCTACCTAAATTTGCAGACTGGAAACAATGGCAGAAAAGTGATTTTTGCAAAAGGAATTGACCTGGAAAAGTGTGTATATGGATTCGTCAAGACTTGTAAACTGACACACTTGGAGTATTTTTAATGGCCAACACAAGGGTACAATCCATTTGATTCAATAAATCATGAATTTCAAGATATAACATCATGAACAGGGCTTCCAAAAAATTGGCAAATGCTGACACCAGTAAAAAGATTAAAAAAATGTGTTTGGAATTGCATTTGAAAACTAATCAAACAGATTCATTATGAGCTGAAACTTGAAACATAATAATTCTCTAACATCTACAATGTGCCACAAAAGGAATTTCAACATTTTGATCAATTGGGCCAAAGTTATAGCATGTTAAACAGGGCTTCCTAGAATTATGAACAATGTGCATCAGCATGAAATCAATAAATGACCAACTTTGAGGGATTCAAAACCTAGTCAAGCTGATTGGAAATGACTCCAAATCTGAAACATAAGTTCTTGGGTATGGACACTAAACACTCCCAAAGTGGCGAGTCATGAAATATTTATGGGTGCAAGTTATTCAATGGCAAACATGGCATCCTATTGTTGTTTAACACTTAATATAAAATGCAGATTTGATAATTGCTTTAAACAAGACTTCATGGGAAGGCTCAGAATGATAAATTAACTTAATGGAACATGTGGATAGGCTGAATGGAAGGTGTTAGAAACATTAAAAACCTCATAACCTTCTCAAGTATAGCTGGGTACATAGGCATTTAAAAACATTTATAGGGCTTAAATTTCTCAATAGTGTTCAAAATCAAGGCTGCAATTTTGAGCACCAATAGTGGCTCTATCTGGGAATGCGTGTCCCTTGTAGGCATGGCAAGGATTCAGATCTCTGGGAGAAGTAGACCACACACTTGACTGCAAAAGTTTTCTTGAACAACTTTATTGAAAATCAGGAAACTACTCTAACTATGTACAAGTGATGGCCCCAGGCCACCGAATTTTTTTTAGAACTGCTTACCTTTATCATACACTTGATTTTCATTTACATTCTCCAGAGGTAAACTAAAATTCTCATTTCCATTGGTTTCAGCCAGCACATCAACATTTGCAATCAGCTCATTAGGAAAAACAAAACTATCATCATCTTCATAGTGCATATAAAAATCATACATACTTTCTTCATCTTGCTCACTATGAAAATATGAATCAGCATGATCATAGTACCTAAAAAAAAACTAAAATTGATCACTACTTACTAAATCATGGATTCCTTCAACTAGAAACATGAATGTTTGATATTCTACTTCATTCAACGAGTTACATGGCTCAAATTGTAACTCACCTTGTGCCTCTGGGTGTGAAGAGTATGTAGAATCTGATTTCTCCTTGTCTGCAAAATTAGTACTCCATAAATCAGATTGAACATATACTACATCTTCTTCACATTCCAACAAATTATTAGATCCCAAATCATAAGAATTATCATGAAATTGCATGTGCACCATATGCTGATTCGTATCAGGTTTTCCCTCAAATAACTCACTAAGATAAACCATTTCATTAGTATTACTTTTCTTAACACATGAGCTATCTGAATTTATCTCATCCTCATGAAAACAAAAAGAAAATGAATTAACAACAGACCTTATCCTTACATTTTCATTCTCAACATAGAAGTCATCATGTGCATTGACATACAAACTACCATCACATACACCTCCCAAACTTGAAAGAGCATATTCTGAAATTGTATCTTCTTCAGCATCAAATTTAGGGGAAATGACTTCACCACATGAATTTGCATAATGTGTCAAAACACAAGCATCCTTAGATTGGTTAGCATACCTTTCAAAATCATGAGCCAACAAGTCAGAAATCTCATCAACACTTAACAAGATTTCACTATTATTTTCTTCTTCTTGGCTAAGATCATTATCTGGATGGCTTGGCACATTTGTAACAATAGATTTTCTAGTAACAGAGCATGAAAAATCAGAATTATGATCATCCCATACATCTTCCTTTTCTGACAATACATCAACAACCAACATTGTAACACATTCACATTCATCACTAAAAAGAAGACGATTACTAATGTCACACTATTCCCCTTCTTTATATTCATTATCATAAGAAGATGAATCCACATTATGCATATTATCAGACTGCTGATTACTGTCCTTTGATTTATAAAACTGAGACTCTTCATTTTCCATATCATCTTCAACCGATTCATTACATTCATTAACATTAGACTCATTAGCCTTTAAAGCAATTTCACTTTCTATGATAATATCTTGGAATTTAATGATCTTTTCAAATCTTAACTCAGTTGGCCAATCAATTGAATGTGGCATAAAATTTTCTAAGAGAAACATTGGCCATGAAGATTTTTCCAATCTAAGGGATTCATCAAGATTCATAACTTTGTGTTTAAACTTAATGTAAGTTTTGAATCCATCAAGATCCTTAATATAACCAATCACATTTCTCAAGATGAAGACCATATGATCACAATTTTCTCTTTCTAATCTAGAAATCTTTGCACAAAGACCCTCTAACTCATACTGAGATCCAAACTTAGAATCCATCTCTTTAAACTTTAAAAAATCCTACCTATGTTTCTTAGTGTTGAAACACTGGATGGAGGCAACCATTTCTATTATTCAATTTTCATGAAATTTAAAGACATTAAAATTGAAAATACCTTTATGTGTTGTTGTTTGAAACCTCAGATCTACTGATTGGCACATGTGCAAGCATGAAAATCCTTTACACCACTGATCAAACTTTGTAGAGCCACCACCTCTTTGCAAGAGGAATATAATAATCATTTCTGTGATTCACTTTCTACACTTCAATTTCTTATAACAACAGATTGCAAAAAACACTTAAAAACTTATCAAGAATTCAAACTCCCTTTTCAAGAGACTACCAAAAGCATCAGATCTATCCATACAACTGAAAGTCCTTCGAAATTTTGCAATGAAATCAATTGGGAACAAACTGGTACAGATATTTGAGAGTCGCCACTCACACTTGGTGAGAAATAAAACATATTTTGTCACTTGAAAAATCTTAACCAAACTTTCAATGTAAGAGAAACTTGCAAATCATTATCATCTTGAAAAGAATTTACACTTTATAAATCGATTCTTGACTCTGAAACTTTCTCAACAGCACTTGGAAAGACTAAACTGATTGAAGATAGACTTATAACAGTCATAGAACACAATTTACATTCAATTCTCACAACATACTACTACAAATGGATAAAACCTTATTGGGAGATATGAATCTTCAGCAAAGAAATGGAAAACACTTCATGACCTTGCTATTTATACCAGAGATTCCAGTAATTCTAACAATGAATTTCTTCATAGACTCCCCAGTAGAGTCACCATTTTGTTGGTGACTCAGATGGGAAAAACCAAACTGAGAGTAGGACTGAAATATTTAATTGAAACTAGAGATTCTTGTCATTTTAACAGTGAATTACTTCACCCAGTCCCCAAGATAGTTGCCATTTTGTTGGTGTTTGAAAATGCTGGAGGGTTTTCAATTATCCCACTGAGAAAGTGATACATCTAGGAGAAGCTAACTCCCACTTTCAACACATAATTTCTAACAACATGCCAACTATAAGGCATGAACCTTCTTCTACTTCAAGCTCTGCTAAACCTAGGCCGGAGGACCTGGGATTCAATCGATGCCATGCCGGTGCAACAAACATATCCCTAAATCTATTAAGCAAATGAAACCCTTATGTCTCCTAGTAACTCATGAAATGACATAGATCTGCAGTAGCTAAATGCAACTCTAGAATATTCACAAGCTGAGTGAGGGTTAAAAATTTAGGTCCTTCAACATAAAATAGAAAGAATGTTTGATTAATAATGTTGATTTCAACAAACCCTCAGTTATGCAATAGTAAAACTTTAATGATCCTATAGTTGACCAATGCCTAACCCATTGGGCATATCCATGAATTAAATGCATACATATGGATATCTAATACTTATACATGTATTCAAATATTTGATCTATCTATTTAACCTGTAAATAGATATATGTGCTCAATCTAAACCTCATTCTTACATGATATCCCCATCAACAAACTTGCAACCCTATTATTTCCCTGAAGCATTTACATAACTACTTGAGTTATAAGAAACAATGAAATAACATACAGTCTTAAGGGACTACAACTATGATCTAGGATCTTTGTTCAGAGATTGTAGAAAATTGAAGCTCATTGATAAAGGAGACAAGATTCAAGATGAAACTCATGAAATTTTGCTATTCTTTGTATTAATTTCCTTGAAACAATACAACTATATGCATGAAAGGAAAACATGAAAACACCTAACAGATCTGAAATATCTGTATTATCCTTGTTAATGCTATTCATACAAGAGAAATTTTGCTAAAAGAATGTGGTTTCACAGTATGGGAACACATCAAAACTGAATCCAAAACCTCATATCTCAGTAGTGACTGGTTTTCTCCAAATATTGGAACCCTTACAATGGATGAAAGATAGAAAGATATAGACAAAGGTGAATTAAAGGATTGAATCTACAATCGACATCTGTCCACTTGAAATTCCCTCTTCTGCAACTGAAAAGAATCTCTCTAATGTCGCTCTTCCATCTAATCTAATTTGATTTCATCATTAGCTGTAATTGATTGGAAAATATCTTCTGCTAAATGATGAAATCCTTTTTCTTGCCAAAATCTGAACTGCATCATAAAATGTTGAAGGAATCAAAATTTAACTGATTTGAATGTAACCCAATTCAATCTCAATTGCATTTTTATCATGTTTTATCAACATTTAACTCATTATCATGCCAAAAAATAATTTTTAACTTTGTCATTTGAATGCGGTTGCCTATTAGAAATCTAGGACAAAACCTCCTATAGTAGGAACTAGTGACATTCTGTGTAAAAACTGGCTCCAGAATCAAAAAATTCATCTTCTCCCATTTTCGACGATATATAACATCACCTATTTTGCCTTCTGGAAACCCCCTAAAATTCATTTTGAAATTGACTCCCTTGCTATAAATGTTCAGACTTGCAACGATTTGAAATTTAAAATTCCAAAAATATAAAACATTCTAATGTCTAAACATTAGAGAACACCTTTTCACAATTTAAAAAACTTGAATATATCACTTTTGAAAACATTTTAAAATGAAAATTTTTAATCACTTTAATTTTCCATCCCCTTCAAATTCATGGTCAACCCCCCTTTGACTAGGTACCACATGTCAATGTTCAATTGGCTGCCTCTTTTCATTATCTACCACATTATTGCCACCGTGACTGATGCCACATGGAACTTGCCCACTTTCCCACATTATTTATCTTCCTTGCATTTTCTTTTTGCGAGAATGCACTGTTCATTGGATCTACCATGTGGTAGCATCCTATGCATCACACCTAAACCAGCTTCGTGGTGCCACCTCACCATCAGCTAGGACCTGCACCATGTGTCAAAAATCTGCATTCCCACAATTTTTATCCTCCTTACAACTTCTTTTTGCGGCAATACAGGCACAGTTCATCTTGCCACGTGTCATGATCTTAGTGCAAGTTTCCATGTCAGCACTTTTGAACTTTCATTTAAAATTTGAACTTTATCCATGGCAGTTGATGTCATATCATCAAGTCGGCTACATGGGCCCTATGTGCAAGCAACTTTTCCTTCAAAAAGGCACTTTTCATAAGACACCTAATCCTTTGTGTACTTTGTTATTTATAGACTATAAAAGCCTTCTGTGGCCTATATGTGGGACTAAATATTTGAAAATGTTCCTTAGGTGTGGAGGTCTTTCAAGATGGGACGGCTTCCCCTGCTCAAACTCTGGGTTTTTTATGGCACCAAAAACTTCACATTAAAACAACACTTCCTCCTAGCAAGTTGATTTCCCCTTTTTCTTGCCACAACTACCTCTATGGTGGCTTAGACTGCGATCGATCTCTTTGACTGTTGTCTTCATGTTGGACGTGTAGACTCTTCTATAAACAGGGATCTCACCATTCACAAGTTGTGCCTCTATTTCCTTTGGCATTTTCCTTTCATACTATAGTTGGCTTACCTTTTTTTATTTGTATGGACATTTTTCTCCCTTTCTTAGGTTGACTAGTGCTTTGGCATCCTTCCTACACCTTCATTTTTTATACGCCAGCTCTCCTTTATAACATGCTATATGGCATCTTCTCTTCCAATGCCGCCCTGCAGACTCAATGGAACCATGGATGTCTCCTAGCTGGCTTCTTCCCTACCATTGACTACTACTGCTATCACTAGAGGTTCTTGTTCATTATTCAAAGGGTGGATTCCTCATCCTAACTCTGCTCACCTTGGACTGATTCACAATCAACAACTTCTCTATGTACTATGGCAACACTCTGCTTTTAAAATATCTATAAAAGCATAACTGATATTTCATTTGAAATGCTTTTGCTAATCAGTCAACCACATTTTCTACTGGCCCAATCACCATTATATTTAACCTTCTCAACAAATTCCTTTTCCATTCTTTTCTCCACATTATCCTTGACCAGTAATCCAGAGTCAATACTTATCAATATCTTCTCACCAACATTTTCATAGTGATTACTATCATCTGCAACTTCTGAAGAACTTTAGCGTGTGTCATTCGTTGCAATGACTTCTTGGCATATTTTCTTCTAGCAAGATGTGATTCAAAATCATCCTGAGAGTTGATGACTATATTGCATGCAACACATTCCTTAATTCTTGATTGATTTGATTTCAATGAGGGTGTTCCCCTTCCATCATTTGTTGATCCATTCATGGATTCATTAAGCTTTTAAAAGAGGTACAAAGATCAAGATTCAAAATGCCTAGAAGTCGACTGAATTCCTCATCATTCACATACTCTTGACTTGCAGATTCAGATGGAATTTCTTAAGTGTCTGGCTCCATGTTATCATTTTTATTGACAGAAGTAAGGTGAATATAATCTTGATAAGACCTTCCCTACAAATAATCCATTGACCCATCAAAGCCAACATTATCATCAATCTTACCAATCTAGTATAATTAGTTGGGAAAAACTGCGAACTGATCTATTAAACCCACTATACTAATTGAAATCAAATTTAATCAATGAACTGCTAATTAAGACTCATTTTGTCACTTTTTGCTAACTCTCAATTTTGTGGTAGGGGGTCTGTTGACTAGCCTTAAAAATTGATCCAAGCACCTAGTCGGGCTCTAAAAACTAGCATATTGAGTCTTTGTTCTACATACTTGTACCCTATCGAATCTTGTCTCATGAAGAATTCGAGGTCAAAAGGTATTCGCTATCAAAGTTGACCTCTCAGAACTGCCTGCAAGAAAACATGTCAGAAAGCAATAAACTAGGTTAGAATTTGGCTTTAAAAACTGGGTAAACTGACACTTGGGAAAATGAAAACTGAGGCGTTAATTCTCTGTCATGAGGACAATCTAAATCTATGATTTGGATTCATGAAAAATAACTAGATGCAAATGGAAAGCAGTCAAAGTGGGCTACTTAAATTTGCAGACTAGAAACAATGGTAGAAAAGTGATTTTTGCAAATGGAATCGGCCTGGAAAAGTGTGCATATGGATTCATCAAGACTTGAAAATTGACACACTTGGATTATTTTTAGTGGAAAACATAAGGTTACAATCCATTATATTTAGGAAGTCATGGATTTCAAGATATAACATCACGAACAGGGCTTCTAACAAATCTGCAAATGCTGACACCAGTAAAAAGATAAAAATTGTGTTTGGAATCACATTTAAAAAATTAACAAATGGATTCATTATGAGCTAAAACTTGAAAGATAACAAGCCTTTGATGTCTACAATGTAATGCAAAAGGAATTTCAACATTTCAATTGGGTCAAAGTTATAGCACATTAAACAAGGCTTCCCAGAATTATGAACAATGTGCATCAGCATGAAATCAGTAAATCACCAACTTTGAGGGATTCAAAACCTAGTAAAGTGGAATCAAAATGACCCCAAATCTGAAACATAAGTTCTTGAGTATGGAAACTAAACACTTCCAAAGTGGCAATTCATGAAACCTTTCTGAGTGCAAGTTATTAAATGGCAAACATGGCCTCCTATCATTGTTATGACACACGGTAAAATGCAGATTTGACAATTGCTTAAAACAAGACTTCACGGGAAGGTTTAGAATGATAAATTAACTTCATGGAACATGTGGATAGGCTGAATGGAAGGTTTTAGAAACATTAAACACCTCATAACCTTCTCAAGTACGACCGGGTACATAGGCATTTAAAAGCATTTATAGGGCTTAAATTTCTCAATAGTGTTCAAAATCAAGGCTACGATTTTGAGTACCAACATGTACCACTCACAATGATTGATATCACAAACACCTAACCTTAAATCCTCTGCTACCATATTTATTTGGTTGGCATCCAGGTTTGATTAATGTCATTAATTTTGCTAGTCCCTAACCCCTTACTAATTTTGTAATTTTGATGTCAATATTAAACTCTTGGATTAATCAACCTACACCTCCTACTAGAAATCTCCTACTGAGAGAAAATATTTTGAACAACTACACTTGGTACAAATGATATAATAGTGGCACCTACAAGATAACATGTAAAGGCTTTAACAAATTTTACTAAGGCATAATCTTTCTTTTCATTTATCTCATATTTCAATTCTAAAGGCTGAACAAACTTATTGAAGAATGAAATAGGTTGCTCATATTGTCCCTCATTTTTCTATAACAAAACTGTAGCCACAATATGAAAGGAAAAGATATGCATTGGCTTTGCATAATTGGGAGACCTGAGAACTAGTGCATTTTTAATGGTAGTATTAATTCCCTAATCAGCTTCTAAAGGCTCACCATCCCAATTGATAATAACTCCTTTCTTGAGAATTTTAGATATTGGCTTACTAATTTTAGCGAAATTAGTTACAAATTTTCTTAGAAAATTTACTTGCCCATAAAATGATTGTATTCCTTTTACATTATTTGGCTTGGGAACTTTATCATTGACAACCACTCTTTCATGGTCAATTTTTACCCCATGTTTTGAGATTATGTGAGCTAACAATCTTCCTTTTGTCACTCCAAACATGCAAATATTTGGATTTAGAGAGACTCCATATTCTAAGGATTTAATAAAAAAATTCTCCAAGTGTTTACAATGGTCATCAATCCTTTTTGAATATTCTATAAGATCATCTTGGTACACTACCATAAACTTATCAATGTAATCTTGGAAAGCTACATCCATGGCCCTTTGAAAAGTTGCTCCTACATTGATTAAACCAAAAAGCATTGTTACATAAACATATGTGCCCCATGTAGTAATAAAGGTTGTTTTAAACTACTCCTTTTCATTCACATGAACTTGGTTGTAACCTAAAATTTTATCCATAATGAACATTAATTTTGAACTAGTCAATTGCTATAATATGGCCTCCATATTAGGTAAACCATAGTTATGTTTCAAAGAAGCAATGTTTAGATTCTTGAAATCCACACAAAGCCTTATATCTCCATTTTTCTTTCTGATAGAAACATAATTTGATACCCAAGTAGAGTGTTTAATTAGCTTAATTATTCTCCTATCACTTAACTTCATTAATTCTTCTTTCATTTTGGGAGCTAAGGTGGAGTTTACTGGCCTCTTTTTTTGTCTAAAAGGTTTGATATTCTCCTTGAGTGGTATGACATGCTGAAATAAGTCTCCTCGATATGGTTTGAGGTAATCATATGACCATGAAAAAATATGTCTATATTTTCTTAGCAAATAAATTAAAGGCTTCCTAATTTTAGCAGATAGATTCTAACCAATATAAACCTTTTTTGGAGCTTCAGAGGTGCCCAGATTTATTTCTTCAAGTTCTTGTGGTCTGTGAACTGTGTCCTCTGATTTCACTCTATCTTCGTTGCCAAACATACTTTCTAAGACTACCAATCCCTTGGGTACTTTTTTGGTTTTCAATTGCAAAATTTTGTTGGCCAAAGATTGTCTCTTTCCCATCTATTGTCTCAATTAAATTACTGTAGTCAAGTTCTTGATTATGATATTTGTCCTCATTTGACAAGAAATTTAGAATATCTATATCATCTTCAAAAACTTTCCAGTGTTCTATATTATCAAGAATGGCTATCTTTTTATTACTTCTTTCCATCCAAGAGATGCCAAAGGCATCAAACAATTCAATTTGGTCTCATATAACATTCTTGTACTGATTCAACCTCTTATTCTTGGATGCATAAGTCCCTCTTACTTGAGAGACTACTAACTCAAAATCACCAATAACATGCAACTTTTTTATTCCATGATTAGTTGCAACTCTTAATCCTAGTAAGTGTGCTTCATATTCATCTATGTTATTGGTACATGAAAAATTCAGGGTAAATGAATATCTAAAAGGATTTTTCTTTGGAGATACAAAAATTACCCTAGCTCTTGAACCTTCTCTAGAACTTTCCCCATCAAAGTACATGGTACACAATATCTATGAATCTAGGCAACATTGTACTTCATGTTCAATTATAGGTAAATGTTTCTGAACTTCATGAATAATCAAATTTGCTCTAAATGCATTTACATCAGTATCTAATAAAGAAGTTGAATCCTTATCAATATTATCCCCAGACATATGGTTAACCCTTACCTCAATGTTTACCCTAATAGCCTTGTCACCTATATGAAAAGTAGCATAGGATAAGTCACATTGTAGGCTATCTCCCATTGTAGCACTTCACTTTCTATTGAGTAACATTCCATAGTGAGGAGGGATATCAACTACAAGAATGGACATGGTTAACTCTACATCAAGGTAAGTAGCTAGTTTAAAAGGTAAGGTATTAATGGTACCTATAACAAGCACTTTCCTTACATTTGTGGCCCTACATCTACCTCTTTTGGTGTCTAATTGTAAACCCATGGCTTCCATGACCTTCAAAGGCTTTACAGTATTAGAGGCTTCTCATTCCACCATGAAACTTTACAAAGGTTTTCCTTTTATAAATAGAATAAGGAAAAAAGGATCAATATCCTCCAAATATGCTACAGATGAATTATCTTAAAGAATTGGAGGAATTTGAGACATAATACCAATATCTTCTATTACCACATAGGTTTTCTATAAGGCCTTTTGTTCAACAATATTGCTATTACCTATCCCAAACAACCATGATAAAGCCTTACTCCTATGCTCTTCTATTCTGAATGATTCAGCTTTTGAAGCTTTTATAGATTTTTGAGACATTGTAGATATCATATCAATTGGATCACATGTAGTAGGTTTTACAAGAATACCTAGAGTTGAGACCTTTTGAATAGCAGGAACTACTACTTTCTTAGTAACATCAAATTCTTATTTATTTTCTTGTGCATTAGCCTTAATTGTAACAATTGTTTGAAATCATACTTTATTCTTGGGCTCCCATTTCTTGATCTTAACATCTTTAACCTTTCTTTTCATTGTATTATCCTTCTTATTTCCATCAATCATCTTTCAAGTAATATCATTTATGAAAATGTTAGATGGCTTACTAGTATCACTGTTGATAGTTGTATTTCTCAAATTATAGTTACCATGCACTTATGATACCATCTTTACTATGATTCTATCAATATCTTCCTTACAAGAATTTCTTAGATTTGTATGACGAACATTTGAAGATGTAGTACATGGCTTATCCTCATCACAATCTTCATAATCTAAAAATATTTTTTGATGTTGTAATTGGTAAATAGTTCTCTGATCAACAACATTATTTTTAGGTTCTTCTAAGTGAGAATCATCATAGTCATCACATAAATTCACCATGTTGTAACTTACATCATCATGGTTTCTTTCTTCTTCTCCCTCCTCATTTTCCACATTCTAATTTGTAGTAAATAATTGAGCTACTTCACAATAATCTGAGGAATAAGGTGATTGGAATATAATGCACCATGGTACATCATCTATCATATTGATAGAGTTTCTTTATAGAGGGTCAGGGGTACCTTTATCTTTTGTATTTTGGGCCTAGTTGGGAATAGGGTTTCCATCTTTCCACTTAATAGTGTATGGATAAATTTTCATTCTGGGCTGCCTATTGAAATCATTATTATTGTTTACTAGAATTTTCTCACCAACATTAGATTTATTTACATTAAAAGATGGTGGGTTCATCTTTTTCAAAATATTTAATACTTTACCCATTATGTCTTCCTTTGGTTTCATACCTGCAGGAGACTTATCATCCATTTTATTGTTCCTTGGGTTGAATAATTTTGGGTCATCTCTTCTTCCTAGCTTACCAGAGGCCTTTCTATTATTTTCAATATTAACTATCATCTTGTAAGCATCCCTTAAGGTTTTGGGATCTTTGTTTCTTAGATTGTAAGTCATCTTATCAAAGGCATTGAAGTATGTAGTAAGACACACATCTTTGTTGAGTCTCATCACTTGGAAGAATTTATACATTCCCTTTCAAAATCTTACATTAAAATCAAAAGTGGACTCATTAGGGCTCTTCTTGATGTTGTTGAAATCATTCAACATGAAACCAACATTAGTGTTATCTCCATACTATTCTTTAAATAACTTTTCCAAGTCATTCCATGAACTAATGCTATCATCTAGTAATATCCTAAACTAGTCTCCTTCATCTTTAGTTAATGAGTGAACAAACAACTTCATAACCACATCTTCATGATTTACCTCAAAATCATTAAGCATGTCTACAGTATTCTTAAATTTTCCTCACCAGTAATAGCCTTGTTTCCTAAAAACTTCACAACCTTGTCTTTAAGGTCAAATGGTATTAGATGTGGGAAACCAAGGATACCTAAGAATGACATTTGTCTATACTTCTCCATCTATATAGGTGGTTGTTTTGGAGGTGGAACTATGGAAGTATGTGGTGGTTCACTGGGTGGTTGGAGTGGAGGTGGAGTTGAAGAAGATGATGAGAGCTCAAATGGAAGTGGTTGAATTTAGGGTACTCCCTTATCACTGCATGATTTGTGAAAGTGGGTAAGCTCAAGAAAATTGTGTGCCCTTGGTGAAGACCTTAATGCTAGCTAAAATGCAAAATCTAGATCGGAACCATCCAGTTTGCATCAATTCTAGAAAAAGTGCACCTCTATAGAAGTACACTTTCTCACAGCACTAAATTTTGCAAACCATAGAGTTCTGCACACCTGCGCACCTACATATCTATGAATCTGTGGACTTATGGAGTTGTGCACCTACGCACCTACGTACTTGAATTTCCCATAAAGCTTAGAAAATTTTTAGAACTTGTGGCCAACACAGAATTTGGCAAAAAGTGTAGAATTTTAGAAATTTAGCAAATTTTCCTTCTTTTTCTAAGAATTCAAAGTGCAGTACTCCTTCTAGCGCCACTTCTATTGAGCTATCATTATGCATGATGCTAAATGATAGGAATTCTTGTGAACTCCTCTCTTGAAAAGCTGATTTTTTGAATCAACTCCAAGGTTTTGGGTTAATCTAGTGACATACTAGAATCCATTCAGTTGAAGATAAATGTGATTGTGCACAAGGAGGCCTTTGCTGGTTCATTTTGATATTGGATGAGATGAACAATTTGCACATTTCTTCAAAATAACACACAAAAAAGAACTTGTTTTTTGTATTTTTTATTCTTTATGAATGCAAGATAACAATGCAACTAGTATGAATTCCTATTCTAAAAAAAGGTGTTAGCAAAGGAAATAAAAAATCTTCAAAGTAAATAACATGAAATTGAAAATTCCTAATAGACATAAGTTATGGAGAATGACATGTCTACAAATTAAGCTTTCAAAGAGATCAGTAAATAACCAACAAAAGAAGGAGTAGCGATTTCCTGATTCCACTAGTGCAATCATCAGTGAGAAACTTAATGAGCATATGATGTTTCACCCTTCCTCAAATTGTAAGGCCACAGAAAGTGTGCTCATGAAAGACAAAAAGTTATGTATGCACAATACCATAACAAACACCAGTACTAATGAAATGCACAACCAAAGAAAAAGAAATAAACCTTTGGCTCAATCACAATTCCATGAAAATAAATTCACAAAACAATGACACATTAAGGAAAATATTACTACACTCCAAATGTGAGCACCAAAAGAATAATTTTATTGGAAAATAACAGAGGTCCTCATTACATATTACAATGGTATATTTATAAGAAATCATCTCCTTAATCTGAGTTGAGTGTGAGAGATATCTTTTATGCAATAAAATGTTTTTAATTAAAAAAATAAACTAAATATATAAAAACTATAATCTAATTGGTGCTAAGTAGGACTCCATCCATATTTTATTCATTAATTGGATGCATTAGCCTTTTACATGTTAAAAACAAAGAAATATGAGAGAAGAAAGAATGGAAAAGTTTCAATTCAAAGTGGAAGTGTCTATAAGTGCCAAAATTAGAAGTTGATCTTTCACATGGCTTTTGTCAGAGTGAAACTACTGTCAGAATGCACTTTTGATGCATAGAAAGCTGTATCTTTTGAACTGGTTGTTAACTATTAGTAGAACTTTCAAAAATGTACACCTACAGACCTACATACCTATGGACCTATGGAGTTGCACACTTCCAAATGGTCCAAAATCTCAAAATTGTACTAAGTTTCTAAATTGCAATTTTGGCATCTAGGTTTTGTTCTTCTTCATTGCAAAGCTATGTTTGGATGTTTGCCCTTAAATTTCTCTATAATCTCAGTAATTTTAGCCACATCTGGTAAATCCAAAGCTTCATACTTTTCCTTGACCTTTTTCTTGTAATTGTCTACCTCAATTTGGGTGTCAGCAAAATCCCCAAGTTTGGTATCCAATTCTAACAAAGCTTCTTCAATCCTGAAGGCTTGCCAAATATCTTCATCATTAGCAACTTCGATAGAAATATTCTTAAAATTCTCCACCACTACATCTATAAGTAATAACTTCTCCTGTTCTTCATCCCCAAAAATATCTAAACAAGAATCACTATAATGCTTCTCAGCTTCTAAAATTTGTTCTCAAGCTTGGTCATTAAGCTAATGAATCTCTGCATGTAAAGTTTTCATCACTTTATTACTATCCACAATTTTCTCTATTCAATCATCAATCAAATCTAATTCTTTAGCAGTATAAACATCTACCAAAATCATGTACCTCTATCCTTTTATTATCTGGAAAATTTGTAAATTCTTGCTCCTGGCCCTTACTTCATCCATGATGCTAAAGTCATGCTTCAAAATTGCTACCATTTTATTCACATTCTCCTATATACCATGTAGTAACTTTAGGTTCCCTTGAATAATCAAAATTCCTTTATTCTCAAAACTTTCCCATCATTGTTGGTAGGCTTTGAAAAATGGGTCTAGCTATACACTCCTTGTATATGAGAAATATGTTAGCAAGTAATACTAATCTAGTAAAAAACAAAAGCATTAACTAGCATATAAACCATAACATAAATGAGAGACTAAAGAGGAAACCCCAATTAGAAATGTGAGCCAAATGAATGGACTCTCCCAATAGGATTTAGCTCCTTTCTTGGTAGATGGGTCTAAGGATTGGGATGTATGCTCAAGGTTCCCAAAAACTAGCTTCAATGGAGATGGAAAATGGAAAATTGGTAGCTTTGTGAGCTCTCAATTTGGCATCATAAGGGTATGGTTGATGGCTTTTGGCTCTCAAAAGGGCATTATAACTTTAGCTCCAAGATTGTGATGATATGGCTTGGGAGGGGATTCAATTTATAGGCTAAGGGCTTGAGGGATGGAGGGCTAAGATGGAAGGAAAGATGAAAGCTTAAGGAGGGCTAGGATGCACTCAAAAGGGAGCACATGGATTGTGCTTGTTTAGCACCAATCAAGGAGTGACACATGTCACAAGGTGAGTGGATGGAGGAAAGGGGAAGGATGAGTCAACAAAGGAGGCTCAAAGGATAATATCTTCATAAAGACCCTTCATTATGGCTTGTAAGAGCTTGTAAAAGTCTTTATGGCTTTTGTAAGAGCATTCATTGTTGGGTGGTTGGGATATTTTGTAGGGAGTTGAGATTGTTGACTTTCCTTGCCTTCGAAAAGTCTTAAGCTTGCTTAGGGAATGTGACAACATTAGGGGGTGGATTAGGCTTGGGTTTAGGATTAGATTAGGGATGTTAGAGATTTGCAAGTGGATGGCATTCATGAGGGTGGGTGAGTTAGTGGCTAAGCTTGGTTAGTATGGGTGGATGGGGTGGATTAGGCTAAAAAGGGGGTTTAGGGGTAAGTTAAGGGTTATTAGATTTGAGGGTTTTATTTATCAAATAGATTTATTTAATAAATGGGTATTTTGGAGTTAGATAGAAGAATAGGATTTAATTGATAAATGATAAGTTATTTTATTTATCAATTAGGACTATAGATGATTAATTAAATTAATCAGCTAGGGGATGGCAAAGGGTTAATCAAATAAGAATTTAATTAATGATGCCTTTAGAGATAACTAAATAGGATTACCAAAGCAGTGTAATCAAATTTAGGTGTCTACATTTTGCCCCTCTTTGACATAGTGTTGAGACAACACTATTTCAAAGAAGTTCAAATGAAGATGACATGAGGAAGATGTTTTAGCAACAAGGTTGCCCTAGTCTCAGATAAGAGGAGGAGAGACTAGACTTAGATGTTGCCCCGTCAAGAAGGTGGCGAAGAGAGAAATGAGGCTCGATGGCTTCTTGAAAAGTAGAAGAATCTGAGATGAGCAAGGAGACATAGATTGGCTTAAGAGAAGGGGCTGAATTAGCTCAAACTCTCACTACAAGAGAATGATAAAGGGCTATCAGATGCACAAGAGGAAGCAAGCTTAAGACTTTCGGGATTGGGGGGAGGATGAAGGAGTAGAGCACTATAAAAGGGAATCCAGGATAGGGAGATGGATGAGAGGATGGCAAAAGCTGATGCAATAGGATTTCAAAGAGTCAGATTGGCAGAAGATGGGTTTCGGAGATTCCTAGGACTAGGATTGTGGATCCCTAAAGCTAAGAGTGATGATTGATTGAAAGAGATACAGTTGCACAAGTTGGGGTAGGAGAGACAGATGCTGGAGATGGATGGGGGATAATGGAGATGGAGGGATTCCATTGAAGATTTTTGAGCGGGGGGATACTGCAAAGAGAAGTACCACCATGTAGTTGAGCACTAGATTTTCTATAGGGTTGTTGGTTAATTGCCAAGGTTACCAAGAACATCAAGGCCTTTTCACCAACTATCTAGAGGACTGACAAACTGACTCAAAACAAACACACAAGGATTGCCCCAGTATCACACATGAATCCTAGAGGAAGCAATGTGGAAATGACACTGGGCAACCCAAAAGCAGAAAAGAAAATGAGAAAAAGACATGATCAAGACCTTATGCTCTGATTGCCCCATTCGTAGCATACCATGATATGAAAGATCATGGCAACCTTGAGGAGGGAAAAAAAGATTGCTTGGAAAAGATACTTCAAGACCCAAAAGGGAAGATTCCAAATCAAAAGAAAGCAAAAATCCAAAAGAGAACTGTTTGCTAATGAGATGGATAGGACGAGGTACTAACGGACCAAGATCAGACATGAGGAAAGCTATATCGTGCAAGGATCTATTGGAGAGCACCTAAGCTAATGGATCTGGATGAGTGATGCGTCTAGCAAGCTGAACTAAGAAGGATAACACTTTGGTGATAGGAGATCTAGCTAAAGGATGCATTGGAATAGCTAACCAAGGGTTGTGCGATCTGGACAAGATGTTGATCAAGGAGGAATTGACATGAAAGCTGGATAGATACAATGGTACTAAGCTAAAGAGGATGTACAAGTTGACAAACCAAGATATGTTACAAATGTACAAGGTTGCGTTCATGTTTGGGTTTTGTGAGATGGAAATGTTTGTGAAGGGTGGGATGTCTGCAATAGTTGATAGGCGGATAGGTAGATGGTTTGCGAAAAGCTTAAGGAAAATGGGATTCTTTGTGTGCATGTGATAGGATACAAGCTAGGATAAAAGATTATTTACAAGCTGGAATATGGTACAAGCTTTTGGACAAGATTCAGATATACAAGGTATGGTACAAGATTTACAAGGTATAATACAAGCTTTGGTACAAGATTTACAAGCTGAGGTACAAGATTTGCAACTTGTACAGGAGGTATTTACAAGCTCCATTAGATTTTGGATATTTGGTTGGAACACCAAGGGAACAAGCAGGTGTTTTATGGGATGGTGGGTGAATGGATGAGGGATAGAATAGTGATAGATAATGGATTAGTCTTTAGTACACAAGGCACCTAAATTATCAGGTTTTCACCAAGGTACCTATCCAAGGCACTTGAATTGCCAAGTTTTCACCATTGGACACTTATTTCTCTTTACTATTTTTTTATTTTTTATTTTTCAAAAGCTAGGTATACCAAGGATCTTCAAGCATAGAACTTCTTGAGATGAATGATGTTAGTAGGATCATTCAAGAGTTCTCCTTATGGTGTAGATAACTGATAGGCTCCAGAGCCAAAGGATGCACTGACAACATAAGGACCGAGCCATGTGGGTTCAAACTTGCCTTTCTTTTCCCGATCTGCTTGGACTTTCATATTTTCTTTGAGGACTATGTCACCTAGCTGAAAATGTCATGGAAGCACCTTCTTGTTGAAATTCCTTTTGAGATGAGTTTGATAGACTGTGAGATGATCATAGGCTTTTTGTCACTTCTCATCTAAGAGATCTAGCTGGGTGAGCCGAGCTACTCTGTATTCTTCCTCTGATATTTGCCTGTGCAAAGATATGTGCAAGGAGGGAAGTTCAACCTCTATAGGTAGTACCACTTCGGCACCAAAGACTAGGGAGTATGGAGTTGTGCCTGTGGATGTACGAAAGGAAGTTCAATAGGCCCATAGGGTTGGATTTATTTGTAGGTGCCAATCACGGCCAGAATCATTGACAACTTTCTTTAGGATTTTGAGGAGGGTTTTGTTAGTTGCCTCTGCCTTGTAATTACCTTGTGGGAAATATGGGCTAGAAAAGCAGTGATGGATGCGGAGGGAAGTGCATAATTCTTCCATGTTGATATTTTCAAAGTTACCTCTGTGGTCAGCGAAGATGGTGGATGGGATGCCGAAGCGGCAAACAATGTGGTACAAGATGAACTTGGAGACCTAAACTCCTGTAGCTGAGCCTAGGGGGACTGCTTCCACCCATTTAGTGAAATAGTCTGTAGCTGTTATTATCCATTTATGTCCATCAGATGAGAGAGGTGTGATAGTTCCAACTAGATCAAGGCCCCAACAAGCAAAAGGCCAAGGTGGTGCAATAGGCTGTAGATCCTGTGCTGGAGCGTGCATAAGATTTGCATGTTGCTGACATGGGAGACACTTTCTGACAAATTTACAGGAGTCTTCTTTGATGGTAGGCCAATAGTAGCCTGCTCTAAGGATTTTTTGCACTAGGAAAATACCACTCGTGTGGGCACTACAAAGTCTAGAGTGTACTTCCTTTAACACCACTGCGGCCTCATTTTGGTCTAAACATCGAGAGAGAGTATCGTGATAACCCTGACGATATAGGGTATTGGCTATGATAACATAGCGGGATGATTTTCAGATGAGGTTCTTGCATTGGGTATGTGTGAGGTGAGGGGATATGATACCATTGTTAATGTAAGCGTGAATTTCATGGTACCAAGGGGATTGGGGACCAACCAAGATACAAACACAGTTTGAATCCTCACTCGCATAGGTGGGTGTGAGGAGCTGCTCCACTAAAAACTCATACTGTGTAGCTGCTTGGGGAATTTGCAAGAGCGAGCCTATAGTAGCCATAGCATCTGCTATTTTGTTCTGTATTCGAGGCACTTGTGTAAACTGAAGCTTTGTAAAATGCTGGGTTAGCTAATCAACTAGCTCTTTGTAGGGTAATAGCTTTTCATCTTTGCTTTGATATTCATTTAGGGCTTGCTTGATGATGAGTTGAGAATCGCCAAAGATTTGTACCTCAGCAATGTTCCATTCTACAGCTATCTTTAATCCTGCTATGAGGGCCTCATATTCAGCTATATTGTTGGTGCTAGGGAATTGTAGCTTGAAGGCTTTTGGAATGTAATCTCCTTGAGGTGTGACAAAAAATATTCCTACCCCTGATCCATGAGATGTGTATGAGCCATCAAAATAAAGTTTCCATGGGGGTTGTTCTTCAATTAGACAAATATGCTCATCTGGAAATTCTATGATCAACAGATAAGCATCTATTAGAGGTGCATTAGCTAGGTGATCTGTTATAGCTTGCCCTTTGATTGCCTTTCTATCCACATACTGGATGTCAAATTCGCTAAGGAGCATAACCCATTTGGCCAAACAGCCTATAAGTGCTATTCTGGAGAGCACATACTTGAGAGGGTCAATCTTGGAGACTAGTTGGATGGTATGACTTAGCATGTAATGGCGAAGCTTTTGAGTTGAGAAAACAACTGCCAAACAAGCTTTTTCCATAGGAGTGTAATTGAGTTCATAACCAACTAGGGTTCTACTGATGTAGTAGATAGCTCTTTCTCTGCTGTAGTCATCAAGCTATGCTAGAAGTGCCCCTAGAGCAGTAGGTGTTGCTGATATGTACAAAATTAGGGGACGACCAGGAACTGGTGTAACCAAGATAGGGGGATTGATGAGATACTGCTTGAGCTGGTCGAAGCTACACTAACATAAAGGATCCCACTTGAAGTTCTCATCCTTATTTAGTAAATGTGAAAATGGTGTACACTTATCTGCAAGCTGGGAGATGAAGCGCCGAACAGATTGGAGCTTTCCTTGAAGAGAGTGAAGCTGTCACAGTGTCTGGGGAGGAGGCATGTCTAAGATAGCCTTGACCTTCTTGGGGTCTATCTCTATATCTCGTTTAGAAACTATAAAGCCTAGAAGCTTGCCAGATGTGACCCTAAAGACACATTACTTGGGATTCAGCATGAGATGATATTTGGCTAACCTATCAAAGACTTTCTCCAAGTTAGCAAGATGATCCATGAAGGTATGAGACTTGACCAAGATATCATCCACATAATCCTCCAAAATTCTATGGATGAGATCATGAAAAATGGCTGTCATAGCTCTTTGATAGGTAGCCCCGGTATTTTTTAGGCCAAAAGGCATCATGTTGTAACAAAAGGTTCCCAAGGGGTAGTGAATGTTGTCTTATGCTGATCCTCTTCTGCAATCTTGATCTAATTATACCCAAAAAATCCATCCATGAGGGACATAATTTCATGTCCAGCTGTAAGGTCTACAATCATATCTATGTTGGGCAAGGGAAAATCATCTTTTGGACAAGCTTTGTTAAGATCTCTGAAATCAGTGTAGATTCTGATGTCACCAGAAGGTTTAGTGATAGGGACCATGTTAGAGATCCACTCTGAGTAGTCGATAGGTCGGATAACCTTAGCAGCTAACATTCTTTCTAATTCAGCTTTGACCAATAATGCCACCCTGGGGTGCATTTTTCTAAGCTTTTGTCTGACGGGCTTGATCTTTGGATCGACTGCAAGATGATGAACTACAAGCTTTAGATCAAGCCTTGGCATGTCCTGATATGACCATGCAAATTGACCAATGTTCTCCCTTAAGACCTCAAAGAGGAGGTCAACTTGGTCTTGTGATAGGGATGCAACAATGTGAACAAGCCTAGGGATCTCTGAAGAACTGATGTTGACTTCTCTAGTATCCTCAATTAGAATAGAAGATATCTCTGGTTGAATATCTTGAGGAGGCAATGCTAAATCTTCATGTTCTACTTGTGGCTCTGGATTTTCTTCCTAAGGGGTTCTCTTCGCTGCCTTAGCTAGTCCTGGATTCACCTTAGTTCTAGTTTTGGGTGTATCGAAACTAGGTTGGGGATTTTCTCCAAAATACCCCTTGGGATCTAGCTTATAGATATAGGCAAAATCTGGCTTTGTCTACTTGTGAGGTGTTTCAGCGCCCATGAATCTTAGAAGTGCTTCCTCTGATGTGAATTCATCAATGTGTATGATGCTTGGTTGGTCCCAATCTATGAGTTATGGATGAGCGAGTGGTAGGTCAATGAGATGGATGGATAGTTCTCGGAGAACAGAGTCTCCTAGGAAGATTTGGTCTGGGATATCGTCGTAGGCTCTCTTTTTAACTTCCTTAGGAATGTCTTCGATTTTGACAAGGTCGCGGTGGATGTTCGAAAAAGCGTGACCATTCTTGTTGGTGCCCCCAGTTGTGGGTATGCCAAAGCCAAGACTTGACTTCGTTTCCCACTTATCTGCTTCAATGGGACATTGCATGCCCCTTTCTTCTGGTCCTAGTCCACCACCTTGATAGTTCCATTTTGAGTGATGAGCTTATGTTATTGGGGATACTTTTGGTTGAAGTGATCAAGGCGTGCTTGATTTCTTTGAGGTGGATCCTTATGTAACCAATTGTTGATATCCAGAGTGAGCTCCTCATGAAGAGGGATTTTCTAGGATACAAAGTTTGTTGGGCCAAACTATTTGTATCGAGGAGGTGGAATTTCCTTAGCTTTGTGATATGTCAGTCTTCCATGGGCATGTGGATCAAGTGGGAGTGCCTCGACAGCAAAGGCATCTGATAGACTATACTCTCCACAGCCTTTGTTATTGATCTTCATAGTAGATAGGGTGGAGGCGAGGATGGTTTCTGGGTCATTACAAGTGTGGGATGAGCTGGCGATGGCTGTGCCAATATCAATTCCAGGGCAATGGTTTGTATATGAGGCTTCAATCGCATTGCAGTAAGCAAAGGGTTCCGGATCGGCATGGATGGTTACCTCAGTGCCTTGATGTGGAAATTTGACACACTGATGGTAAGTGGATGGAATGGCTTTCATGGCATCAATCCATGGGCAATTGAGGAGGATGTTGAATGGTAGGTTTAGATCAATAACATGGTAGAGTGTTTCTTGGATGACTGGCCCAACCTTGATTGGTAGCAAAATAGTTCCTTCTGTGGTTCTTTCCAAGTTGTCATAAGCTTTGATGGTGATAACCTCACTGATGATATCTACCTCAGTATACCCAACTTGTTTTATGAATTTTAGGGTGCAAATATTCAAGGCTGATCCACTATCTATCATTACTCTTTTCACATCAAAATTGGATAACATGATGGCTATGCGAAGCGGAAGGGTGTGATCTAGATCGACCACGAGTATGTTAGTGGGTTTGAAAGATAGTGCACATGAGGATGATAGGTGTCCAACAAGATTACAAAAATTAGTAGCATTGATATCTGAAGGGACACGAGATTCTATGAGAGCACTGTCAAGGATGTCTTTGTATACAGGACTAGTGCGGAGAAGGTCTAAAATGGAGATTTGGGCTGGCATGTTCCCAAGGTGTTCCAAGATATTGTACCAACTTTTTGATGGAGCTAATGGTGCTGATGAAACTAGTGGGCTTGCGATCTTAAATCACGCTCTTCGAGTGGTGACTGCACACTCATTATCTGGTCCTCAAATATTGATAACATTGACAGAAGGCTCTTTCTTGGATATACAACCTATAAGGCTACCATAGTCTATATAGGATGAAGTATGGTCATTTTTCTTCCCATGCTATTGGTTTGGTTGGCGGTTGTTGGCGTTGTTGTTTTGGATAGGTGCTTTTCCAGGATTTTGGTTATGAGGAGGAAACACATTTTGATAGATCTGCAAGCCTGCATTAGGAGAGGTTTGTGCTCCAACTATGATTTATTTTCGATCAATGAGGTCCTGCACATAATCTTTTAGTTTCATGCATCTGAGGGTGGTGTGACCATTTACCCTATGGAACTTGCAATACTCATTGTCCTTGTACCATGCAACTTTGGATTGGCTAGGATCAATTTTTTGGGTAGGAGGAAATTTGATGATGTTTTCCTTAGCCAATTTCTCAAAAATGACATCCAATGGCTCACCAAGGGGTGTATAGTTTCTAGGTGCGGGTTGGAATCTGGGTTTTTGCCCTGCAGCTACATTGATGGCATTAGCTTGATTGTTAGACCCTTGAAAGTTGGGTCTTGTATTATGGTTTTGATAGCTTCGGTTATTCTGTTGTTGGTAATTGATAGCTTATTGGTTGTTTGGTTGATATGGTGGGTTAGATTGGTTTTGAGAAGGACCAACAATATTCACATGTCTGGTGTCAGTAACTCCATCTGTTGCAACATGCTTGTTTTTGTTCCAATACCTAGACTTGTCATTGGAATGTGATTGATTTTGGTTGGCCTCTTTGTAAATCTTGACCACACCATCTTTGATGAGTCCTTTCTCAAGGATCATTCCTTTCTCTTTGATATCCTTATAGGTCTACAAATAGTTCATGGTCATGTGGTGAGCCAAGCTGGGATGTGCATTATCAATAAACATTTTCACCTCATGGCGTTCTGGCAAGGTGTAGGATATGCGGGTGGTAAGGGTTTTCCATCTTTGCAGGTATTCGGCAAGGCTTTCTCCACCTTTTTGCTTAGTATGGACAAGGTCAACTATTGATAGCTCTGTTTCAACAAGATGGGCATATTGGGCTACGAATGCCTCAGATAATTCAGCAAAGTTTTTAATTGTGCCATAGGGGATTTTGTAAAACCATTCAAGAGCTGGTCCAACCAAGCTTTTGGGAAAAAGGTGCAAGAGGAATACATCATTGTATGCCACGTCCTGGCAGTGCATGTAAAATTCTTTGATATGTGTGACAAGGTCTCCTTTTCCTCTGAATTTGTCAAATTTGGGTACCTCAAAGTGTTCGAGAAATGGTGTCATGGTAATGGCTCTGTCAAATGGGTAAGGATACACATTCTCAAACTTGAATTTCTTCGGATCATTCCCTTCTTGGATGGATTTTAGAGCTATCTTCATTTGCTCCCATTCTGAATTGATAGGTGATGGCTGGGGTGCCCCCAATGTAGGAGTGCCTTGAGGTAGGTATGCGCTAGATGGGGCCACTGAATATGGATGGCTGTGAGGGATTTGCTGATAGGGATTGTACATCATTTGGGCAGCTGAATGGTGGATGATGGGTTGTTGAGGGGGAGGTGGTGCATATTGCTGCATGTGCTGCAAGGCTTGTTGTTGATATGGGATTTGAGGTTGGGATTGAGGAACATAAGTTGGCTATGGGATAAATGAATAGCTTTGTGGAGGTAAGGTGTAAGATGGTTGTGAAGCTTGGGGAAAGGATCAGGGGGCTTGTGGAGTTTGACCAAGGTATGTGGGTTGTGCCCCCATTTGGGATGGTACCTACAAATAATTGGTGGTTGGCTGGATTGGTGGATTACCTCCTAGAAGTGGCATTGAAAAGTAGTTGGTAATAGGAGGTAATGGATTAGTTGGTGGTGGAGGTGGTGGGAATTGAAAGCTTGGGAATGGAACTAATGGGGTTTGATAGCTTGGTGGCTGGATTTGAAAGCTTGGTAGAGTGGTGGCGGGAGCTAGGGTCACTTGGGAGCTTGGTAGAAAATTGGTAGTAGCTTGTGGGGTTTGATAGCTTTGTGAAGTGAGGGTAGTAGCTTGTGGATTTGTGGCTGATGGCACTGAGCTCCCAAGAACTAATGGAAATGATGGGATTGTGCTTTGGGCTATAGTGAACAAGCTGGGGGTGATGAAAGGTTGATTACTTGGCCCCATGGGTGGCATCCCTGTTGTATATTGCTGAGGTTGGCCAAAGATGCTAGCACTGATTTGGGAGATGGGTGGATTTGGAAGGCTAGGTTGGGGAGCAGCAGCAGCAATAGTGAAGGGGGTGAACAGTGAGGTGTTTTGGGTAAAGGGGGTTTGGAGCAGAGAGGTATGAACCAAGGATGGAGTGGTGGTGGTTGGGTTGGCTTGTGACATGGAGATTTCAACTTGGGTGGATGATGGTATGTTTGGGTCTATTGGATCATATGGATTGGCTGGAGGCTCTTCTTTTGGCATATATTGAGGATAATTTGGATCATAAGAGCCTATGGGTGGTGGCAGCTGCCCAAACAATGGGTGAGATTGATCTGATAATGGAGGGGGTCTTCCAAAGTCAAAGGTTCCTACATTGTCCCTTCAAAAATTAGCCATGATTGTCTCTTTGTTCTTGTCTATAATGGCGTTTACCAATACTACATTTCCTGGTTGGTTCATGAAAGCTTCAATGTTAGTAGATGATGGCATAGCTTTCTCTGGGCTGAAGGATGGATGAGTTCTCAAGGGGGGTGAGGCTGTTCAATCCAAATGATAGGGCTCCATTGTTTCTTTCTTCTTGGATAAGCGAGTGACGAGTGGCATGAAAAATGCTCCTAGGGATGGGATGCAACAAATGTTGGTGGATGCAAAAAGGGGGGAAGGCTTTTCTATGCAAATGATTTCCTAGGTTGAGGCAAAGCTATATGACAAAACCTAAGGTGGATTGGGTTTGGGATTCTAACTTCAAAGATATGTTGCCAAAGCACAAAAGGTCTGATTTCCTATGTGAAAGCTTGGTGGTGACTGTGTCAACTTAAGGATAGATTGATGATCCTTTAGGAAGAACATGAGATTGACCACTTGTGGATCCCAACCTTTAGCTCAAGGTAATGAGGGATAACAAGTGAAAAAGCTAGATTACCCTAGACAAAGCTCTGTCAAAGGGATAACCTTGGTGAGATTGATGGATTTGGAAGATTTTAGGAATGGCAAACTTTTGGCAAAAGTGACAACAATTTTGAAGGCTTGGATGTGAGGTTTTGATTGCTGGCTAGATGGTTTGGTTCTAAATGAGGTGAATGAGCTAATAATGCTTAAGGGGATACCCAAAAATGGCTGGCTTTTCTACAAAGATGACTCTAAAGTGAAGCTTATCCAAGAAGATGTGAAGAAACAAGGGGGTCTAATCATAGAAATCATGCCTAGTTGGTAAGGCATAAGCAAGATTAACTCCTAGATTTTGGCTAAATTTGATGGTGTGCTCTAACCAAACCTCTTGAAGGGCTTTGTCGGCAGTTTTGTCCTTTGCTTTGTGGAGTTTGGAAATTTGAGGACTTGGTGTTAGTTCCTTTCTCTTGGCTGAAAGTTCTTGGTATGCCTGAGATGGCTTGAGTTTAACTTTGTGGAACTTCTATTTTGGTTTGGGTTGCTCTGACATGAATTCTTGAATCTTCTTGGCTTTGAGAGACCTCAGTTATTTTGTTTCAACTTGTTCAACTTTTGAGATAGGCAGTGACTACGCTAAGTGTTCCCTAAGCTAGGATTGACCAAGTTTGGCAAACATGCATTCAATAAGTAAAAGACCAAGCAATAGATAGAAACAACTAGATAAAAGTTTTGATTCCCAGAATGTGATACTTGTGCCAAGGACTGTGTGTGTTCTAAAAATGTTTCGATTAGTCACTTCAAACACATTAACATCCTAGATGGTTGTGTACAAGGCTGACATTTGGTTTAGCTAGGGAGTCCTCGATATACTCATAGGTACGTGACGCCCAAATTCATAGATGAAACCAAAAATATGTCACACAGTCAAGAGGAGCAGTAACCCACTTCTCCTCTTTCACTTCTCAAGGGTATAAAGTTCCTTGAGGCTTAGCTCGAGTGACAAAAATCTTGATTCCAAGAGAGGTGTGTATGGATTCACCTCCCGATCTTTATACTCCGCCGAAACGCTGGAGTTGAGGTCATCCCAAGGGGTGATGAAATCCCAAAGTAGGCCTCCTAAAAAGAAACAAGGTTTTGGATCCTAATCTTATGCACCCAAGATGGCCTCGAAAGATGACAAGGGGAGAGAAGACTTGGATGACCTTGGGCTAAAAAAATACTTGTTCTTTTACCAACTGACTCTTATGTGTGTTGATCTAGACTTTGCAAGCACTCATGTTTAAGAGACAATGTTCAATTCCAACTTGAAGTGCCAACAAAACAAAATCGAGCGAAGAATGAATACAAGAAGAAGAGTTAGGGTGAACAAAAAAGTAAACCCGCGTGCCCGAAGGCCCTCCACATCAAGTATCGATTAATTTCCTTTTAAAGCATTCAAGAGTTGGTGTGATCTTGTTTTAAAGCCCAAAGCAAAGATGTGTGAGACTCAATTTGTCAAGTGCGCGCCCAGAGGCCCTCCACGTCAATAGTTGTTCAATTTTAGTGCCCAAACTTGAAGTGTGATCGATTTAATCTAGAGTTTTGATCATTTAAGAATTTTGATAAAGTTAAAGCAAATGTTCAAAGACCAAGTGAGTGAGTTAGATTGTGGAACATTTAACACCTTTTTCAAGTAGACCCATCCCCATAAATGGCGTTGAGATTGAAACCAATGGTTGAATTGATGGGTGATTAGAAAAGAGGTGAGTCCAAGGAACTACTCAAATTGATTTTTGCAAATTTATATTTAACTTAACAAAGTTTTTTAAATGTCCAAAAATCAAACTTTACCTAGAAGCATGTGGAAAAGAGATTTGTTTTGTTCAATTTTAGAAGCTCCAAATGAAGTGTTTGATATTGCAATGGTTAATTGATCCTTGGCATTCAAGATTGGATTTGTTATTGTTAATCATGCATTCAAAGAAAATTTGATTTTAATCCATGGCATTCAAGAGTGTGTTTTTGAGCAACATTCATTCAATAGAAAATGTGTTTAACCATTCAAGTTCATTCCATGAAAAATCTAAAAAACATGATTAGTCACCCAAAAAGTTGCTCCAACGTGCAATAAGACAAAAAAGAAATTGATTAGTCACCAACATCTTCAAAAAGGAAAGCTCAACTATGGGAAAAAATAATTTAACTTTTTTTACTGTTTTTCCTATGCCAAAGTGCAACAATGAAAGGCAAAGATGACAGTTCATCAGGTGTAGATGCCAAACTATGGAGACACTGATCTACAAAGATGCTAATCTGCAGAGACGATAGAGGAAGAGGCAGAGATGACAGATTAAGTTGGCGGCGGCGGAGACGATAGTCTAGGTTGTGGAGATGATAGTTTGTTTGCTGGCGGTAGCGGAGACGACAGTTTGACTGATGGTGGCAGCAGAGACGACAAAGTGGAGTTTGAATAAGAAAATGGCCAGGTGGAAATGATGGTTAGAGGTAGAGACAATGATAAAAGCCAGGAAAAGACGCTGAAATGCAAAGACGCTAATTTGTTCAGACAATAGAATTCACTTCAGAGATGACAATTTCAGATTCAGAGACGACAGTTGACCAGTCGGAGATGACACATGCACAGAATTTGGTTTAAAACACATGGATTTTCTTCAGAAAAATTTTGGAATTTGATTTTTCAAGCTTCGTTTTTTCTCCCTAATGCTTCCTTTAACCTGCAAGAACAAGATTAAATCCTAAAACTCACTCAAATGACAAGAAACATTAGATTATTAGCAAAAAACAATATATAGATAGAAATAGAGGATTAAATCACCCATAGTGGGGTCCCACCGGGCGTGCCAAAATGTATATGAGAAATATGTTAGCAAGTAATACTAATCTATTAAAAAAAAAAAGCATTAACTAGCATATAAACCATAACATAAATGAGAGACTAAAGAGGAAACCCCAATTGGAAATGTGAGCCAAATGAATGGACTCTCCCAATAGGATTTAGCTCCTTGCTTGGTAGATGGGTCTAAGGATTGGGATGTATGCTCAAGGTTCCCAGAAACTAGCTTCAATGGAGATGGAAAATGGCAAATTGGTAGCTTTGTGAGCTCTCAATTTGGCATCATAAGGGTATGGTTGATGGCTTTTATCTCTGAAAAGGGCATTATAACTTTAGCTCCAAGATTGTGATGATATGGCTTGGGAAGGGATTCAATTTATAGGCTAAGGGCTTGAGGGATGAAGGGTTAAGATGGAAGGAAAGATGAAAGCTTAAGGAGGGCTAGGATGCACTCAAAAGGGAGCACATGGATTGTTCTTGTTTAGCACCAATCAAGGAGTGACGCATGTCACAAGGTGAGTGGATGGAGGAAAGGGAAGGATGAGTCAACAAAGGAGGCATAAAAGATAATATCTTCATAAAGACCCTTCATTATGGCTTGTAAGAGCTTGTAAGAGTCTTTATGGATTTTGTAAGAGCATTCATTGTTGGGTGGTTGGGATATTTTGGAGGGAGTTGAGATTGTTGACTTTCCTTGACTTAGGAAAGTTTTAAGCTTGCTTAGGGAATGTGACAAAATTAGGGGGTGGATTAGGCTTGGGTTAAGGATTAGATTAGGGATGTTAGAGATTTTCAAGTGGATGGCATTCATGAGGGTGGGTGAGTTAGTGGCTAAGCTTGGTTAGTATGGGTGGATGGGGTGGATTAGGCTAAAAAGGGGGTTTAGGGGTAAGTTAAGGGTTATTAGATTTGAGGGTTTTATTTATCAAATAGATTTATTTAATAAATGGGGATTTTGGAATTAGATAGAAGAATAGGATTTAATTGATAAATGATAAGTTATTTGATTTATCAATTAGGACTATAGATGATTAATTAAATTAATCAGCTAGGGGATGGCAAAGGGTTAATTAAATAAGAATTTAATTAATGATGCCTTTAGAGATAACTAAATAGGATTACCAAAGTGGTGTAATCAAATTTAGGTGTCTACACTCCCCCCTTCCTTGAGAATGGTATTTATTGTCTGCTTGAGGTGCTTAGGATCAAGAGGACCAACTACTTCGAATAAATATCCTTTTAGGATCTCATTCTATCTTCAAAGTGCTTGGAGTTCAACTTCTTCCCATTCCATACTTCTAAAGATCTCCTTTATTCCCAAATTCACCATCAATCGGGTTGTATCCCATATAGGTCTCCCAAGCATGGTCTCTTTCAATTGATAAACTTGGGGACCAAGGCTTTCCACATTTGTGTGTTTAGGAGGGGCAACCACTTGCGCAAATAATTCTTGGTTCCACGTATTGGTAATGATGGCCAATGGTCTTGCCTCATGTAACAAAGACTCAGGTTTATTTAAAATCTTTGGAATCTCAAAAATGTCTTCTTTAGTAGCTCAAAATTGAGGCCTAGTATTCCTCATTACTTCTTTTCAGAGTCATCTTGGAATGTGCTTAGTGGAAGAATTTCCTCTTGAGGACAAAGGAGTATGTTTTGCTACCTCCTTTTTCTTATCACTCCTCCTTGAAGTTGTTTCCCTCTATAAGGGTTCTTCCTTTGCAGCCTCTATTTTTGTAGACCCTGTAGCTTGCACTTTAGTGTCTTAGAAAGGTGTTTTAGAATATTTAACCATTTGTCCTTTCTTTGACACTTCATTTGTTGTAATTTGTTCTGGTTCCTTCCCATGTGATAATTCCTGAACCTATTCATCTTCCAAACTCTAGTGGGGAGGAGTAACCAAGCCCTTATCTACCACTGTGACTTTTGGTGGTGATGGGGGAGTAAGATCAAGACCCTGTGAATCTGGTAGCATCTATGTCTAGTCTTCTTATTGAGGTTCACCTATAGGGGTATCCTTGATCTTATCTCCAACTAGCTCTAATCCCATGAGCATCAAATCAAAATCTAACATTTTGAAAATGTCATCACCTTCTTCACCCTACTCATCCACCCACTGATGTGCTTCATCTTCTAAAGAAGAGACTTCTAAGGGCCCTACTGGGCTAGATGGCAATGTAACTATGGTACTTCTTCTCATTTATTACTCTATGGATCTAGCTAGCTAGGTTCTTCTTGGCAAAGACACTTCTTCCTCTTCATTTTCTTCTTCTACTTCTTCCTCTTCCCCTTCTAAAATGGTTTTAGGGATAGATGGGAAGGGCACCATTCTCCTAGTCACCCTTTTCCTTTTCTTCATTCGGATTTTAATCATCTTTTTTTTTGTGGAGGTAGAAGGGGATGTTGGTTCTTCTTGCAAAGGAGGAATAGAAACATGGTAACTCTCTCCCTCTTTTGATTGGCTAGGCACAAAGGGAGGAAATTGAGGGTCATACTAGACTCAAGAATCACAATATCCTCAAACCCTTGTATGCTCTCTTCCTATTTCTAGGGAGGTATTTGCACTTCACCCTATTCGATTTAGATCCTCTGAGGGGAGGTCCTCTTCCTTTTGATCTTTCCCTTCCTATCTAGAGGATGATAGTATCCAACTAGGTAGTGAAGTTGGTATACTGTCTTTGGCCTAATGGGAGACTGGGCTACAAAGGTAGGAATTGTAACTTTCTTCCCTTTACCTTTCTCAGGGTAGGCTTGAGCATGAAAGACTATAGTGTCAAGTATTGATTTAAACTAAAAGGGTTTCTTGATCCAATCCTTAGTCATTCTGATTATGTTCCTTTCCTAATGATTAATATCATCACTCTCTCCTTCCTATCAACCTCAACATTCATGATGGGCCTCTCTCCTATCTTTTATGAGTTGAATAGCGGGACCAGTAGCTCCCATGAATCTTGTTGCCTTATTTCCTCTACTAGATACAAAGTCATCCTACAATAGTCCATTATGTGGACATTGTTGTTATTCTTTGTGTTCATCCAATGGTCTTCAATGGCATCTTCATGGTGGAACTCCTTACTAGCTAGACTCTCCACTCTCTCGATTTTGTCAAAATAGAGCCTAGGGGAATTGTACTCTTCAAGGGAATAGTTCTCCCATTCCCACTCAAAAGATAGAATATCTTGCTTCCATTTGACCTAGTATGGTCCTATGACCAAGGGCCATGTCCAACAAGTTCTCCTTTGTCTCTTAACCCTCTTATACATAGACTCAATCTATCAAGAAATCTCTAATAACACCAATTTGTCACTTGAATATCTGGGGAGCATCTTAGGGTTGATAGTGGCACCACTTACCTGCAGATATGTGAATGTCTTGAATTGGATGAAGTAGGCCTAGAGAGCTAATATTTGTGCTATTGCCTCATTAGATAGCCTCTTTGCATAATAAATTTCTATGAATCAAATGACTGCAAAGATGAATGCATCATTCACAATTCTATATTCCTTACTTTGCACTGAGAGCTTCTTCCTCAGTAGCTGAGGGTATACAATATAGGGCCAGGTGCTAGGATCCTACATACTACCTCTCTTATACAAACTGGGGTAGTTTTTTACATTTCTACAAGAACATAAACCATGTAAGAAGTCATATAGAATGTATTCTTCTCCATAACTATCCCCAATTGTTCACATAAGTTCTCACTTAATGTGTTGGCCCAGTCTAGTGGCATCCTTGTCATCTTGATTGTCTCAATGAAGTTGACCATGAAAGCGTTGAGGTGGCTAGCTATGGGTAAACCCATGACTCTGCTAAAAAAGATGATGGAATAGCCAATATCTTCCTTGATGTATACCCTAGTCATGTCCACCTTTCCTATGACCTGGCCCAAAGGAGCCTTCTCAAAGGGGTAGGAGGATTGGATGATTTCTAATGCTTCTTTAGGGTGCTCTCGATACCATCTCTCTGCTACTTCATAGGAGAGTCTAATGAATTGATCTGCCCTCAAGAGATGGAAAACCCTCTCAATGTTGTTTGTTTAGAGATCAAGGACCACTTCTCTAGTTATAGTCTTAGCCACTCTCTCTTCAGTAATAAAATGTTGAGCCAATGTCATAATCAATTTTATTGATTGCACTGATACTGGATGTGAAGTTGTGCTTACCAAATTAGAATGGATCAAGGTGGATACTAGAGCTAACCATTCAGTAGGTTTTTTGTAGATTCTAGGGAACTCTCCCAAGTTTGTATGCCCCAAATTAGTGTCTTTAATTTCTATATGATCATCCTAAAACCTAGACTTTGATGACACTCCTTGGAATTTGAACCCAATGGGCATTGGTGCAATTTTATCTCTGGAAGTGGATGCCATTTAACTGGCATTATAAAAGAAAAGGTGTTTATTAGTTGAGAATAATAAAAACCTAAAAAAATGCAAATAAATACATATGATTACTCTCTAATTAATTATTGATGAAACATAAAGATGAAAAGGTGTCTTTTTATTATATATAAATTTTTTATTTTTTATTTTTTAACTATATATATATTTTTAATATATTTTTAGGTTTTTTTAGCTCTTGGAGGTGAAAGTGTGTGTGTGCATGTAGTGGGCATGAATATGAAAAGCACACACAAATGTGTGGCATGGTGCACATGCGATGGGTGTGGAGTGCTGCATGTGAGCACAATCGTGTGGTCATTTTGTGTTTGGCATGCGCAGCAGCGCGTTGTGCAGCCACTTTGTGTTTGGCACACGCAGTGGCATGTCATGTGGCCATTTTTTGTTTTTCATGTGTTGTGCCATGTCATGTGGCCATTTTTTGTTTAGCAGGTGTAGTGGGGTTAAGGCGTACAGCATGTGCATATGTTGTGTGAGCGAATGCAGCATGAATTACACCTGCTACGGAGTAGGCTTTGGTCTCACCTTTATGTAGAGTGTTGTTTCTGCAAAGTTGAAAATGAAAAAGAATGAAGGTTTTGGAGGGGGATGTGAGGGCTTTTATAACCCTACCCACCCGCGGGGTGTGCCACACACCCCTGCACAAGTGTGCATGTGCACGATGCGGACCACGTGAGTGGTGCACACCTTGCACCTTATACGTGGTGTGCAACTGTGTTAAAATATTATTATTATTTTTTTTAATTTTTTATTTTTTGTTTCAAATTTTATATTTTTATGGCTTTTTCAATTTTTTCAATTTTTTTATCTTTTTGGATTTTCCAATTTTCGATTTTTTCTAATTTTAAGTTTTTTTTTTCAATTTTTAATTTTTTTCAATTTTGACTCTTTAACACTTCTTCAGGTCCCCAAATTGTGAGTTCAAGATCCAAAATAAGTAGGAGAGTCCCCATTCTTAGTATGGAATGGGGTGTGTGTTGTGGGACCACAACAAATAGCCCCAAAAAAAGGAAAAAATGATCAAGGGATTTCTTTATCAGAAAATATCATTTCAATGTATGTCAAACACCAAACAAACTTTGAACACCTCAAACATCTTTTAGATGAATTTCCAATCAAAATTCTAGAATTCAAAACCTTCAAGCTTAGTGTGCGATTCATGAGTTCATTCCCTTCGACATCTTGGGATGCAATCTATCAAAGTTTTTTAGACAATTTGAAAACAATCTTCCATTCCTCCTAGCCCATCCATTTAGAATCTTCACAAAGGTTGTTTATCAATCACTACTTGACTAGATGAGAAAATTAGTTTCAGGGCTCTTAGTGGGATGTCACCTTTTTTTACACTTTTTGGCAGATTTTGAATAATCGTTCCTTATAGTTCACAATGTCTCTTTTTGATGAAGCAATGTTTTGATACTAGATAGCGCATTTTTGAAATTGTATCCTATTACCATTTTTTATCTTTAGAATCCTTCAGTCTTAACACCATTCCTTCTCTCTCTCTCTCTCTCTCTCTCTCTCTCTCTCTCTCTCTCTCTCTCTCTCTCTCTCTCTCTCTCTCTCTCTCTCTCTCTCTCTCTCTCTCTCTCTCTCTCTCTCTCTTCTTTTTTTCTTCTATATCCTAGCTATGCTTAGACTATGTAGCCAGGACATTGACATCATTTCTTTGATTTGATCCTTTGGTGAACATCCCTTGCATTCCTCTTTTAGAACTTTTAGAAACTCTCACACCAAACAATGATCTTAGCAACCCTTTTAGAAGACCCCTCCTATTTGAACCAATTAGAGTTTGGATCATTCCTTGTTGCCTTCAACCTTAATTTGACAACACCTAAGATGGTTGATTCCTAAGTTTGCAGAGTGTTGATAGCTTGTTGGTACAAAACCAATTACTTAGTTTCTACAACACACCAATCATCCAAATATTTTGAAAAAGAAATACCTCTCCCTAAAATCAAAACCAGAGAGTGGTGGGTGTAATATCTCAAGATAAAATCTCAACTGCACCTTACTTCCTAGGACTGACACAACTTTGAAAGCAAAAATGCGATTGGAAGCAAATACACAACTGAAAGAAAACACACCTAAAAATAATAAACACACTTTTCAAAAAATAAAACCTAACTAATTGTAGAAATAAAATTTAACTAATTGCAAAAATAAAATCTAACTAACTTTGTTTCTTCTAGAATTCAAAGTAATGTTTCAAAAATTACCCATTTACGGGCAAGGGAAGAAATTCCCCCAGTAAGGAACTAAGCCTAGAAGTGTTTTGTCATGTCCTCTTTTCAAATAAATAAAAATAATAAACTTTGCTAAGGTAGGCAGGCTCCAAAAAGGTGAAGTTTCGGAAAAAGGGGCTAATCTTTGGAAACCAATGGACTAATAAATAAAAATTATTATTAAATTATATTTTATTAACCCCTCTTGGACGTGAGTTAGGGTTATGCCCTCTTTTAAGGGGTTTGGAGGCATTTTGGGCTCATTCCAGAACTTGATTTTTGCGCATTACTTTGTTGTTCTTTAGAGGCTGCCAAACCTATAGAGAAGGAGACCCAAGAATGGGATTTTTCAGGTTTATAGGAAGGCTAAGGATGGTATTTTGAAGCCATTCCATGTGCATGCTCATGCAGAGTTTTCCTTTGTGCTGAACAGTGCAGATTTGTGGGTTTTCGGGTGTGTTTTTTGTAAGAGTTTGGTGTTTCTGGTTGAGTATTTCATATCAGTTTGGGTTGCTACTATATATCAAACTTTAAAATTTTAAAATAGAGTTGAATATATTTATTTGGATATTATTATACTTCTATGATAGATTATTAAGTTTTGGTGGTGATTCTGGGCTATTTTGTGCTATTTTTGGGAGCCCGGTGAGCATTATTTTTATCCTCCGTTTGGGAGCTATTGTGTGCATGTTATACAGATCTAGAAATATCATTTTATAGGCTGATATGATGCTCAAATTTCTATAAAATATGTTAACTTTCAGATTTAGTAATAATAGGTGAAGCTATGAAGCTTTTGGCACTATTTCTGGCATACCTGATTTGGGGTTTACTGAGAAATTGGTGGATCTTTGAAATATTGGTTGCTTGGTTTTAAAGATCTGATTTGAGGCTTGAAATATCATATAAAATCAGATAAAGGGACATTTCAGTTGTATCAGAGCAATGATCTTGCCAGCCTGAGGGTTTGTAGAAGTTTGCATGTCAGTTTTGACAACTACCTAGATCTTGCATGTCATAATTTATGGTTGCATGTTGCTTCTAATAAGTTGCATGTCAAAATTTATGGTCGCATGCAACTAAGTGAAAGAGAAAAAAGATATTTGTAGCAAGAAAAGAATAAATAAATTTTCATCAAACCTCCAGTTGAAAGTAAAAGTACAAAATCCAAGGAAGGGAAAAGTATGGCTGATCCAGATGAGATGGCAAAGAAGTTCTTCCAAGACATCCAAAATACTCAGAAGCAAACAGTGGATAGTTTGGCAGAAAATAGAGAGGCTTTGCGAATATTGACAAAAAAACTACAAGGAGTTGCATCTATTAATGAGAAAGGAGCACTTTAGAGGAGCCAATAAATATGAAATCCACACCATCTAAATCAACAAAAACTATTTTCTTGCCTGCAGATGAGCCACCAGTACCAAATCTAGCCATTAATCCTGTGGAAGATATTACAGGTAACTTGATTGCAATAAGAGCTACTTACAATGGCTTAGATGATGACTTTCATAGTTCAGTTCCTTTTAGAGAATATATGGATATGATGAACACTTTGATGCCCAAGAAAGAGAACAAGAGGGAGCATGACATAAGTGGAAGAGAGCTAAAAAATAAAATAAGCAAGTTTATAGCACCTACTTTTGATGGAACAAATAAAATTTCAGCTAGAGCATGGCTACAAAAATTACAAACTTTCTTCACACTTAACCCCATGAAGGAGAGTGATGTTGTTCAATTTGCAAGTTTACACTTGGAAGATGCAACCTATGACTGGTGGTATCATGGAATGACTACTCAAGGTCATGATCAGGTAACTACATTTGATGATTTTAGTCAAAGAGTGATATATATATTTGACCTCAAGGATGATGAAGAATACTTTAAAGAATTGTTAAAGTTGAAGCAAACCAAATCAGTTAATGAGTATATAGAAGAGTTTCAAAAAGTGGCTGTTATGGTACCTGATATGAGTGAAAAGAGGATTGTTTATCTTTTTCTTGATGGTTTAGAAGATTTTGTTAAGGGTTTGGTTAAGGCTTTCTCACCCTCAACCTTACAAGAAGCTATCAAAAGAAGCTTGCAACTTGAAACTTGCATACCTATGAAATCAGTCACTAATCAAAAACCCCCAAATCTTTGGCAACATAAGGGAAATTTTTAGAATAAGACTTTCCCAAAACTACCACCAAAAGATATGATAAATGTGGCAAATAAGAAGGTAGATGAAGAGACTAAGAGTGAATTACGAAGGAAAAAAGCTTTGTTTTACTTGTAGAGAACCATGGGTTCCAGGACACAAATGTTTGGGGAAAGGTCAAGTACACTATAATGAAGTTGCCTCAAAATCTTATTCAGATGAGCATGAGGAATTTCATGACACTAAGGAGGAGGTAGAAGAAGAGAAAGAAAAAGAAATCAGCAAGGATGGCACTTTAGCAGCATTATCAGGAATCCCAAGATACCATCCCTTTCAAATTCGAGGGGTACTAGCAGGGCAAAGGTTGATAGTTCTTCTTGATAGTGGGGCAACTCATAATTTTATTGATGAGGGATTTGTCATGAAAAGAGGGCTTAAAGAAGAATATTTTGAGGGATACAATGTTACTGTAGCTAATGGATTCACTATGCCTTACACACGGGTGGTGAAACAACTCAAGATGACCTTAGGAGATTATGAGTTATGTGATGACTTCTATGTGGTTGGTATTGGGGAGACAGATCCTGTATTGGGTGTTCAATGGTTGTACTCTATTAGAGGCTATTACATGAACCATCAAACTATGGAGTTTAAATCTCATTCCAATGGGAAAGAAGTCATATTGAGAGGCTTATCAAATGGAGCACCTAAGGCGGTCTCTGCAAAGAGGATGGAGAGGACTTTTTGAAGAGGACAAGTAGCATGGGCAGCAGAAGTCATAATTCATCCAACAAGCTCTCCAAAGAATCAAGGTAATTTCCATTTTGAAATTCAAAATATTCTTGATAAGCATAGTATAGTTTTCAATGACTTGCCTCCAGAATTACCACCAGATAGAGGTTTTGAGCATGTTATAGAGTTAGAACAGGGTGCCAAGCTAGTTATAACAACCCCATACCACCATCCAAGAGGTTATAAGGAAGAAATTGAAAAAACTATTAAAGAACTCCTGGACATGGGATTCATAAGGCCCACTTTGTGTTCCTTAACATCTATCTCTGCTGATTGGAGAGTCTCCATAATTTTAGAGTATGCTAAAGATTCCTTTGCCACCAAGATTTTGGATAAGCTAGTGGATGATAATAGGTACAAGGTTGTTGATGAATTGATTTATTACAAGAACAGGATCTTCTTAGTGCTAGGACCAAAAACTAAGGCGAGGATATTGAGGCCCTTTCATGACACACCTTTGGCTGGTCATCAGGGATACTTCGAGACATACAAGAAAATTTGAGAGTGGTTTTCATGGAAGGGTATGAAGGAGGATGTCCTTAAACACATTAAGGAATGTATGGTATGCCAACAAAGCAAGAGTGAGCAAAATTTTTCTGCAGGGTTGTTGCAGCCACTTCCTATTCTTGAGCAAAAATGAGAAAGTATTTCCATGGACTTCATCACTGGGTTGCCCAAGGTTCAAGGTAAGGAATGCATATATGTGGTGGCAGATAGACTAACTAAGTATGCACATTTCTTTCCTATCACATCTAATTTCAAGGCATCACAAGTGGCCAAATTGTTCTTCAAGGAAATTTTTAGATTACATGGCTTGCCTAGAAACATTGTTAGTGATCGGGACAGTAGATTCCTCAGCTCTTTTTGGAAGGAGCTCTTTCATATGGCAGGAACTAAAATCACTCCCAGTACTAGCTATCACCCTCAAACAGATGGACAAACAAAGATAGTTAATAAATGGATAGAGGGATATTTGAGGAACTATGTTTCAAATCAACAACATGCTTGGGTGAAATGGTTACACCTAGGGGAATATTATTATAATACATCTCATCACATGTCTATTGGTATGCCTCCTTTTCATGCTCTTTATGGTTATGATGCCCTTTCTTTTGTTGATCTAATACTTTTTGATAGCAGAGTACCTGTAGCAAGTGATTTTGTCAAGCAAAGCCAAGACATAATAAGGTCCCTCAAGGATAATCTACAACATGCACAGAACCAACAAAAGTTATATGCTGATAGGAAAAGGATTGGAAGATCTTTTGAGGTGGGAGATTTGGTATTTTTTAGGTTGCATCCATATAAGAAAAGCACCTTGAAGAGGATTGGGGTAGAGAAACTCAAGCCAAGGTTCTATGGGCCTTATAAGATCATCAAGAAGGTAGGAGAGGTAGCTTAAGAATTGGAGCTCCCACCAAACAGAAAAATACATAATATTTTCCATGTATCTATCCTAAAGAAGGTTCTAGGTCAAAAAACCATAGTATCTACAGAATTACCACCTCTTGATGATGAAGGAAAATTAGGTTTGATACCAGAAGGGATTTGGATACAAGAGAGAAAAGATTGAGAAACTGGAGCGTCATAGAGCATTTGGTCAAATGGAAAGGATTACCACTAGAGGATGCAACTTGGGAAGGAGTACATAGTCTTGAGAATTTAAACCTTCATTTCTTGAGGACAAGAAATATTTGGGAGGGGAGGACTTGTCATGTCCCCTTTTCAAATAAATAAAAATAATAAACTTTGCTAAGGCAGGCAGGCTCCAAAAAGGTGAAGTTTCGGAAAAAGGGCCTAATATTTGGAAAAAAATGGACTAAAAAATAAAAATTATTATTAAATTATATTTTATTAACCCCTCTTGGATGTGATTTAGGGTTATGCCCTCTTTTAAGGGGTTTGGAGGCATTTTGGGCTCATTCCAGAACTTGATTTTTGCGCATTGCTTTGTTGTTCTTCAGAGGTTGCCAAACCTGTGGAGAAGGAGACCCAAGAACAGGAGTTTTTAGGTTTCCAAGAAGGCTAAATATTGGAGTTTGAAGCCATTCCATGTGCATGCTCATGCAGAGTTTTCCTTTGTGCTGAACAGTGCAGATTTGTGGGTTTTTGGGTGTGTTTTTTGTAAGAGTTTGGTGTTTCTAGTTGAGTATTTCATATCAGTTTGGGTTGCTGCTGTATATCAGAATTTAAAATGTTAAAATAGAGTTGAATATATGTATTTGGATATGATTATACTTCTGTGATAGATTATTAAGTTTTTGTGGTGATTTTGGGTTATTTTGTGCTATTTTCAGGAGCCTGGTGAGCATTGTTTTTGTCCTCCGTTTGGGAGCTATTGTGTGCATGTTCTACAGATATGAGAATATCATTTTATAGTCTGTTATGCTTCTCAAATTTCTATCAAAATGTTAACTTTTAGATTTAGTAATAATAGGTGAAGTTGTGAAGCTTTTGGCACTATTTCTGGCATACCCGATTTGGGGTTTATTGAGAATTGGTGGATCTTTGAAATATTGGTTGCTTGGTTTTAAAGATCTAATTTGAGGCTTTAAATATCATATAAAATTAGAGAAAGGGACATTCCATGTTTTTCGAAGGATTTCTACGATTGATAAGGACTGGTTCACAAGTGTTGAAACTTGGTATGACTTCCAAACTTTTCTTTCACCTTATCCCATAATAAAACAAGGTTAGAAATCCTAAATGATTTTATGGTGTCTCTTTTTTTGAACCATCTCTTCATGATAGCTTGATGTTTAGCCATGTGCTCTAGTGTAGCTATGCATTTTTCATCCACTTATAAAAGATTCATCAATCTAATTTGTACTTTGTGAGGATCTTCAATGTATCCACTCATAAACTTCAAAATAGGAATTCTGAGGTTGAGTGGAAATACTGGCTCCTGTCCATAGATGACTAAATATGGAGAAGCCCCCAAAGCATTATTGACCCTTACTTGATCTATCCATAAGGCATATTTTAATTTCTTATGCCAATCTCTAGGGTTCTCCTTCAACAATCACTTTATTACTGTGATTAGGTTCTTGTTTGTAGATTCAGCTACTCCATTTCCTTGTGTGTAGTAATTTAAAGAGAATTTTATGATAACTTTATTGTCAAATACCCATTGAGTTAGAAATATTGATGTGAAACTAGATCCTTTGTCACACACAAGGGTGAATTGCATACCAAATTTGGAAACAATATGTTCCTCCAAAAAATTTGTACAATAATCAGTGGCCATAAGAATGTAGGTGTGTCCAATTGATGATGGTGGGTTTACTAGACTAATAAAATCTAGCCCACACTTTGTGAAAGGATGTATCTCATACACAAGTTGTAGCGGCATCACTAGATTTCTTTCTTTGTCATTTCTTGTTTGATAGACATGACAAGAGTGGACGTGCTCAAAAGTATCCTTAAACAACGTGGGCCAAAAATATCTCGACCTTAAAATCATATGAGCCATCACTTTTTCCTAACCATGCCTTGTACCATATTTGTCATGAAACTTTTCTAGGACTTCCTTTGCTTCATCACTTCCTAGGCATTTTAACTAGATCCCTTCATAGTTTATTTTGTACAACTTATTGTCTTGCAGCATATAGGACTTGCATTTCATTTGAAGTCCTCTACATTGTGAACTATTCATCCAACTTGGGCATCAATTTTGTAGGAGGTAATACACAATATCCTGGTACAAGACATCTGTCACCGCTCCTTGGAAAATATTGACTTGAGACACTATCATTTTCCTTTGATCTTCATCATCTATTTCCTTCTCAAACTAAAATTTCTTTTCATTGTCAATATGGTTATCGGCTATCATCCTTGACAATCCTTGTCCTCTAACTAATTCGTAGGTTGGATCTCAAGGTCAAACTCTTGAATTATCACCATCCATTTACTCAACCTTTCACCAAGTTCATTTTGCATCAACAATTTTGTTATTGCTAGGTTAGGTACAATATCATGCACCTTACTTCTTACTATGTAATGGTAGAATATCTTCACTACTTTAACCAAAGAAAAAGATTATTTTTCAAGGTTAGAATAATTCAACTCAACATTCTTTAGTGGGCAACTCATAAAAGTAATTGGTCTTTCATCTTCCTTCTCCTTCTTTTGGGTCAAAACCCCTGCACACGAATGCTCTGAAGCAAAGGAATATATCTTGAAAGGAAGGTCGTAATCAGTACTTACCAATACCAAAGTTGTAGAAATGGCCATGCCAATATCCTCAAATGATTTCTTAAGTTTAGGAGCCCATTCCATTTTAGCTCCTTTCTTAAGAAAATTATTGAGAGGATGCATAATCTCTACAAATCCACTTATGAATTTCTGAACAAAATTTATCTACCCAAAGAAATACTTGAGTTCCTTTCGACTGTTTGGGGGTGATAACTTCAAAATGGCTTCAACTCTATTAGGATCAATGGAGATGACAACTTCTAAAATGATATGATCTAGGAGCTTTCCTTCAGTGACCCCAAATGAACACTTTTTGGGATTGAGAGATATGCCATATTTACGACACCTATTGAACACCTGTCTTAGCTCAGCAATGTGTGTAGTTTAATCTTTTGAAAAGACAATCAAATCATCCATATAAATAACTATACATCTATTGATCAACCCCTTAAATTCTTTATCCATGGCATGCTGAAATGTAGCTCTTGCATTAATCAATTTGAATGACATTCTCCTATAGGTGAAGGTTCCCCATTTGGTTGTAAAGGTGATCTTTAGTCTATTGTTCTCTTCAACCATTACCTAATTTTAACTAGAATATCCATCCAAGATAGACATCATTTAACCATTCACAATTTGTAAGACCTCATGCAGTGAGGAAAATAGGTAATTGTCCTTCTAGGAGGCTAAGTTCAAATTGTAGAAATCTATGCAAAGTTGAATCTCTCTAGTCTTATTTTGTACAGGAACTAGATTGGCCACCCATTTGGAGTGATTCATAGCAAAGATAATCTTTGAATCCAACAATTTCTTGACTTCCTTCAATATCAAAGGTTCAAGGATGGGATTAACGGGTCTCTGCCTTTGTCAGAAGGTTTGGCATCTGATTTGTGGGGAATATCATGTGTAATGATCTAAGGATCATATGTTTTTAGATCTTCATAGCTACAAGTGATGACATCCTTGCATTCTATGAGTAATTTGACCATGTCTTCTCTTTCCTACAAACTGCATGCTTTCCCAATCTTTACCATCTTGGGATCATCTTCTATTCGTAAATTATATGAATCACATTTTTTAGTCCCCTTTTCTTCTGGAATTATTTTGTTGAGTGTCAATTCATCACAATTGTAGATATGTTCTAATTCAACCATTCCATTTGGAATAGTATTGGTCTTTAGGTTTAAGATTCTGTCTTCATCTTGAATTTTAGTATCTTCAGATTCGTCATATGGGGTGTCATCTATTTCCTATCCCTTAAAGTGATCACTGCACATGATAAAATATAGTATGTGTTGGTCATCCTAAAAGACTTGGAAGTTCATGATATTGTTCAAGATAGATGGAGTAGCAACCAATTCAACTAAAAATAGTTTCAACTTCATTCCTTCAACAGGTTGATTTGTGCTTGCTAAAATAGCAAGGGCATCAACTACCATGTTCTTTCTTCTTGGAATAGACTTTATGTTTAGAGTTTGGAAGTCATCTAACAAGTCCGATACCCTCTTCCTATAGGCAATCAATCTCTTATCATTGCAATAGTACAACAATTTTACTAGTTGGATAACCAATTGAGAATCTCCTATGATAATGAGAGTTGTAACTCCTTTCTCAAGTGCAAAGAGAAGTCCTCAAATCAAGGCTTCATATTTTGCAACATTGTTGGTGCATCTAAATTACATTGAGTATGCTGCATAGAATGATTTACCTTTTGGGGGAACTAGCTCGATACCTACACCAGTTCCTGATTTACACTTGGAATCATCAAAGTGAAGAGTCTAAATTGAGTTTTCTTTGGGTTTTTTGACCTTATGCTTATTTTTTCTCAATTTCTCTTTTATTTGAGCTTTAAAGGATTTTTTCTTAGAAACCCATTGTAATTTTCTAGGAGGTAGACTTGATTATTCTTTATTTTGAATACTTGATAGAGGAGGTGTGTGTTTCTCTTGTTTGTCCTAAATTTCCCCTATCATTTCTTGAATTTCTTCAACTTTCAGTAGAGGATGAATGACCTCTAAAGTCCATCCCTAGCCTTTTATGTACCTTATTCTTCTTTGTACTTTTATCATTCTGGGAGGAAGAGAAGACAAACCTCCACCATCTAAAGACATATCACTATATGATGCATTCAAATCTTCAGTTTCTCCTTCAATCTTTTTGACATCATTAGACACATTTGTAGGAGTTTGATTTTTGGTAGGTTTCTTTTGTGGATCATCAACTTTCTTTACTTTGACCATTTGGGTCAACACTCTAGCAACTACTTCTTGACATGATGAACATTCAAACTCAAAATGACTAACTTTATGCAATCGACAAAATCTAGGGAGGAGGAGAATAATGGGACCAAGCTCTCCTCCTAGACATTGTAGGTTAGCCATTATCTGATCGGTGAATTGTGTTATGAGCTCATCTTTTGGGGCTAAAATTGTAGAGTCCATATCTTGATCATTTTGTTTTCTAGTTGACATAGTATCAAAAACCATGACCTTGTAGGAGCCTAGATCTATTTGAAAGAAGGGTACCTCATTAGGGGAATTGTAATCGGTGATCATCTTTCTGAACTTCAGCTCTGCATCTATCTTGCTTTGATTGTTCAAACCCTTCTAGGGAAACCAAAGCTGAGTGAAATCTATGGAAAACCATACCCTTAAACACTTTTTCCATTCTCTACTAAGGAGCAATCTGTATGTTTCTAGAATATCAAATACATGTATATCAATGACATCTTGAATCCGAGGGTCAATTGTCAACTATATCCATACATCTTATACACCTATGACTTTGACCTCTATTTTGTCCAACTATATCACTACCCAATTGGTGGGTTGAGGGGTGACCCCTAGTTTTTTTGCTATGGATAACAACATGACATTTCACAAAGCTCCTAAATCAATAAGGAAATTATGAAGATTCTTCCTAAATATTTTGATACTAAGAAAAAATGGGGTCACCTCTACCTTGTCTTTAAACATGGTGGACAATGCCTCCACAACATTAACTTGTTGCAATGCCACCTTTTGAGGAGTGGTATTAGCATTGGGGAAGTCTTTGTATGATTCAAAGTCTTCATGAGTGCCTCTCATTGTTGTGGATAGTTTTGCAACATGTCAAACATAGGCATGTTGTCCTTTTTTCATTTCAAGTTTTCCACCACACTATATCTTTTAGTAGACGAAGCAAGGTTTTTCAATATTGTTGGCACATTGTCTTGGTTATGATTCTACTACCCTCTAGTTGGTGGTTTAACTAGTGTAGGGCTGTTAGTCACCCTTGGATCAAGGGGATTTGGTTGTAGCATAGGAAGAATTCCATCTATTAGAAGTTCCTTTCTACTTCTCAAGTTATGCATATTTTGATTGTCACTTCAGAAGGTGAACATCTCTTAATGCTAAAGATCAGGTTCTTTGATGAATGGAAATGAGAACTCTTCATCGACTAATTGTTCTAACTATAGCTTTTCCATAGGGCTATAGGATTCCAACAACATGAAATTAAATTGCATAGGAGTAGAATTATCACTTGCTTGAGATCTTTGACTCATTTCTAAATTCCCATTGTAGTGCAAAAAAATCATTGCTAGGTGTATTATGATCGTCACCATATAAATTCATTTCTGCATATTGAACATTGTTGTTGTTTTTGTTAGTAGGAATACTTCCATTATTTAGATGTGTGTTACACTATTGGTTCTATCTCTAAAAGCCATTTTTGTGATCAAGAGGATTGAAGTTGTTTCCCCAATTATTGTTTCCTGCATTATTATTGTTTCTATTGAAGTTTTTATTGTAACTTTGGCCATAATTGTTGTTGTAAGGACTGGCATTGTTTCTTTAAAAAAATTTATTCTATCCTTGTGACAACCTAAGATGATTCAATTCATTTTTCAATTGTGACATAGTCCTTTTCATCACATCAAATTTAGAAATATAGTTATTTTCTATTTCTATAGGAACCATTGCCTTCTTCTCAAAGAAAGTTGTCTTAGGAGGCTCATACCCTGAATAAGTTAACATAAGGTTTTGTGGAGTGGGTTCCTACTACAGTGGAACTAGATTCACTGGTATGAATTGACTAGGCATAGTAGTTACTCTAATAGGGTATGTTAGTGTTGCCATGATAGCTTGAGGTGGGAGCATCAACCCTCCTCCCTTAGGATTGGCTTGCTTTATAAAAGTTATTGCTTCTGTGAAAACCTTCTTTGATGTATCAATATCTATTGTAGGAAGCCTTCTAAGAAAGATGCCAGTAAGAGGGTCCATGGAATTCAAAGAAATCTAAATAGCTACCTTAATAGGTATAGTGTATGGAGCCTCCAACTTGCGATATGCCATATGGATGTGATGGTTGAAATGGGAAACTGTCTCAGTTGGGTCCCTTTTGATTGAAATGAATTGTTGATGCATCACAGCTAGGTTGATGAATGTTTTGAATTGTTCCAAGAATAATTTTTGGAAAGTATTCCAATCTCCAATAATCTAGGTGGAAAATTGACATACCAATTGTATGCAACCTCCTCCAAAGAGTAGGGGAATAAATGAAGGATGACATCCTCATTGGTAATCTACTTTTTGTTCCAAATTTCTTTGAACACTTTAACATGGTCTTCAGTAGTTTGTGTTTCTTTGTAGATGAAACTTGGGTAAAACTTCTCAAGATTCTTTGGGAGGTCATGGAGTGCACCTCTCAATTTTATTGGCAAGTCTACTACATTTGCGAAGAAGTCCATCAGAGGATTTGGTGGACCTAAAGGTGGTTGTTTTGAAGGTGGAACTATGTGAGTATGTGGTGGTTCTCTAAGTGGTTGGAGTGGAGGTGGAGTTGAAGAAGATGATGAAAGCTTGAATGGAAATGGTTGAATTCAGGGTAATCCCTTATCACTACGTGGTTTGTGAAGTGGGTAAGATCAAGAAACTTTTGTGCCCTTGGTGAAGACCTTAATGCTTGCTGAAATGGGGATTCTAGATCAGAACCCTCTAGTTTGCATCAATTTTAGAAAAAGAACACCTCTACACAAGTACACTTTCTCACACCAATGAATTTTGTGAACCACATAGTTCTACACACCTGTGTATCTATAGATCTATAGATCTATAGAGCTGTACACCTATGCACCTACATACCTAAATTTCCCAAAAACCTCAAAAATAATTCAAAACTTGTGGCCAATGTAGAATTTGGAAAAATGTGCAAACTTTCAAAACTTTAGCAAATTTTCCTTCCTTTTTAGAGAATTCAAAGTGCAACCCTCCTTCTAGTGTCACTTCTATTGAGCTTTCATTATGCATGATGCTAAATGACAAGAATTCTTGTGAACTCCTCTCTTGAAAAGCTGATTTTGTGAATCAACTACAAGGTTTCAGGTTGATCTTGCAACCTACTAGAATCAATTTAGTTGAAGGTACATGTTATTGTTCACAAGGAGGCCTTTGCTAGTCCATTTTTATTTTAGGTGAGATGAAGAATTTGCACACTGCTTCAAAATAACACACAAAAAGGAACTTTGTTTTTGTATTTTTTATGTTTTTTTTATGAATGCAAGCTAACAATGCAACTAGTATGAATTCCTATTCTAACAAAAGGGGTTAGCAAAGAAAATAAAAAATCTTGAAAGTAAATAGCATGTAATTGAAAATTCCTAATAGACATAAGTTATGGAGAATGACATGTCTACGAATTAAGCTTTCAAAGAGATCAGCAAATAACCAATGAAAGGAGCAGCACTTCCCTAATTCTACTAGTGCAATCTTCCATGAGAAACTTAATGAGTGTATGATGTTTCAGACTTCATCAAATCACAAGGCCACAAAAAGTGCACTCATGCAAGAGGAAAAGTTATGTAAGAACAATTCGATATTTTTTTCTCAAGCTAGTTATGCAACAAAATTTGTTACCACCATAAAAAACACTAGAACTAATGAAATGCACAACTAGAAAAAAAACAATAAACCTTTGGCTCAATCATAATTCTGTGAAAAAGAATTCACAAAACAATGACACATTTAGGCAAGAAGCATAATTTTATTGCAAAATAATGGCAGCCCTCATTACATATTACAATGGGGTATTTATAAGAAATCATCTCCTCAATCTAAGTTGAGAGTGAGAGACATCTTTTATGCAATAAAATGCTTTTAATTAACAAAATAAAATAATTATATACAAACTACAATCTAATTGGTGCTAAGTAGGACTCCATCCATATTTTATTCATTAGTTGGATGCATGAGCCTTTTACATGTTAAGAAAAAGAAATATGAGAGAAGAAAGAATGAGAAAGTTCCAAGTTGAAGTGGAAGTGTCTAGAAGTGCCAAAATTGGAAGTTGATCATTCACAGGGTGTTTGTCAGAGTTTAGTTGCCATCAAAATGCATTTTTGATGCATGGAAAGCTCTATCTTTGGATTTGGTAGTTAACTATCAGAAGAACTTTCAAAAATGCAAATTTATAGATCTATGGAGTTGCACACTTCCAAATCATCCAAAATATCAAAATTTTACTAAGTGTCAAAATTAAAATTCTAGCATCTGGGTTTTGTTCTTCTTCATCCCAATGCTATGTTTGGATTTTTTCCTTGAATTCCTCTATAATCACTATAATTTTATCTGCATGTGGTAAATTAAATGCCTCATACTTGTCCTTGACCTTGCTCCTATAATTGACTACCTCAATTTAGGTGTCAGCAAAATCCCCAAGTTTGGTATCCAATTCTAACAAGTCTTCTTCAGTTCTAAAGGCTTGCTAGATATCTTTTTCATCAACAACTTCCACAAAAATCTTATTAAAATTCTCCACCACTACATCTATAGGTAATAACTTCTCGCATTCTTCATCCTCAAAAATATCTAAACAGGCATTGGTGTAATGCTTCTCGACTTCCAAAATTTTCTCTCCAGCTTGGTCCTTGAGCTGATGAATCTCTACATGTAAAGTTTCCATCACTTTATTACTATTCACAATTTTATCTATCCAATCATCAATCAAATCTAATTCTTTAGTAGTATAAACATCTACCAAAATCTTGTACCTCTTTCCTTTTATTGTCTACAAAATTTGTATGTCCTTGATCTAAACCCTTACTTCATCCATGATGCTAAAGTCCTAATTCAAAATTGCTACCATTTTATTTACATTCTCTTGTGTAGGATGGAGTAACTTTAGGTTCGCCTGAATAGTCAAAATTACTTTATCCTCAAAACTTTCCTGCCATTATTGACCATTTTTCCTTTCTTTGACACTTCAGTGGTCACCATTTGTTCTGGTTCCTCCCCATGTGATAGATCCTAAACTTTTTCCTCTTCTAAACTCTAGGGGGAGGAGTAACCAAGCCCTTAGTTACCACTGTGACTTGTGGCGGAGATGGGAGAGTAAGATTGGGACCTTATGAATCTAGCAGTGTCTACATCTAGTCCTCTAATTGATGTTCACCTATAGGGGTATCCCTAATCTTATCTCCAACTAGCTCTATTCCCACAAGCATAAAATCAAAATCTGACATTTTGACAATGTCATCACCTTCTTTACCTTGCTCATCCACCCACTACTATACTTCATCTTCTAAAGAAGAGACTTCCAGGGGTCTTGCTGGGGTGGATGGTGATGTACCTACAATACTTCTCCTTCTTGTTCTATGGCTCTAGCTAGCTGGGTTCTTCTTGGAAAAGGCACTTTTTCCTCCTCCTCCTCCTCCTCTTCTTCTTCCTATTCTTCCTCTTCCCCTTTTGGAATGGTTTTAGCTATAGATCAGAAATGCACCATTCTCCTAGTCACCTTTTTCCTTTTCTTCATTTAGATCTTAATCCTCTTTTGTTTTGTGGAGGTAGAAGGGGATGTTGGTTCTTCTTGGAAAGGAGGAATATAAACCTGGTAATTCTCTCCCTCTTTTGATTGGCTAGGCATAAAGGGAGGCAATTGAGGGTCATCTTGGACTTGGGAAGCACTAGTATCCTTAGACCCTTGTACACTCTCCTCCTATTGCTGAGGAGGTACTTGCACTTCACCCTATTCTGTTTGAATCCTCTGAGGGGAGGTCCTCTTCCTTTTGTTCTTTCCCTTCCTCTCTAAAGGATCATGGTATTCAATTGGGCAGTCAAGCTGGTATACTATCTCTGGCTTGATGGGAGACTAGGCTACAAAGGTAGGCATTATAACTTTCTTCCCTTTCTCAAGGTAGGCTTGAGTGTGAAAGACTACAGTGTCAGGTATCAAATCAAACTAAAAAGGTTTCTTGATCTAATCCTTAGTCACTTTGATTATGTACAATGCCTGATGATTAATATCATCACCCTCCTCCCTATCAACCTCAACATTCATGATGGGTGTCTCTCCTATCTTGTCTAAGTTGAATAGGGGGTCCAACAGCTCCCGTGAATCCTGTTGCCTTATTTCCTCCTATATATTTAGCTTGAGAGCCTTCTCTACTAGATACAAAGTCATCCTACAATAGTCCCTTATGTGTACATTGTAGTTATTTGTTGCATTCATCCAATGGTCTTCAATGGCATCTTCATGGTGGAACTCCTTACCAACTAGACTTTCTAGTCTCCCAATATTATGAAAATAGAGCCTAGGGGAATTGTACTCTTCAAGGGGATAATTGTCCCATTATCACTCAAAAGAAGGAATATCTTGCATCCATTTGACTTGGTATTGCCCTATGACTAAGGGCCATGTCCAATAGGGTCTCCTTTGTCTCTTCACCCTCTCATACATAGACTAAATTTGTCGAGAAATCTTCAATAACACTAGGTTGTCACTTGGATATCTAGGGAGATTCTTGGGGTTGATAGTGGCACCAAATACTCACAAATATGTGAATGTCTTGAATTGGATGAAGTAGGCCCAAAGAGCTATTATCTATGCTATTGCCTCATTAGATAACCTCTTTGCATAATCACCTTCCATGAATCAGATGACTCCAAAGATGAATGCATCATTCATGATTCTATATTCTTTGCTTTGCACCAAGAGCTTCTTCCTCACCAGTTGAGGGTAGACAATATAGGGCTAGGCATTAGGATCGTACATACTGCCTCTCTTATACAAACTAGGGTAGTTTTTTACCCTTGCTACAAGAAGATAAACCATGTAAGAAGTCATATAGAACTTCTTCTTCTCCTTAACTACCCCCAATTTGTCACACAAGTTATCACTTAGCGTGGTGGTCCAGTCTAGTGGCATCCTTGTCATCTTGATTGTCTCAATGAAGTTGACCAAGAAAGCACTAATGTGGCCAGCTACAGGTAGACCCATGACTCTAGTCAAAAGGATGATGGAATAGCCAATATCTTCCTTCATGTATCCCCTAGTCATGTCCACCTTTCCTATGACCCAACCCAAAGGAGTCTTTTCATTGAGGTAGGAGGATTGGATGATTTCTGATGCTTCTTTAGAGTGCTCTCTATACCATCTCTATATTGCTTCATAGGAGAGTTTAATGAATTAATCTGCCCTTGGGAGGTGGAAAACCCTCCCAATACTGTTGGCTCAGAGATCAAGGACCACTTCTCTAGTTACACTCTTAACCACTCTCTCTTCAGAAACAAAATGTTGAGCCAGTGCCATAATAAATTCTATTAATTGCACTAATTATGGATGACCAACCTAGAATGGATCAAGGTGGATACTAGAGCTAATCTTTCACTAGGTTTTTTGTGAATTCTAAGGAACTCTCCCAAGTACATATGCTCCAAATCAATGTCTTTAATTTCTGCATGATCATCCCAAAATCTAGACTTCGATGGCACTCCTTGGAATATGAGCACAATGGCCTTTGATGCCATTTTCTCTCTAGACGTGGATGCCATTTAACCCACACGATACAAGAAAAGGTGTTTATTAGTTGAGAATAATAAAAACCTAAGAAAAGAAAAGAAAAACATTTGATTACTCTCTAATTAATTATTGATGACACATAAAGATGAAAAGAAGGTGTCTTTTTATTATATATATTTTTTATTTTTTATTTATTTTTATTATATATATATATATATGTATATGTATATATATATATATATATGTATATGTATATATATATATATATATATTTAAAAAAATTTAAAGGGATTTTTAGCTCTTGGAGGCAAAAGTGTGTGTATTTGTGAGGTGGACACAAATGTGTGAAGTGCATGTAGATGCACAGTGGGCGTGCAGCATCTCGTGCGAGTGCAATCAAGTGGTCATTTTGTGTTTGGAACATGCAATAGCACGTCACACGACCAATTTTTGTGTGGTGCAAGCAACAACCCATCATGTAGTTTTTTTGTGTTTGGCACACATAGTGGTGCGTTGCATAGCCATTTGTGTTTGGCGCATGTAGCGGGGTTAAGGCGTGTGGCACGCATGCAATTAATTGCATGTGCTATGGAGTAGGGTTTGGTCTCACCTTTGTGCAGAGCACTATTTTTACAAATTTGAAAATGAAAAAGAATGAAGGTTTTGGAGCGAGAGGCAAGGGTTTTTATAACCCTGCCCACCCACGAGGTGTGTAGTGTGCCCTTACACAAGTGTGTGGGTACGTGGCGCAAACCACGTAAGTGGTGCATGCCTCACATCTTATATGCGGTGTGCAAGTGTGTTAAAAAATTATTATTATTATCATTATTATTTTATTTTAAATTTTTTTTTAAAAAAAATTGATGGTTTTTTCATTTTTTTGTAATTTTTAAGTTTTCTTATTTTTTTATTTTTATTTATTTTTCAATTTTTTTCAATTTTTTGGATTTTTGGATTTTTGACTCTTTAACACTTCTTTGGGTCCTTGAATTGTGAGTTTGGGATCTGAAAGAAGTAGGGGTGTCCCCATTCCTAGTACAGAATGGGGCGTGTGTTGTGGGACCACAACAATAGGTTTTACAGTCAGATCTACAAGGTCTAGATAAATAGGCTTATAGGGTTCAACTTGAGATATGACAAGTTCTTATCTCTGACTTAGGAGTTTTTCTTGTTCCAAAACCTTAGATCTCAAATTATCTACATCTCCAAAAACATCAACATGTAGAATAGATGCTCTTTCTTCTAGTTTCTTATTTTTCTCTTTCAAGGTGGTCATTTTTCTAGTCAAATTATCTCTCTCAATGAGAGCATTCATGATAGCTTTCTCTCCATCTTTCTCCAAATGAATGTGTTTGTCATCCTCTTCTACAACCCATTTATTAAGGACTTCAATCTCTGAGTACACCTCTTTTGGGTCTGCAGAAGTTGCTTCTAAATCTACTGGATCATCTAGATCTATGAGGTTTGTTTCCATATAAGGAACTTTCCTAGGATTGAAAGAATTTTCAATAGCATTCCCATATGCCAACCTATGATTCATCTCTTTTATCACATCTGGTCTACAAAACACATCCCCCATTGGAGATGCATTCTTATCATGATATGCTCCATCTTCCTATACTGGGCTACTAAATATCCCTCCTAGGAGTCTTATGGTTTCTGATTCAAAACTTAATGAAGAAGATTCTTTCCATACCTCTGGTTGGTATTGGGAGTTCAATAATATACTACCTTTAGGTTTCCAAGTAGGATGTGCATCCACTTTTCCTTTGTTTTGGTTCTTTCTACCACCTTGAGGTAAGTTAGTATCAATGGTACTTTTGGATTGACTCTTGTATAGGCTCATGTACTTTGTCTTTTTTCTATCACTTGTGGAAATTATTTGTAAATAAGTACTAGCTTCAAAACTTTGATTGAGTCACCAACCTATTCTAGGGAAAATATAGCATGAAATAACTTTTGACTTTGAGAAAATATCATGGGATAATATAATATGAATCTAACATAGAAAGAGGCCAATCGGAAAGACTTTTGGAACTGCAACTCTTGCTTGATAGATAAGACACTTTTTTAAGGATAGTATATGTCAGTTTACTCTTGTGGTATTGAGAACTTTATAAATTCTCAAGGTTTGTCACTAGAAAATCCCAATATAACCACAAGAAATATTTGAAAGAAACTAAAAAAGAGATGTACACAAACCACACCAAACACTATCATACTTTTTACACATTATTATGTGTTAAACAACTCCCCAACAAAGTCATAATTTTGTTGGTGTTTCAAAACTACCAAGCAAAAATTACTTGATACTAGGATAATGAAGATCAACTTAGTCTAAGGGTCATTTATTTCCCATGTTCAACTAAGAAGTCTTTAGATCTAGACCCAACTTGAACAAAATCACAAGGATTTTCTACTCTTTAGGTTCTTCAAAACCAAGGTAGGTGCAACTGAGGGATAAAAGGGTTCAATACTAGATATTATCTTTACACTTCACTCTATTAATGATATTAATTTACAATACTTATCCCTTAAAATAGACATTTATCCACAATTCTTCTCAGATTTGCAGGTAAGTCTTGGTTACAATAGCTAACCATAACATAGATATTAAATGCAAACAATTGATGACCAGCTATTATATACTTCATACATGAAAGAAAATTTGATTTGATTCTGAATTTCTACTTCATACAATTCTATGATCTCTTCTCATGCAAACTAAATATATGATCAGTGCCTCATCTATTGGCCTTTAGAGTCCACCTAACAATTTTGATTTGATAAATTGCATTATAATCAATATTATCAACAATTTACCCTAAACCTCATTCTTATGAATATCCTTCTTATTGACTAGAAATCCTATCACCTTACTGAATCATTTAATTAATTCATTGAATTAAAAGCAATAGAAAACTAATATAAAAATTATCCTAGTTGCATTGAAGTGAATAAGCTTTACTCATACAATCTCAAGATAACCAGCTAATAACAATGGAGAAAAGATTTAGACAAAAAAAATATAGTGGTAACTCTCCTTTGTATCAATTTTCATTGTAAATGACTAAACATTGATATAAAACTCAGAACAATTCAGGACAAGACAATGTGATCCTTCAATGTTAATGTACTCTTAGATTTGCAAAGAAACATACATTGAAAAATTAACATCAAGAAAACTAAACCAAATGGAAGACTAACAAAATACTAAAAATTACATAAGAGTTTGGACCATTTCTCTAGCCTTGGGATCTCATTTATATAACATGAGATACAATAAGATTCAAGCTAAGAGAAGAATGACAGCTATCCTTAGGACAAAGATATTACATACAAAAGGTTACTATCATAATAAGATAAAAAATTGTCCAACTGAGTATTCATACATCATGAATCTTCCTTTTGTGGGGCCAATTCTGTTGTAACTTCTTGTTGTTATTTTTTTTTCAACTGTGGAATAGATTTATCTACATATGAGGTGTCCAATCTTGATATTTGGATACTCAATATAACTTTTGGATCTCCCTCCAAAATATCTTGAATTGACAAGCCAATAGTTACACTTAGTTTTTTCTGTTGCCATATCATTAGTTTTACTAACTGCCTCATTTTTTGCAACTGGTTGATCTTCTTTTCTTTCTTCTAGTGTATATATAAATTGTAATTCATTTGGATCCACACCACTTTCATTAGTTTCATTAGCTATTATTCAATTTGATTGGGCAAGGTCTACCATCCATTTGTTAAACAATGAGTCATGTAGCTAGTTACAGTTCAAAATTTTTTGTTGCTTCCTCAAGATTTCTTCTCCCAACTTCTGAGTTTCAACAAAATCCTTTTTATCTTTTTTTTTTAGCAAACCATATGTATCCCTTTTCATTGATGGCTTTATTTAATCTGAAATACATTTATTCATGTAAGTCTTTAGCCCACTCCTCTTTATCTTTCAATTTATCCACGACCTTGAGTGTATGAGGGAAAAGTTCAAAATTTTTGTTAAGATACTTTAAGAAATAATTAATGATCATCCTCTACAATACAGTTCTCTTGTTTCCAAAATTAGAGAGCCTAATAGTCATGTCAAAGGTCTTCTCTATTTGCTCACAAGAAAGACCAATTACGAATCATCATAAAATTGTGACATCATTGTCACTACTATTCCATTTTCTAACAATTGGCTTCAAGATGTTTTCATTATCTTTCAACTCATTCAACACATCCATTAGTTTTGATAAATATCAATAAAATACAGGCCATCCTACCTTATCTACCAAATACATAATGGATTCTCTTAATTTATTTTCATATTGCACATCCAACTCCACATGCATTGCCTGCAAATTGTTCTTTTCTTCCTCAAACTCTTCAACTATATATGACTAAGGTCCTTGTGGGGTAGTTGGTATTTCTACAAGGGGATTTAACTTCAAAGACTTAATTAGAAGATGAGGAGGATAAGTAATTTTTGGTTTTCTATATTTTCCTTTATACCCCATCATATTATTCTTAAGTTCAATCATCCTTTGTACTTCTTTATTGTAAGCATCTAGAACCTATTCAAAATTTCTTGTAACTCCATTTTTTTCTTTTCTCCTTCCTAGTGGTGGCTAATATGAGGTTAGTTGTTTCAATATTGAATTTTGCAACCTCTTCATTTGGAGTATCTTCTACCCTCTTTAAAATCAAATTTTCAATCAATCCAATATCATTAGATTGAGATAAACTAGCTCTTGATCCTTTTCTTAAAGACTAGATTACTAATGTATCATGATCTTCACTGAACTTAGCACCTCTAATTACTTTTCTTACCTTTTCATTAGCACTCAGCTTCTTGGTGATAGTATTAAAATTCATGGCATTTGCAATATCCCAATTGTCGAAAGAAAAACTCTAGATGATCTCATCATTCTTCTTCTGTCTTTAGGAGTCAAAATTCTAAATTATTGCTTCATTTTATCCTTTATTTCATCTTGTATATTTGTATCCTCCATTTCTAGATGATTGACCTTCCTCTTATTACATATTTCTTTAAATTTTTCAATATTAATTCTCTAAGAAAATTGGTAGAAAGCTCTTGATTTGATAAAATTGTCAACGAAAAGAAATTTATGACTAGCTTGTTCTACCATAGGTTCTAATTCTTTCCCTCTATAAAAAAAAATAGTTAATTCAACGCTAGGCATGGGAGGTTCTTGGGGATTTCCTTCCTCCAATTCTTCAGTTGTAATAAATACTCCTCAATGTGATCCTAATTGTTCAATTCTCTCTTTAGTGAGTTGTTCCTCTCCCATATGCAAGGGGGATTGAGAAGGCATGCAGTCTTCTATTTTTGACATCAACTTCTCTTCTATCTTCTGCCTCTTAGGCCTTTCTCCTAATGCATCACTAGTTGATCCAACTATTTGCTTTCCTTTATCAATTGCATGCTCTTTGTTCTTGATTATGTTATAAGTAGACCTCCTTTGAATGACCAATTGTTTGGATCCTAATGTAGGAGTAAAAAAAATTCGTCATTACATCCCTTTCTTTGTTAGGATAAGTATTAATGAGAAGAGTCTTATTTTCAATCATTTCCTCCATGATCTTTAAAAATGTGATCATCTGTTTGGTTACTTTGTCTATTGATGTGATTGCATCTTTCAATGAACTATAATTTTTATCAAAATAATTTATGGATTCTAAAACCCTAGAATAGACTCCACTTTCTTTTTTTCTTTTTTTTTTGTTCTTGGAGAGAAAATTCATTTCTTATTACATCCTTAGGGAAATAGAATTGATGCTTGTGAGCACTAGTCTTGGCCCTTTGTCTAAAAATTCCAAAAAATTCTTCACTATCATTAAAAAAAGCATGGGAGACTGCCATTTTGTATCATTCTAAAATATTATAATAAAACAACAATCCACCCTTTGTAATGATAAATTGATGAGCTACTATAAAATATGGGAAAATAGAGCCTCTTGACCTACTGGTTAGTTTTATTTCTTTCAAACCACCTAGTTACCATAATATCTCAACTATTCTTACCTTAAGAGGTACTTGGTAGGGAAGCACATGTGGAGTTCCTTGGAATCCATATACACTATAAACTATTGAAAATGGATATGGTATAATATTTTCTCAATTATGGGAAACTTTCAAATTGCTAGGGTTATGCATAGGCCTAATGAAATCTAACAATGCCTTGGATGTACTAGGATTGTCTTTTAAAAATAGGATCCTTAGTCTAGATGCAAAATATCTATCAACCTTGCAAAACTAACCTCCTCTACATTTCAAGTCATATTTGCACTTCATAACTAGATTGGCAGATATTCTTAATCATGTTCTCTTGTTAACACCATCTACTTTTCAAAAAATATGACTACTTCATACGAAAACATATGCATTAATAAATAGTAAAAAATCAAAGCTTTTAAAAATTTTTCCTTTTGCAATACCAATAAAACCTACATGAATTTTATCCAAGAATTCTCCATTTATTCCACTCACTATCCTAGCTATTGGATCAAAGCCTCAAGATATAGTAGTGAGGATGTTTGAATTCATGAAGACTCTAGGAACTACTAAATTTTCCTAGTTGAAAATTTCAAATCCTTTTTAGCAATGACTATCTTCACTGATTTTATCAAGATCCAATATACTAGACCCATACACAATAGATGTGTCTTCATCTTTTCCTTCTAGCTATCATAATTTGTTCCATCAAACTTCAAACTATCTTTCCTAAACACTTTTTCCATGGATCACCCAAAGTTGTTAAACATTATCTTCAAGGACATGATTCTTTGATACTATTTGTTGTAAACAATAGTCCACCAAGATAACTAGGAGGGGGGGTGGGTGAATCAGTTATCTGATAACTAAGACATTCATCTTCTTTAAAAAAACTTATCCATTCAACCAAAATAAATAGAAACCATAATAAAATGCACATAGACAATTACACAAGATATGTTGACTAGGGAAACCCTTGATTAGAGAGAAAGACACAGTAGGAATGATGCCCACAAGATGATGTAATAATATAAATATTACTTGTTAGAGGATGGACCCTGTTAGGAGTCTATTACAACATTTAGTACATAGAGTCCCTATTAGGAGACTTTGAAACCCTGTTAGGGGATGTAGTACATTGTATTCAAGAAGAGCTCACTACTCAAACATATAATTTAATGTTATGTTCTTCTTTCCTTTGTTCTATCTATAAGAATTTGGCTCAGGCCAGAATTCACCCAAGAACTAAAGAACTCAACACAAGAACATAGTAGACCAAAATAGATAGAGTATGATTAGAATGATGATATTCATTCAATAACTTAATTTCAAGAGTACACTAGGAGTGCCTGAATATAAAGGCCTCAGGAGAGCTTCTATAATGCATAGAAGTTAGCATCATGATATGTCATACAACTAGGCACATGTCCACCAGATATGGATTATCCTACATTAAGCACAGGATTAACTGTGATGATGTGAGGATAAGCCTAAAATGGTGTAGCACACAAATAAGTGGTGTAGACAACATGTGTTAAATGAAGAGTGTAGATAAATGTGTTGTCATCATGACAACTCAGTGAATGATGTATACTCCTATGTTGTAGACACCATGTGCATAATTAGAGTTGCATAACTCAATGAGAGTTCACAAAATCCTAAGTGTTTCACCTAAAATAATAATAAAATAATGCAAAATAATTAAATAATGCATTAACCTAAGTAAAAGTTAAGTAAGTGTAATAAGTAAATAATTATTTACACCAACACCCCCCCTTAAGTGCAACTTAGGGGAATGCCCTTAAGCTTACGAAATCTAGGATGATATGCAAAATGGGTCCCGACTACTAGTCCATGTAGGGTACCTATGTACATAATGATATGCAATCTCCCATAAAGTGGGGAAAGAGGGAAAACCTCCCAAAAAGAGAGATAAAAGAGGATGCATGGATGGATGGAGTAATCAAGACCCCCACCCCCCCCCCCCCCCCCCCCCCACCATTATGACATACATCTAGTATATACATAAGAGAATGATGACAAGAGGATGAGAGATAGGATGAGCTCCCCCCCCCCTGAAAAGAAGAATGTCGAATAGTGATTACTCCGATGAAGAAGCTGATCCAAGACTGCAGAATGGTGTTCCTCCCCTTAGGAAGAAACAATGCAAAGGTACAAATGAGATGCTTTTGTTGTGTGTGGAAAGAATCCCATGGATGAGTGATGTCTCTTAAACCTACTCAACTGGCTGAAGAATGTGTCCCAAAGAAATTTCTATCTCTGTAACTAATGAAGAACCCTGTTGCAACTGCTGATCATAAGTATCCACAATCACTTCAACCTGTAAGGATCGATCAAGTAGAGAATGAATGAGAGAGTCTAGAACCCTCATGACAACTGAAGAAGGAACTTCTGCATCAAGAAGAAGAGGCATATCATGAATACTATCCCCCAAATCTATCACTGAACCTGTATCTGGAAGACTAGATATACCCTGTTGTTCTGGACCTATCACTTTGGCAATTTATGCATGTGGACTGAACTGATGAAGTGACCTCTCACTATGTCTGTCGATATAACCCCACATGTCTGAATCTATTGAAGCACTATCGTTGGTGTCACTATCAATTTCCACATTGTATGATGTGCAAAGAGGAGTAGAGGAAAAGCTTGGAGAACTTTCCTCAAAATATACATCCTTCTCCACAAATATCTGATGTGTCTCAAGATCTAGAAGTCTATATGCCTTCACAATGTCTTCATAACCAATGAAAGTACAAGGCTAAGATGATTGTGCCTTGCATCTCTTGGAAGATCTCTTTGCCCATGCAGAACAACTGAAGACTCTAAAGTGTGTCACAATAGGTTTTCTACCGCACCATGCCTCAAAAGGAGTTTGTCCATCTAAGGCTGATGAGGAGAATGATTAAGAATGTGAGTGGCACTTGAAATTGCTTCGACTTCTAATGATGGATTTAGAAACTTGGCATGAATCATGCAAATTTCCATAGACTTAAGAGTTCTAATCCTCAAAGCTGCAAGATCTGTGTTATGTGGACTGAATACTGAAGGAGTCTGAAGATCAATACCCTCATGTCTGCAAAAGTCTTTAAGTCTTTTATTCAAATCCATGTTTCCATTATCCATGTGGAGTACTTTGATGGCTTTCATGGATTTCCATTCTACATGAGCATTGAAGTCTAGAAACTTGTCCAACACTTTATTCTTGTTATGCAGAAAATAGACCCAAGTGAACCTTGGAAAGTCATCAACTAAGGTAAGTATGTAGCGACCTTGTCTTAATGCAAAAGGACTTGCTAATACCATGTGAACCATTTGAAGAACACTAGTTGCTCTTGAAGAATTCCCTCTTTGTAACTTCCCTTCTAGATGCATATCCACTGAATCTATTGAACACCCACCATTAGAAAAGTTGATTTGAGGTAGACCTTTCACCATGTGGTATGTGCAAAGTTGCTAAAGATAGTGATAGTCAAGATGACCATACTGCTCATGTCATAACTGCATGTTTGAATTTGATTGAGTTAACAAGGCTTTTGAAGAAGACTTGAGTACAAAATGTGAGAAAGAGTAAAACCTCTTTTGATCATTCACTTTCCCCACTACAACCAAGGAATTGTCTATAAGACTGTGCACTTTTATTGAGTCTGGAAGGAACTGAACTCTATGTCCATCTCCAAAGTGAGTGATTTGGTAGATTGATACGAGATTTGAACTTAGGTTTGGAACATAAAGAACCTCTTGAAAATCTTCATTTTCCATTTCCACATTTCCTTTTCCTTCAACTTCCAATTTTCTATCATTCCCCATGAAGATGTGTGGTACCTTGGATTACTTTATTGAAGAAAAATCCTCCTTTGAAGAACACATGTGATATGAGGCACCCAAGTCAAATATCCATTCTTTTGAAGAGTTTGCATTTTCCATGAGGCTTTCCCTTTGCCCTTTGAATTTGAAGAAGATCCCTTCTCCTTGTAAGCATTAGGCAATGGAACATTATGTTTCTTCATGATGTTGGTCAACTCATCAATCTTTTTGATATAACACTCATGCTCTTCATGACCCATTTTTTTGCAATAAGCACACTTCTTCTTATCCTTATTGTTGTCCCCTTTCTTGTTGGAATTTGAGGACTTGCATTGTTGATTGGATTGAGGTGTTGTGATGCAGAGTATGCAGCAAAAGCACCAACTCTTCTTCCAACTCCGATCAGCACCTTAACTTGCTTCCAACCTCCAAAAAGCAACTAGGATTTCTTCCAAGGTTAATGACTGACCCAATGGCTTCTAACATTGGTAGACTCTACCTCAAAGTGGACTCCACTTCACAAGCCCAACCCTCAAACCTAGGGTTCACAAACAACTTGGGACAATCATACCTATTACGGATTCCCTAACACCAAATAGGCTTAAAATAGAAAATGTTTCTTAGATTGGGTTAGAACTCCATTCCTATGATAGAAATGGTGCTTACTAACTCAAAACAACAAGAAAAACCCCCACTTTGAAGTTTCTCAACACCCAACACTGAAAATTACAAATTGTTACCAGCACTTTTATTAGAACAATTCCTAGTTTCAATGGTCAAACTCCCAAAAAATACAAAGAAACATAAAATATTTTCACATAACCAAACACCCTTCAACTACTCCTACGAGATTCCAAAAGATCAATTACCAACTCTACTCCAGCATCAAGTTATGCCCGCTTTGTGTCACAGTCCTAAATGGCCAGTTTAGGCTGGGTTACAAGGAAAGCATAAATAAATGGGTTCAAAGACTTGGTTCAACCCCTTGGATCTCTTCTACATCTTTTATTTGTCCTTCTACACCCTTCACTTGGGTCAAATCAATCAACTTGGGAGCGTGATCCTTCGTTTTCCTTCAAAACTAGACTAGACATAAGACTATGTTCAGCCTAGGGCTTGCTGGTAAGAATAGGTACCCAACTCCTACAGCCCTGAAACTCTTCCATCTTTAAGTCACCTCTCCTAACTTTCATTCCACAAAGCAGCATTGAAATCCCACAGTGGGTTTGCAAGTTAGGAGGCCATCTTGTTGAAACCCTCAATGTGCAGCAATTTCAGACCTACCTCTACTAAAACAGGTATAACTTTTAACCCAGAATAGATAAAAACTTCAAACCAATTGCATTAGAATTCTGACTCAGTCCTCTTTCCAAAAATATAATATTTGTACTGCTACAAATCTGTACAGTCCATACGGAATTGAAAAAAATAGAGAAAATTGCAGAATTTTTGAGTTTTATTCACCAAATGCTGTCCACCCGTCCGTACCATGGCCTTCCCCACGTGTGGAGACCTTAAATAAGTGTCTTCCAACAGTTATAACTTCCATTTGGATGGTTGAAAGACCATACAACTTCCTTTTTTTAAGTTTGACAACAAATTTGCAAAAATTGCTCTTTAGCAACTTTTTGCATTTTGCAACTTTTTGCACCTTTGCATTTTTTTTTTACACACCTTCAATTCAAACGTGTCCTAATGACTCAAATCCACCTAAAACATCCTAAAAATAGTAAAATACTCAAGAATTAATAAATAATGACTCCTTGGTTACAAATGGTCACTTGGCTTATAACCACACCAATGTGCCATTGTACCTTACAATTGAGTCTTCATTACAAATATGGACCAGACTTCATTCCTAACAACTCTAAGTACTAAACACCTTGAATTCATGCCTAAGAGGCTTAGGTGCCCTGCACCATACTCCCTAGGCCAAAAGAAACTCAAGTCTCTTGAGTTGCTAATGTGGACACGTTGTATCCCATCTTCTTTATAGTTGATTTAGGCAGCCAACTTGCATCTTCAACTGGTCTACCTGTCCATTTGATGAGGTAGTCCATGTACACCTTCCTCCTAGTCCTTTTTCCTTCTCTTTTATCCAAAACACTTTCTATAGTGACTACCCCTGCCTTGGGAAGAGAGTTCATGATCTCTTTATCTACTATGGTTGATTCAATGCCACTGGTTTCAGTCTGAGAACCTCTGTAAGGATATAAATCAGAGACATTAAATGTATTGGAGAGCCCTATGTCTGGTGGCAACTCCACCTTATAGGAATTGTGTCCACATTTTTGCAAGATCCTAAAAGGACCTATTTTCCTCATCATCAACTTAGTAAACTTACCTTTAGGAAGCCTCTCCTTTTTAAGGTTCACCATAACCAGATCTCCTATTTCAAATTGAAGATCTCTCCTCTTAGTATCTGCTGCTTCCTTATACTTCATTGTCATTTTCCCTAGCCTATCTTTGACCTCTTGATGAATTTCCTTCATCACCTCAGCAAAATCACATGCTTGAGCACTGGTTCTTTCCATAGATTTGACATCTCTGACCTCCATTACCCCTCTAGGATGAGTGCCATAAACAATTTGAAATGGGCTCAATCCGGTTGTCCTATTCATTGAATCATTATAAGCAAACTCTGCTTGTGCTATGACTGAGTCCCAAGATGATCCATGTTCCTTAGTAAGGCATCTTAATAGGTTGCCTAATGATCTATTAACCACCTCCGTTTGGCCATCCGATTGTGGATGGTATGCTGATGAAAATGAGAGGTCTGTACCAAGTTTTCTCCACAAAGTCCTCCAAAAGTGCCCAAGAAACTTAGAATCTCTATCCGAGACTATGGATAATGGTAATCCATGTAGTCTTACTACTTCCTTGAAAAAGATACCTGCAATATAAGAGGCATCATGACTGGTTTTACATGGCAAAAAATGTGCCATCTTGGAAAACCGGTCTACTACAACACAAATACTATCATAGCCTTGCTTGGTCCTTGGCAATCCAAGTACAAAGTCTAAACTTACAGCATACCAAGGCCTATTTGGTATTGGTAATGGGGTGTACAGTCCTGCATTAGAAGTCTTTCCCTTTGCCTTTTGACAAATCACACAAGTCTCTACAAACTTTCTTACATCAGTAGGCATCCTAGGCCAGTAATAAAATCTTCTTACTAGTTCAAGGGTCTTGTCCAATCCAAAATGACCAGCTAGACCCCCACAGTGCTTCTCCTTTATAATGTTCTCCCTCAAGGATCCTCTAGGGATGCATAGCTGACTCCCTTTGAAGAGCAATCCTTCTTGCAGCATGAAATCTGCATAAATGCTATGGTACTGCCCTGTCATATCCCTGCAGACTTGATGAACTTCTTTGAAGTCTTCATCACTTTCATACATGTCTTTTATGGAGTGGAATCCCACATTCTCCAACCTCATTTCTTGAATGGTCAAATTCCTTCTACTAAGGGCATCAGCAACCTTATTTGCCTCCCCTTTTTTATGCTTAATAGTGAAGGTGTATGATTGAAGGTACTCCATCCATTTCACATGCCTGTGGTTCAACTTTTCCTGTCTATTCAAGAAACTCAATGCATGGTTATCTATATAGACAATAAACTCCTTGGGCAATAAATAATGTCTCCATTTTCTTAGAGACTGAACCATAGCATACAATTCTAAATCATATGTAGAATATCTATGTTTTGCTTCATTTAACTTTTCACTAAAGAAGGCTATTGGCTTACCTTCTTGACTTAGGACTCCTCCTATGGCCCTATTACTTGCATCACATTCAATAGTAAATACCTTCTTGAAATTAGGTAGAGCAAGGATGGGTGCCTCTGCAACCCTTTTCTTCAAGTACTCAAAGGACTGATCAGCGTCTCCTGTCCATGCAAATTTACATTTTCTTCCACCCTTGATTGTATCAATCATAGGGGCACACACATTACTGAAACCTCTAATAAACTTTATATAAAAGCTTGCCAAACCATGAAAGCTCTTTACCTCACTTGCATTCCTTGGTGTAGGCCAGTTGAGGATTGCTTCCACCTTTTCTGGATCCATCTTGAGGTTGCCCTTGGAGATGACAAAGCCTAGGAACACCAGCTCTTCTTTCATGAAGACACATTTATTCAAATTTATCTTCAATTCCTTCTCCCTGAGTTTCTTCAAAACCAATTCCAAGTGTGTTAGATGTTCCTCTTTAGATTTGCTAAAAATCAATATATCATCAAGATATACAACAACAAAATGATTGATGAAAGGTTCCAAAACTTCATTCATGAGTCTCATGAATGTACTAGGGGCATTAGAAAGGCCAAAGGGCATCACCATCCATTCATAAAGTCCCTCATTAGTTTTGAAGGCAGTTTTCCATTCATCTCCTTCCCTTATTCTGATTTGGTGGTAACCGCTTTTCAAATCAATCTTGGAATAGTACCTTGCCCCTCCTAGGTGATCCATCAAATCCTCCATCCTAGGCATTGGGAACCTATATCTGATGGTTATCTTGTTTATGGCTCTTGAGTCCATACACAACCTCCATGTACCCTCCTTTTTGGGTGCCAACAAAGCAAGGACTGCACAAGGGCTGATGCTCTTTCTTATGAACACTTTTTCAAGTAACTCCTCAACTTGTCTTGCTAATTCCTTGTTTTGTTCTGGTGTCAACCTATAGGCAGGCTTATTAGGCAATGTAGAACCTGGAATAAAGTCAATACAATGACTTACCTCTCTAAATGGTGGCAAGGTATCAGTAGTAGGGTCTGAAATAAATTCCTTGTATTTATCCAAAAGCTGCCTCACTTCCTTGGGTTCCACATTCCTTATTCCTAATCTGCCTTCCTCCTTTTTCTCCTCTTGTCTTGGCTTTACTACAATGGAAAAGCATGGGGTGTTCTTCACCTTGAGATTCTTCAAAAACTTCTTCTCCCCAGCCATCATTACACTAGATGCATGTTGGGTCTCCTTTCCATCTTCTAGCAATGGTGTCATAGTGTACTCCTTCCCATTTTTGGTGATGATGTAGACATTGTTCCTCCCATCATGCTTGGAATTGACATCATACTGCCATGGCCTACCTAACAACAAATGACAAGCATCCATATCTACAACATCACAAACAATTTTGTCCTTGTACTCCCCAATTTGAAATTCAACATTAACTTGTTCATTAACAACAACTTGCTACTCCTTACTTAACCACAAAACTTTGTAAGGGTTAGGATGAGGTGACCTCTTCAATCCAAGCTTATTTACCATCTCTATTGATGCAATATTATCAGTTGAACCGGAATCAACAATTACCTTACACACTTTACCTTTTACCTTGCATAAGGTCTTAAATAAGGTCTTCCTTTGGGGAGGTTCTTGTTCTGCAACTGTCTTCAGCAGGGTTCTATTGAACATTAAAGATTCCCCTTGCTCTGGATCAGCATTCCCTCTTGCTCCTTGGTCACTTTGTGCATCCTCTTCTTGAGCCAAGTGGATTCTTCTATCTCCTTCTTGACTATTGCTGCCCCCTTTCTCTGGACACCTAGAGGATCTATGCCCTGTTTGATTGCAGGTAAAACACCTTCCAGTGAATACCCCTAGAGTCCTTCCTCCAAATCTTCCTCTCCCATTAGGTCTCCTACCTCTAAATCCTCCTCTAGGATTGGATTCTCCATCTGATTTTTCTTGACTGCTGCTAGGTTCACCTTGAGATCTATTAGATGAACCTCTGCCCCCAAATCTTCCTCCACCTCTGTTATTTCCTCCTCTCCCTCTTCCATGGGAATCACTTCTCCTCTTGAGTTTCTCCTCAATCTTGAGGGCCATTTGATAACATTGGTGGATGGTCTTAGGATTGAACAAAACTAGTTCATCCTTGATGGAGTACTTGAGCCCATTCAAGTATCTTGCCAACTTTTGCTTTTCACTTTCAGGAACTTGAGCCCTTAGAGCGAGTTTATGAAACTCCTCTGTATATGCTCCTACATCCAAGTCCTTTTGCCTGAGACTTTGCAACTTTTGATGCATTAGGACCTCATAGTCCTCTGGTACAAACTGTTTCTTAATCTCTGATTTCATTCTCTTCCATGTGGCTATGGGTGCCTTCTCTTCCTCTATTCTCTCATTTTGAAGAAAATTCCACCAACTAAGGGCAGATCCTTTCATCTTAGACTTAGCCACCTTTATCTTTTGGTTTTTCGGCACATTATCACATTCAAAGTGATTTTCAAGTGCTTCAATCCAATCCATGCATTCTTCTGGATTCAACTTACCACTGAACATAGGTAGGTTTGATCTTTGATCCTTTCTTCCTACCCTTTCTAGGGCCTCCAACATGGCTCTTTGATCTGCAGGCATTTCATCTCTAACCTGCCTAGGCTCTCTAACTTCAGTCATTTCTTCTTCTCCTTCAGAGTCTTCCATGACTCCTCTAGCCATCTTGCCCTTCAATTTTTCCAATTCTCTTTTCATGCTTCTATTTTCTTCCCTTACTGCTCTACTTTCTGCCATTTGTTCTTTGACCAACTTGGCCAATTCCACATTTGTGATCCTAAGAGGTATCTCCCTCTCTCCTTCCTCATTATCTAACATCTTTCCTCTCTAATAAGGCTCTTAGTGGCTCTGATACCACTCTGATGCAGAGTATGTAGCAAAAGCACCAACTCTTCTTCCAACTCCGATCAGCACCTTAACTTGCTTCCAACCTCCAAACAGCAACTAGGCTTTCTTCCAAGGTTAATGACTGACCCAATGGCTTCTAACATTGGTAGACTCTACCTCAAAGTGGACTCCACTTCACAAGCCCAACCCTCAAACCTAGGGTTCACAAACAACTTGGGACAATCACACCTATTACGGATTCCATAACACCAAATAGGCTTAAAATAGAAAATGTTTCTTAGATTGGGTTAGAACTCCATTCCTATGATAGAAATGGTGCTTACTAACTCAAAACAACAAGAAAAACCCCCACTTTGAAGTTTCTCAACACCCAACACTGAAAATTACAAATTGTTACCAGCACTTTTATTAGAACAATTCCTAGTTTCAATGGTCAAACTCCCAAAAAATACAAAGAAACATACAATATTTTCACATCACCAAACACCCTTCAACTACTCCTATGAGATTCCAAAATATCAATTACCAACTCTACTCCAGCATCAAGTTATGCCCGCTTTGTGTCACAGTCCTAAATGGCCAGTTTAGGCTGGGTTACAAGGAAAGCATAAATAAATGGTTTCAAAGATGTGGTTCAACCCCTTGGATCTCTTCTACACCTTTTATTTGTCCTTCTACACCCTTCACTTGGGTCAAATCAATCAACTTGGGAGCGTGATCCTTCGTTTTCCTTCAAAACTAGACTAGACATAAGACTATGTTCAGCCTAGGGCTTGCTGGTAAAAATAGGTGCCCAACTCCTACAGCCCTGAAACTCTTCCATTTTTAAGTCACCTCTCCTAACTTGCATTCCACAAAGCGGCATTGAAATCCCACAGTGGGTTTGCAAGTTAGGAGGTCATCTTGTTGAAACCCTCAATGTGCAGCAATTTCAGACCTACCTCTACTAAAACAGGTATAACTTTTAACCCAGAATAGATAAAAACTTCAAACCAATTGCATTAGAATTCTAACTCAGTCCTCTTTCCAAAAATATAATATTTGTACCACTACCAATCCGTACAGTCCGTACGGAATTGAAAAAAATAGAGAAAATTGCAGAATTTCTTAGTTTTATTCACCAAATGCTGTCCACCTGTCCGTACCATGGCCTTCCCCACGTGTGGAGACCTTAAATAAGTGTCTTCCAACAGTTATAACTTCCATTTGGATGGTTGGAAGACCATACAACTTCCTTTTTTTAAGTTTGACAACAAATTTGCAAAAATTGCTCTTTAGCAACTTTTTGCACCTTTGCATTTTTTTTTTTTACACACCTTCAATTCAAACGTGTCCTAATGACTCAAATCCACCTAAAACATCCTAAAAATAGTAAAATACTCAAGAATTCATAAATAATGACTCCTTGGTTACAAATGGTCACTTGGCTTATAACCACACCAATGTGCCATTGTACCTTACAATTGAGTCTTCATTGCAAATATGGACCAGACTTCATTCCTAACAACTCTAACGTACTAAACACCTTGAATTCATTCCTAAGAGCCTTAGGTGCCCTGCACCATGTTGTCTTTTCTACATCCTCATATTTTTTCTTCCATTTCTTCTTACCCTTTCTTTTATTTGAAGATTGTCCAGCTGAATGTTGAGAACCCTCATTGTTGGCCATCAATGCTTTGGACTATGGTGATTTGAGAATCCCCATTGATTTCAACTTCTTTTCTTCATCATCTAATAGTTTAGCATATTCATCAAAAGTGACTTTCTTGTAGGAAGACCCTAAGGTAGTCTTTCAGGTGTTAAAAGAAGATACAAATGTGGAATATTCCAATGGCATCTTGTTATGGATGAGATAGATTAGTCTATCATCTTTTATAGAATTTCCACAATCAGTAAGCTTTTTCCTTAATTCATTCACCTTAATGATGAATTTCTAGATTGAGTCATATGACTTAGGATCTCAGGATACAAGCTCATCTTCAATTTTGAACACATCCTCTTCAGACAGTTTACCATAAAGGCTTTTGAGGGTATCCCAAGCTTCCTTTGATGTAGTCTATTTCTTGATTTGATACATGATCTTATCATCTACCCCCAAACATATATCACCTAGGGCTTTCCTATCCATGGCTACCTAATTTGAAATATCACTTGCAAAAACATTATCACCTACTGGTTTAGGAAGAGTACCATCTACACATTGTGAAACTCTATTATGCATTAAGTGATATGACATTTTGATTGACCATGAAGCATAGTTATGAGGAGTTAATTTAGGAAACTTAAAGTTGCCCATAATGTAGAAACTGAAAGAAATGTGTAGAAAAGAGAGAACACAACACCAAGAACACCCCCCCTTTTCACTAAATCAAGAAACCCCCACAAAATAGATGCTTTGGGCACTTTATCAGTAGTGTGGTTACAATGGGCCACTTGCCAATTTTGGCCTTCGTGGACTTCTGATTTTTCTTGTTACAACCTCTTAATAGATTACAAATTTGAAACTTTACAATGTGCTACAAGTTTGAAGCATTAGAAAGCAAAGAAAGGCCCTATTGCTGAAAGTGAAAATTTTATCCACACAACACTATAATCTAATGCCAGATCTAGAAAGTAGACAAAAAAAAAACCACTTTAAAAAAAAATAGAACCTATTTTTGACTCCTGATGTGCTTGTACGGAGCATTTGAAGTTGCAAAATGTAGGATTATCTAGGTACAGTCACCAAAAAATGAAAATTCTAAAAAATCCATACACCAAAACCAAAAAATAGTTGTACCACTAAAAAATTAAGAAAATTTTACCCAATTTCAAAAAAAATTGCTCCTAAATTGGAGTCCAAATGTGTGAGTTATTGCCTCTTGAAGTCGGACTGCAAAAACCAAAATCAATCTGGTGAGGGGTTATCAGTGAATAACGGGTTAAATTTGACGATCATATGGCCATTGCCGTAGTTCAAAATTGGCCTAGAATGACATCCAAACAGGTATCAAATTTAGGCCTAGGGAAATGATGACATCAACAAAACTTGCCCTCGGATGATGTCAGCAAATGACATGACAGATGGCATTGAATTTTGTACTGTACAGATCCATACAAAAAAATTGACGTGTTAGTACGAAAAACACCATGGCAATTCACTAGGACAATGACGTGGCCTTGCTGACGTGGGCTGACTCACTGTTGACCAGTGAGTCTAGTCACTGCTAAGTGTGTAGGATTTGCCTCACTGGTGAGTGGCATAGGTGAATAAAATATTGCCATGTGGTGAGGTCGATGGGTGAGAGCAACGAATTCATAGTCACCACATGTCAAAGCCAATGTGCAGGTCATTGCCGGGATCCTTTTTCCAGAGTCGAGTTTGGAACAGAAATCTTTCTCGTCAGAAAGACGGTTTTTATCCCACATTTAGTGGGATAGCATAGATAGTGCTATTGAAATAACTGTGGGTGTGACAATCAAATTAAAGAGTCTTCTTGCTGGGTTGTGAGGAGCTACTAGCAAATGCTAGCTGAAATGTTGTTGGAAACTCGAGGCTGCTCTCAGATTTGTTGTAGAGCTCAGATTAAATCACTGCGGAATCTGCAGTGGTGTATGACCTACGAATGAATGTGTCCCACAATATTAATAGTCAATAAACCCTACAAAAATAATATAATTCCACCAAAATAGAGGAGCCGAGTTGGGGTCTCATAGCCCAGTTTGGAAAAAAAAAATTTCTCCGCTAGATTATATGAAAATTTTTGAAAATGAAATTTGTAAAATGCCCAATTCTTGCAGAGAAGAAATTAATTCAGATCTGAACAAGAATTAATCAAATCAAATAAAATGATCATATACAATTGCAAATCAGTGCCTTTGGGAGTCAGTTTGCAAAAAAAATTTGCCTCACGATCAACTTTCACCTAATATAGGTGAGTTTATAGTCGATCTTCAACGAATTGAAGCTCCAAATGCAACGGTGAGGTCAGATATGGCTCTAGAAACTCCCAATTTCTATGGATCCTCAAGATTTGAGTCGAGGTGTTGAAGCATGAACGGTCTCGAATGGCTATGTGATGAGAATCCCCCTTGGCTCTGATACCATGTAAGAATTTGGCTTAGGCCAGAATTCACCCAAGAACTAAAGAACTCAACACAAGCACATAGTGGACCAAAATAGACAGAGTATGATCAGAATGATGATATTCATTCAATAAAGTTTGATTCCAAGAGTACACTAGGAGTGCCTGAATATAAAGTCCTCGGGAGAGCTTCTAGAGTGCATAGAAGTTAGCATCATGATATGTCATACAACCAGGCACATGTCTAGCAGATATGGATTATCCTCTATTAAGGACGAGATTAAGTGTGATAATGTGAGGATAAGCCTAAAATGGTGTAGCACGCAATCAGTGGTGTAGACAACATGTGTTAAATGAGGAGTGCAGATAACTATGTTTTCATCATGACAACTTAGTGAATGATGCATACTCCTATGTTGTAGACACCATGTGCATAATTAGAGTTGCATAACTCAATGAGAGTTCACAAAATCCTAAGTGTCTCACCTAAAATAATAATAAAATAATGCAAAAAAATAAAATAATGCATTAACCTGAGTAAAACTTAAGTAAGTGTAATAAGTAAATACTTATTTACACCAACACTATCAACTAAATAAATCACTGTTAGACCTTGTACACTAGGTTACAATCCTCAAATCCAAATATTAAACCTTGGACCACTCAACAAAACATCGACAATGAAGTTTCCTTCACTTCTACACTTCTTTGTTCAACTTGACATTCTGCTCTTACTGTTGCTTATCATTAATCATAAAAGCATATAATTTATGTCATGCTTGGTAAAAGAAAATGTCCTTCCTTTATATTGAGTCCTCAAAATGATTCCATAAATTGTCTTTTAGACCTTCTCAATTAATTATTATAGGACCACATTAAGAACATGTTACACTTTAGCAATAACATTATTCTTCTACCTTGCAACTTGAATATATTTTTGTACAAAATATTATGACAAATGAACTTAGTCATGTCATTATCAACATGTCTTCTTCATGTCCTCAACCTCCACTCTTAGAATATTAACTCTGCTAAGAGATATAAAAAGTTTACCATAACATAACTCTGTAAACTGTATCTTAGAACATATATCACCAAAACTTAGATAACTTCTTCTAGACTTATAATTTCTTCTTCTAATGTTAACTACATATACTAGATACTTAGAAGTAACCCTCATAACCTTGGATATTTAGAATACTCAACTAGCCATCTGTACCAACTTGATCTTTTTGCTTTTCCTCTGTTAGATACCATAGAAAATTGCTATGTTGAATCTATTGATCAAATAAGTAAGATTGACAAATGAGTGTCAACACACTTAACCATTTTCACTATACATGCCGAGTAGAATTTCTTTATGTATCAAGCAAACTATAGTTGTTGCCGAGCACAACACATTATAGTATATACCAAGCAAAGAAAAAATTCAACAGGTGCTGAGTGACACAGTATCCTATATGAGCCGAGCAATGCAGAAAACTAATAGGTACTGAGTAATGTAGAAACTACAATAGATGCTAAGTAATCCATAATAGATGGTGTCAAGCATCAATATTACTTCATGTGCTAAGCAATGTAGGATCAGCATAAAATTTTGTGCAATCGCAAGCCAAGATGTTAAATGGTTATGCATGACTCATTGATAGGATAAAAGGATAAGATCAAATCCTCACAACCACCTATGCGATCCTCATGCAACCAATTAGAAAATTGGAAACTACATGCAGGCAATGGGTGAATTTCAAGGGTTTGAGTGGGAACATTTTATTCAAAGATGCATAATGAACCACTAATCTTTATAAGGGAGTTCTGACACCATTGAACATAGAATTGAGAAATGTGAAAAGAAGGAGGAAAAGCAGAGCTTGTTATTGCAGAACATTGGTGTCAAAGATTAAGAGGAAAGGACAAAATTTACACATCTAGTTGATCAGAATAGAACAAGGAACACAATTAGCAGATCAAGAGCCTGAGATCAGCATTAGAGATTACATTAGTTCAAGTATATTATTCTAATACTCTCTCACAATTGTATTAGGAATTTGGAAATCCTATTGAGTTAGGTAAGTTTAATAGCCTTATGTAAATCCTTTAACAAGGTGGCATTTTAAGTTGAATGTTCTTAAGTCCTCTAACAAGGCACACTCCTAACAGGGTGTAGAAACCCTTTAATAGGGTCACATTTAATAGTGTGTTGTAGCTTTTAATAGAGCAGGCCTTTAACAGGGCAAACCATCAGAAGTGGTTGAAATAAATTGCTATAGTAATTTTGTGGGTATCGTCCCCACCCCAGTTTTACCTTCTTATTCCTAGAGGGTTTTTGGGTTACCAAAATCTCAAGTGTTATGTGGTGATGCATGTTTTTTTCTTATATTTGTTTAATCTTTATATGCATGCATGTTAATTTTAGTTATATGTCATTAAGGGTTTAAAAGTAGGATGAAAGGCCAATACTTCTAATTCACCCCCCCTCTCAGAAGCATTCTTCCCATTGAGACATTCCAACAATTGGTATCAGAGCCAAGTTCTCTCAAGAAGAAGCCTAACAACTTGGAGGGAAAGATATAAAGATGGAAGTCGTCAAACTTGGGAAGATCATTGAGAACTAGGTGATAGATGTTCCTCTCGCTCTACACAAGGTAGAGGAAGCTAGAGAGGAATTAAGAAAATCCTTAAAAGAAAGGAAGGAAATAGCTATAGCCAAAAATGATATTCACTACAAAGGGATTGACACCACACAAGTATTTGCCAAAGGATATTCCAAAGAATTTGATGAAGCAATAGAAAAATTGATGGAGAAAAACATAGTTCAAATAGAAGAGATAAGAACTCTTAAGATGGAGCATGAATGATAGGCCATGATGCTATGTGAAATCACTGAACAAAAGAAAAGATTAGTTGAGGAGAGAATCATGATGGAAGATGACAAAATAAATCTTGCAAACAAACTTGAAGAAAAAATTACTAAATTAACAAGGATCTCAAACATGCAAATGGATACACTTTCCCAAATGATGAACCTTCATCATGAACTCAATATGAAAGATATTGAGATCTCTACTTTAAAGATGTAGAATGAACAATTGTAGAATAAATTAAATAGAGAAAAAGAAACTATAGAGAATCTCAACAAGTCAAGTGAAGCTATCAAGTACTTTGAACAATTGCTAAAATCCCCAAGGTCAGCCCATGATACATCAGGACTTGGATACTCCAGCACCGAAGTTAGCGAATCATCAAAGAGTGCTGAGAAAAGAAGTGACAAAGGTAAGGATTCTAAACCCACCTTTCATTACTATAATAAAAAGGGGCATACTGCTAATGTTTGTAGGAGTAGAAGGATTGATAAGCCAAACACACCCAAAAGCAAGGGTTACTGTCACAAGTGCAACATGCAAGGAGATATGACACAAGACTATAGGTCTAAAGTCACAAGGACACAAATATTTGATGGACATTGCTATAGTTGCAAGAAGTATGGACACAAACCCTTTGAGTGTGGATCAAAGCCTATGTGGACACCAAATTAGCATGTAAGAAGGGACAACTATGTACATCATTACAATTGGGATTACAATACAAGGCAAATTTATCACTATTGTCAATAGTATGGACATATACCCCATAAATACATTAGAAAACACTTCAAGGGGAACTATAAAAGATGGTTCAACCAAACTACTTGCTTCAGTTGCTTGAAAACTCAACATGTCAGTAAGAATTGTCCAACAAAAGCCAAGGCACCCAAAACTGAAGTAAATAAGGGCAAAGAAAAGGTTGATGTAGAACACATCAGTACACACATGAAGAAGACATGGAAAAAAAGGATGGATCAAGTACATCCAATGGAAGGGTCACTTCAGCCACAAGGTCAAGTGATCATTTCTCATCCAACTAATCACAAGATGAGCCTATGAGGCTGATACATACAAGGAAGTATCATACAATAGCCCTAAACCATGATGAAGCACTGCAAAGTATAAATTTGCATGAAACAAGATGCTAAGACAAAACTTGAATGATGATGCCAAGCTATCTTTGGATGCCAAGTGAAACTACTTTTGATGCCGAGTCAAGAAGTTTAGTGAAAGCCAAGTAAAAATGTAGTGGTGGCCAAGTTATTAACAGAGTTAGTAGATGTCAAGTGAGAATAGCTGTCGAGTGGATGTCGAGTTGGAAAACCTTTGGAAGACAAGTGACAAGTGAAGGCATAAAAATGCATTTAATGCAAGGTTTTTGAGCTCCTTAAAAGTAAAAATTGATTCATTTTTGAGCCATTCAAATGAAGAGCGATTACTAGGAGCATGAATAAGAAATTTTTGAGTATTCAACTAGCAATTTTCAATGATTCAGCATCTACCCAAGTGATCTAAGAATTTAACTAGGTATTTCCTTTAGGTGTCGAGTTGTACAGTTTGTGAAGTTTGCTTTAAACATCAAACCCTAGTTTGGTAAATAATGGTGTCTAGTTCAAAGATGACCCAAAGGAAGGAAATCCATGAAATTAAACTTGTTAGCAATGAGGTTAAGCAACCCAAATTCAGGCCAATCCTAGAAGTTGCATATAAAAATGATCCCACTAGTGCCCTATCCACCATCCCTAAAAAAGTTGTTATGGTTCAGGATGTGCAAAAGTGTTACAACTACAAAATAGGAGCCATAGGACACTTGGAAATCTTTAATTCCATTGACAAACTCTATGATAATGGTATATTGAAAGATGAGTTTTCTATCATAGAGAAGAAGGGTTTAACTAAAGCCCTAGTTTTTCCAATTGTATTAAAAATTGAGTGGATACACATAGGACTTAGTAGAATTCATGATGGATCATTCTAGTTAGAGCAAGGACCAGTTAAAATAACAAAGAAAATGGTTCATAGGGTTACACAATTTCCAACCTTAGATTGGCCCAAGACACTGAGAAGTGACAAAAAGGAAACAATTGAGAAAAACATAGGAGCAAAGTGGAACAATAGAGGCATGACCATAGACACCATAACTGATCCCCTTCTAGACTTTGTTGAAAGGATCATATCACATAAGTTTTATCAATCCAGCAACTTGAATAGTGTACCCTACATAGTAGTGGATGTGGCATATAAGCTTGTAAAGAAAGACCACACCTATGACCTTGTAGAGCTCATGTTGCAACAGATTAATGAATTTTTTGGAGCTATTAGAAAGTCCAAGGGAGCACAATGTAAATTTGGGTCAATGCTAGTTTGTATGTTCTTCTATGTGATGAAGGAATTTTCTTCATTTGCCAAAGTCAACTAGAGTCAGAATAAAACAATTGTTGATCAAATAAATGATTTTATTGCACAAATGGGAGATAGCTTTGATGATCAATTGTCTATCTATTTTGATGATTTCAAAAATGCAATGAAGAAAAGAATGAGGATACCAATTTCACTGGTGGAAAAGCATGTAAATGGTATATGCTTTCTTTTTGATATTGACTATACTTATATCCAAGTAGCCCTTCCAAGAGCAAGATGGCTTAGACCATTAGGATATGAGTTTGGTGTTGATCGAGGTTCTGTAGCCATCACAACATTACTTGTAGAGGAAATGGACAAATCTACCAAGGCATTTGGAATGTATGACACTGTCAAATCAAGAGTTGTTATAGAACTCAAGGCAGCCATAGCAGTGAAGAAGAAGGACAAGCTAGTGAAGAAGATAAAGAAGAAACTTGGTGTTGAAGAAACAAGTGCAGCAGGAGAAGCATCAGAGATTAGTGAAGAGGAGCTAGAACAAGGGCCACTTGAATTATCACAAGGCCAAGGTGAAGAAAACTATGAGAGTGCCGAGGAAGAAGGAGTCAAGGAAGCACCCATCAAAGGATAAGCTATCAAAAGGAAGGCAACGACACCTCTTGCTTCTCAGCCTACACCAAAGAAAATTGCTATGCCAACACCTAAGAAGGCAACAACTAGAGCTACAACAAGGGCCTCCGTGCAAAAAGACAAAGAGGAAGCTAAAAAGAAGAAGGAAATAATCAAGAAGGCATAGGAAGAGCTAAGGAAAAAGAAAAGATATGTGGCTCAACCTGATAGTGATGAAGAATATCAAACTGAAAAGGTAAGTCATCCTCCTAAGTCTTTAGTTGATATATTATGTCAAAATATTAGGAATGGGGACTTAAGTAATATGTAAAATATTGATTTCAATAAGTTTAGTAAAGAGGAACATAATAACATAGAAGAATTAGTCTATGCATTAATGGCATAGTTCAAGTATACACCTCTTGAACTTGATGGGCAATTACCAAAGGAATTGTCTAAAATTGTAGAGGATAGATGGCATTTCTATCTAATGATGGAAAAGGAGATGAGGGAATCAACCATAGCAAGTATACTACCTAATTTGACAAGGGAATAGATAACTAAAGAAGTCAAAAGGCATAACACTATGCTTACACCTAAGTATAGGGCATTCTCCATTCTCCAAAACAAAATTGAAGAAGTTGTACAAAAAACCACAAGATCGTGGAAGAATTTATATAAGAAAACTGAAGATGTCCTTAAAGAGGAATACAAAGAAGAAGCTATTGCTAAACCAGAGGAAAGAAGGAAGAGGAGAGAAAAGAAGATTGAAGTAGAGAAAAAGGTTGAAGAGGACGAAAGCAAAGGTATTGATGAGCAGAAAAGTGTGCAAGACACACAACTACCACCTCCTAGTCCTCCTCACTCTACTATCACACCTACAAAAATCACAAAGATTAAGGATGTTGTTGACACCTCAAGTCAAAACATCAATCCACTAATTGTAGAGGATCTCACTAAGATCCTTGACCAAACAAATCTTCAAGCACAATTGTGTACAAGTCCCATATTGGTTAGTGTAGATGAGCTTCAAAAAGCAGTAGATAAACTCAAAGAAGCCAAGGTGTCACCACAAGAACCACCTCAGATCACTCAAACTATTGGATTCCCATTTCTACTATCTCCATCACTACCAAGAATAGCCATGCAAGCTCATCAGGAGTTGAGTGTAACAATAAGGGAAGTCACAGGTACACCAGCACAGACAACAAGTACATCCCTAGTAGTAGTGACACAAGAAAAAGATAAGGAAGAAACACATGATAAGGAGGAGTCTACAATACAAAATTTGGTTTAATTACCAAGAATAGGACTCCTACCAAATTTTTTCAGTGGCTGAGTACTTACAAGTTAACCTTACAAGTTAGTACACCAAGCTCAAGTTCTACTAGGGTAGCCAGGACCATTCGTTATGGTATTCCTAAGCTTGATGAAGAAATTAAAATACCTTATTATGATTCAAGCACTCTAACTAAAGAAAAGATGAATGAAATACATAGTGCATTGGACAAAAGAAGAAGGCAAGATGCAATGAGAAAAGACTTCAAATATAAGTAGGCAATGAATGAGATCAAAGATATATTCATGGATGCCTTCAGCCTACAACCTCCAAATTCAACCAGACCAATCCTTGAGCAACTATCTGATATAGTTGACCAAGTGAATAATGAAGACCATGATATAAATGTAAAACTCATGGAATAGTCAGAGAAGAAGTTTCTAGGAAAATTCAACCAAAAGATAGCCAATAACATTGTTTTTGGGATAGGTTGATCTAGCCAATAAATTGGATAAAGTAAAGATTGTACTAGGGAACATATTTTCCCTTTATAGAAAATTGTGTGATTTTTCTAGGTTCACATGAGAAATAAATTAGAAAATTTTGAACCTTGAGAGCAACCTTAAGCTCTCCAGTATGGAACTACCCTCAAATCATGCATAAAGTGAGAAACATTTTTCTCAAACGCTTCACATTTAGAGGGAATTAGCTGCATTATCAATAGAAGAGGCTACTGTTAAAGAAAAGATGATGCAAATGCAAGCCTCTATCAATCCTTACTTGGAAGTATTACACAAGGAGAAAATTTATGTAGAAACAGTCTTGAAGAAGGATACAAATATTTCTACACATAAAGGACTTGTTGATCTAGTAGCAAAGCTTGAAATCCAACACAAATCATTGGATATTGCATTGAATAACTGGGATTTAGCTCTCAAAATTCTCCTTGAGGTAAATAAAACATTTTTGGCCAAGCATGGCATTCCCATTTAGGACCCCTTGACATTAGTGTCAAAAAGGGGGAGATAAATAATGAGAGAGATAATACTCTAAGGGGGAGATATATTAAAGGAGAAGAAATGCTTATAGCAATGCATATAGCAAGAAAGCTAAGGAGATAATAGGATAAAAAGACAAGAACAAGTTAGAAACTAAGAACATTAGGTACAATGGCACAAGATAACAGAATTCATGACATGTTAAGGCATAATAAACTCAAGGGGAGTCATAAGGTATATTGTCGATTACAATATTTTTTTGAAATTTTGTAAGTGAAGAACGTACACATAAGGATTGGATCATGAATGATCAACTAAGTATTTTTGACACTCATGTCAAAGGGGGAGATTTTCAATCAGATAAGTAAGATTGACAAATGAGTGTCAACACACTTAACCATTTTCACTATACATACCAAGTAGAATTTCGTTATGTACTAAGAAAACTATAGTTGCTACCAAGTACAACACATTATAGTATATACTAAGCAAAGCCAAAATTCAACAAGTGTCGAGTGACATATTAATCCTATATGAGTTGAGAAATGCATAAAACTAACAGGTTATAAGTAATGTAGAGACTACAGTAGATGTTGAGCAATCCAGAATAGATGGTGTCGAGCATCAATATTACTTCATGTGTTGAGCAATGCAGGATCAACATAAAATTTTGTGCAATCACAAGCCAAGATGTAAAATGGTTATGCATGACTCATTGATAGGATAAAAGGATAAGATCAAATCCTCTCAACCACCTATGCGATCCTCATGCAACCAATCATAAAATTGGAAACCATGCAGCCAATAGGTGAATTTCAAGGGTTTGAGTGGGAACATTTTATCCAAGGATGCATAACTAACCACTAATCTTTATAAGGGAGTTTTGATGCCATTGAACATAGAAGTGAGAAGTGCAAAAAGAAGGAGGAAAAGAAGAGCCTGTTATTGCAGAACATTGGTGTCAAAGATTAAGAGGAAAGGACAACATTTACACATCTAGTTGATCAAAATAGAACAAGGAACACAATCAGAAGATTAGATCTAGTAGAGATCAAGGGATAGAAGAGAATATCAAGAGCCTAAGATCAGCATTAGAGATTGCATTAGTTCAGGTGTATTATTCTAATACTCTCTCACAATTGTATTAGGAATTTGGAAATCCTATTGAGTTAGGTAGGTTTAACAACCTTATGTAAATCCTTTAATAGGGTGGCATTCTAAGTTGAATGTTCTTAAGTCCTCTAACAAGGAACACTCCTAACAGAGTGTAGAGATCATTTAACAGGGTCACATTTAACCTTGTGTTGTAGCCTTTAACAGGGCAAACCATCAGAAGTGGTTCAAATCAATTGTTATAGTAATTTTGTGGGTATCATCCCCACCCCAAATTTACCTTCTTATTCCTAGAGGGTTTTTGGGTTACCAAAATCTCATGTGTTATGTGGTGATGCATGTTTATTTCTCATATTTTTTTAATTTTTATATGCATGCATGTTAATTTTAGTTATAAGTTATTAAGGGTTTAAAAGTAGGATAAAAGGCCAATACTTCTAATTCGTGCCCCCTCACAAAAGAATTCTTCCCATTAAGACATTCCAATAGAATCAATGACAAACTCTATCATGAATGTAACATATCATCATAGTATCATATCTACAATACTCCCCCATAGGAATATCATCAGCATTCAACTTGCAATAATCTCCCCCTTTGGCATTGATGGTAACATAGGTGAAAAACATTTAGCTCCAAGAATACCCACAAAAGACTGATAATTTAAATCCTCTTCATCAATCATTCTCCTCCATTCATATACCTCAATCTTATTTCTATCAAACTATCATTCTATGTCGTACTTCTTCCTAACATACATGTCAAAGGGTAAAAGTACAAAGTTGTGTCACCTTTCAGGCTGACTTATCAGAATGACTAAATTTGAGTATTTCTATCTAAAAATCAATTTTATTCAAATATATGATTTAGAGAAATTTATTTTGGATAATTATATATGCTCTCTCACATTTTTCTGATTGGAAATGTCTATTAAATTCATGTTTCATACTAGTTTGTATCCAATTATTAAAGAAATAAAATTATTTTAGAAAATTGACATTTAATTAACTCTTACTATTTTTTATGATATTATTTTAATAACATATAAACACCACTTTATTTTTGGAAGCAGTGCTTACTAAGCAGGGTCGTCCAATGAGGGATTTCATTTTTTTGTGAAATAAACTTTATTTTTTTAATTTAATATTTGTAGCCGACTGATGTATGGTTTATTGGTAATTGTAACTTATGAATGAGCTGACTTGATAATCTGAATGGTATATATAAGAGGTCAAGTTGTGAATTCTAAGTGTGTGATGGATTTGATGTGATATGAATGTGAAGGAGGATTGATTATTGTGAGAGTGAATTTTTAAGGATGATTAGAGATCATTGAGGAGCAACAAAGCTATATTTGATCAAGGAGGATCTAATGATGTAGAATAGAGATATATAATCAGAAATTTTAGTTACATCATATTCAGGTCAATTCATTATTACTTTCTAACCATAGTAGCAATGATTTCAAAATCTCTTAACAGAGTTAGTTTAACAACCATTTTGTAAATCCTCTAACAAGGTGATAGTTTAGTTGAATTGTTCTAAAGGCCTCTAGCAAGGCCACTCTTAATAGGGTGATTAAATCCTCTAATAGGGTCACACCTAATAGTGTGTATTGTAACCTTTAATAGGGTTGGCTCCTAACAGGGCTCACTTCAGAAGAGTGAAAATTGGTAGCTAGTTACTTGGTGGTTTTTCCCATATTGGGTTTCATTGTTAAATCTAGTGTCTCTTGTGTTCTTTTTATTTACTTTTGCATGCATGCTAATAATTATGAATGCTTAAAGATTAGTAACACGTTAATCTACCAAGTTACAAAATTTTTGTGAAGTGTTTACTAAGTGATAGTAGTAACTAGTTATTTAAGACATCTAAGAGATCTAAATTTGTTTTTTGTGGTAACTGATTCACCCCCCCGGGTCCTTAATTAATTCATCTATAATTCCAAAAATTGGTATCAGTGCTTTTGGTGTTTGTAGGAAAATATTTCAAGGATCTAAGCTAAAGATCAGGATGTCTTACAAGAGGGGAATTCCAAGACTTAACATGGACAACTTCTCAGCATGGCAGTGATTGATGAGACTTCATCTGGCTTCTATTGGTGATTAAGGGTTGTAGTACCTTGATGAAAAATATGCAGAACCTATTGGTACATTATTTATCAATGATATTGCTAAAAAGAAGACTCACAACAACATGATGATAGATATTGCATCTGCTCTAAGTTATGAAGAGTTTGATGACATTAAGGATTGCAAAATTGCCTTTGAAATGTGGAACAAATTGAAAGAGATCTATGGAGGTGATGATAATGTAAGAAGAGCCAAAGCAAAAAAATTGAGAGGACAATTCAATCAGATGAGGATGAGAGAGGATGAAAACATACCAAAATATGTTGAAAGAGTTAAAGCAAGTGTTAGTGCAATCAAAGCATCTAGACGAGATATCAAGGAGGAAATAGTTATAAGTAAAGTTCTTAGAACTCTACTTCCTATTTATGCAATTAAAGTTTTTTCAATTAAAGAAACAAGACGTGAAGTAAATCATAAGATAAATTTAGAGGCCATAGTTGGAAGATTGACTACATTCGAGCTAGAAAACTATGATAATTATGTTCCTACTGCCAAGTGTAGACACCTAAAAACCTTTAGAAAATAAAGTATTTTTATTTTTTGAAAAATTCCTGATGACATCATCATTTATTAATTTATTAATTATTTAATTAATTTATTTATTTTTATGTCATTAAATCCCTTTATCTTAATTAAAAATATTTAATTAAGGAATCCAAATTTCCTTATTTATTAATTATTTAATTAATAAATCGACCAAAAAACCCAAAAAAAATTAAAAAATAATTTTTTGCCCAAAACTTGGCCAATTTCCTTAAGACCATTAACCTCTTCCAAAATCTTCTAATCCTTCTTTAATTTTGATTAAAGGCTAATCCCATCATTTCCTACCCCTAATCCCAACTCAAAATATTTAATTAAGATTAAATATTAATCCTCATGTTTATTAAAAAAGTTTTAATAAATATCTCCTCAACCCAAACCCTTGAAATAAATAAAACTTTATTTATTTTCTAAAAATTTAATTTATCCTCATCCTAAGAAGTTCTAGACTCTTCTAGAAAGTTTTCATCCTCATCCTAGGAAGTTCTAGACTATTCTAGAAAGTCTTTATCCTAATCCAAAGTCTAGACTCTTCTAGAAGATGTCTTTAAACCTAATCCTAATCCCCTCCTAACCTTGTCACATTCTCTAAACATGGGTTAAGACTTACTAACCCAAGCCAAAGTTAACAAATATCTCCTCCTTCACCCACCCTCATTAAATGCCATCCACTTGCCTATCCCTAAGCTAATCTTAACCCAGCCTAATCCATCCTCTAATCATTTGCACAATCCTAAGCAAGCTTAAAACCTTCCTAATCAAGCCCAAGTCGAAATTCCTCTCATCTCCTTCAAAATATCCCAACCATAAAACTTTATGAAGCCCACTAGGCCATAAATGACTCTTCCAAGCCCTTTTATTGCTCTTACAAGCCATTATGAGGGTCTTTATGAAGATTTTATCTGTTGAGCCTCCTTTTTTGACTCATCCTTCCCCTTTCCTCCATCCTCTCAACCTGTGACATGTGTCACTCCCTGATTGGCTGTAAGGAAGTACAATCTATGTGCTCTCCTCTCATGCAATATGAGCCCTCCATGAGCTTTTTCCCATCCTTGTATCTTAGCCCTCAAACTCTTAAGCCTCTTGCCTATAAATTGGATCCTTCCCTTTTGCAAAATAACACAATGCATGACGTAAAGTCATAATGCAATTTTAAGAAGCCATTTTACATCAAAACCATACACTCATGCCCAAATTCCAACTCCATTTGAAGCCATTTTTGAAGCATAAGCTTGAGCATACATCTTATCTATTTAGACAAAGCCACTCAACAAGAGAGCTTCTCATTGAGAGAGTCCATTAATGGCTCATATTCTCAATTGAGAGCTCATCTTAGTCTATCTTGAAGTTTATGAATTTTGTTTAGTTTGTAGAAGCTTTATTTAAATTTGGTTTCTATTAGCATACTAACATTGCTCATATACATTTTGGCACGCCCGGTGGGACCCCACATGGGTCATCTTCATTAGCTTTTTTAGTCAAGTTTTGTATGTCATTTGCTAATTTTGGCTAATTTTACTTGTTTTTGTGATTGGTAGGATTGTATAAATTGGTTTTGTAGGTCCACATGAGCATGAAGAAGACAAAGGAACTCATGGTCTATCTCATAGTATTTGTATATTTTTCAAGCTTATAGGTGGACAAAGCACTTCGAATTCTTCTTCCTCTTCTTGTCTATATTCTTCTTATTCCATCTACTTCTTCTTCTTCTTCTTGTGGGAGATCTTGGCCATTTTTTTTTAAGGAAGCAAAATCATACACACTTCTTTTTAGTGCTTAAACTAAACCCCCAAATCATACTTAAATCCATTCAAAAATTAAAAATTTGCAAAAAGGGAAAAATATTTTAACAAGTGAAACTAAACCAATCCAATCATTTTCATCCTTGCAACATCAAGGTTGTAGATGCATTCATGCAAAGTTAGGAACACTTCATTTTTGGGAATTTAAAAAGAACTTCAAGTTTCCATTTCAAAAGGTTCAAAATCAACACTAAGTGCACACTAAAATCTAAATCAAACTCAAAGCATCAATCAAGGATAAAATGAACCTCATTTGCAAATATTTTAAAGTTCTTTTAAAAATCTCATGAAAACTAAGAGTCCTAAATGGTTGCCAAAAATTGTCCTAAAAGCTTTGCTATTTGTTCCAAACAAATGTCTTGTTGCAAAATCTTGAATGTTTCTTAGATTTTTCATGCATCAAAACAATCTAGGAATATCATTTTTGGGCTTAAAATATGCAAACTAGAACACAAAATCTTGAATGAAAACCAAAGTCCAAAGAGTAATTTTAAATTTTGAGTCCAAAACAATCTTGAATGATCTAAGGTTAAAACAAAGCACTTCAAAGTTCTTAAAACAACACACAAAATCTCAATCTTGAATGCTCAAAGGAAAAAACTTGAATGTTTAATCACTTGTCTTTGAATGCATGTTGCTAAAATCACTCTTGAGTGCCATGGGTTAAAATCAAGTTTTTTTTTTTTATGAATGCATGATTAAAACAAAAAATCCAATCTTGAATGCCATAGATCAAATAATCATCTTTTGGGCCATAAAAAGAATCCACATTTTTGAAATCTTCTAAGTTATAAAAACTAATAAAGACGCTTTGAGTAAGTTTGTAGCTGGACTCACCCTCTTTAATCACCCATCAATTTAACCATTGGTTGCAATCTCAATGCCATCTATGGGGATGGGTCTACCTAAGAGGGTGTTAAGTGCTCCACAAAGATCAAACTCCACTCACTTGGGTCTTTAGTGGTTTTTCTAAGTTAGAAAATTCCTTGAATGCGCATTAATCTCACTCACACTTCATTTGGGCATAAAAATTGGACAAATCTTGACGTGGAGGGCCTCTGGGTGCGCGCTTGGCAATTGAGTTTCACACATCTTTGTTTTGGGCTTAAAACAAACTCACACTCAATCTTGAATGCCTAAATGAACATTGCATAGTTTGGACACATTTTCAATGGCGCTCACATTTCTTATGTTGACGATCTCTCAAATTTCATTATGCTAACAATGCTATCAAATTGGAATGAACATTGTATGCCATAATCACAAGTGTCGTCAATCATAGCTTACAAAATCTAAATCATCAATTGGAATAAATGCATGTCTTTTAAAGCCCAAGATCATGTATGTGGTCTTGTTTTACACTTTTTAGGAGGCCTTCTTGGGGATTCCATCACCCCTTGGGATGACCTCAACTCCAACATTCCAGAAGAGTATACAAATCGGGAGGTGAATCCAAAGACACCTCTCTTGGAATCAAGATTTTGTCACTTGGGCTAAGCCTCAAGGAACTTTATACCCTTGAGAAGTGAAAGAGGAGAAGTGGGTTACCGCTCCTCTCGGCTATGTGACATCTTTTTGGTTTCATCTACAAATTTGGGCCTCACGTACCTTGCGTATATCGAGGACTCCCTAGCTATAACAAATTTCATCCTTGTAGAAAGATTCCTAGGATGTTGGTGTGTTTGATGTGCTTGCTCCAAAATTTTGTCTACTTGTTTGTTCATAGCTTTTGAATGAATGTTTGCCAACTTTCGTCAAAATCCCAAAAATGCAGAAATCTCCCAGCTCAAGGCATACTTAGTGTAGTCATTGCCTCATCAAAAAATCATCCAAGCTCCCCCGCTGCAACCAAATCCATCTAGTTCCTTGCTTTAGAACAATCCCAAATCCAAAGTCTCTCCAAATCATCCCCCCCAGCTAGCTAGCAGCCCAATCCAAAATCACACCCAAGCCTTTAGAGAGTTGTTGTCATTTTGCTAGAATTTGCTATCCAATCAATCCGACCAATCCACCAGCCTCACCAAGGTTATCCCTTTGACAGAGATTTTTCTAAGGTAATCTAGCTTTGTCACTTGTTATCCCTCATCACCTTGAGCTAAAGGTTGGGATCCACAAGTGGTCAATCTTGTGTCATGCCCATAGGATCATTAGTCTATCCTTAAGTTGACACAATCTTCACCAATCCAGCACATAGGAAAGCAAAACTCTCACTTTTTCATAGCATGCCCTTGAAGTCTTCCATCCATAGGAAAGCCAAAAATCTCCAGCCAATCCTCCTTAGGTCTATCATATAGCTTTGACTCTCCCTAGGAAATCCTTCATCAGCCAATCAAAAATCGATGCTTAATCCAAATCCAACCATGAGCTTCCATGTTCATCAATATGCAAGACCCCATCCCCATCCGACTCATCATCAAAACATGAAATCCCAAACCTATCATGATGTGTTTGGTCATATTGTCCTTGCTCCTGCCACCTCCTATTCCAATGATGATGAAAATCTTGTTGACTATGATGAGTATATTGAAAGCCTTAGAAACATTCCTCCAAGCATCCCACAAAATCCATGCATTCTTCCAAACTATCTAGTCATGCCATCTGATATCCTAGCTTCTCCTCCATCACCCAATCAACCAAGCTTCCAATCTTCCACCCCCATCACACTAGCTATTCCTGTCAATCCACCTCCACCTCTAACACATGAGTCTCCAAAGAATCTCCTAGAGGAAATACAAGAAAAGTTGCTTGCAGCAGTCGATAAGCCATGTCATCTAATCTGACCATGTGAAGTAGTCAGTAATGAAGCTTCCCCATCTATAATATCACCTCCATCTCCCATAGCTATCATCCCCATACCATCCATCAAATTTCTTAAAATCCTTCCACTTCCCGCAAGCACCAAAATCCCACCATCTATCAAAACCCTCCAAATCCTATCCACATCACCTCCAAGCATTTCCCAAATCTCCCATAATGACCCTTATGCATCCATCTTCTACTCACCCATCTCCACTACTGAATCTCCCATCTATCCATCCGCTGCCTTTGAAGAGTCCATCCCTTCACCTCATATCACACCATCCACTCCAAACCAATCCTATCAAGATCCTACCCAAAAGCATGTTGACATCCCCCAAAGCATAAATGAAGATATAATCATACCATGTCTTCCATCCATAGTGTAGTCACTATCCCCTCCATCTCCAAAACCTCAACCCATACCTCCTCTACTACAGGATATCTTTTCATCCCATCAGCTAAATCAAGATCCTATCCTACCATCTCCTCCACTCCATGCTTCCATCTTACCACCTATCCAAGCTATTTCACCATCTATAATATACCCTCTTGGTTCACTTACATTCATCCATAGTGGCCTCCTCTCAGCAGAAGAATTAAGAAAAGTATCTCCCTATTGTAGTACATCTAATAAAGAACTTCTACCATTTTCTACAAGCAAAAAGTTTCCTCAGCTAGTTCAAATGCTCAATCGATGGCATTATCAAGGTCAAGGTTTAGGACCACAAGAGCAAGGAATTAGAAAGCCTATTATTGCACAAAAAAATCTAAGATTTCATAGCCTTGGATATGTATCCAAAGACTCACCATCTAAAGGTGTTGGTACACCACACCCCCAAACCAAGCCTATCTCCAAATCCCCCATGCCAGCCTCCCATCACTCCTTCAAGAAATCTTATGTCATCCTCCCTCCACCATCTTTGCGACCTTAAACAACCTACCATATCCCCCCTTCATCCGCTAAATCCATTTTGGGTCCCTATGTCCCAAAATCTACCATCCTCCATCCTCCTATCAAGCATCATTCAAATCCTATTCCCTCCATTCCTATGCAAGATCAGCAAAGGCACATATCGAGGCACATCATCCATCATCATCCTCCCACTATAAGCTCCTACATATCCTCTCCATCTCGCAAAGCTTCTCATAACCATCTTCCCAAAGCTTACCAAAACAATGTGAATGCCAACTTCAAAATGCATAAAGCTAAAAATCCACATCCTAGGCAATCATATGTCTATTCTAAAAAACATACTCCAAAAAGGCAAAATCCAATCAAAGAATGCAAAACAATGCAAAAGCCTATGAAAAGAAAATCCAAAACCATGTGGATCCCAAAGAAAAAAGTTGAAACCCATTGCATCATGACATCCACCATTGCTAATCCCCCATCCAGTGACTCGTGTCCACCATCTCCTAACTCCATATTGGGTGCCTATATCCCCAAGCACGCTTTCAAAAATCCTCCATCACGCTCGCATCTACCATCTATCCCCCATATGCTCTTTTCACACCCATCCCAACATGTGCCAATGTTGCTCTTGCAAGCATCCCCATCGCATGCTCCTTTCCAACCTTTTCATCCCTCCATCTCCTACCATCAATCCCATCTAATCCAATCTATTGCATAAATCACACATCCAATGTACCAATAGCTAGCAACAAAATTGAACATTCAAACAGCCAGTGAAAAATCCCAAAAAAGCCAAAATAGCTGAAGAAAGCCAAAATCATTCCAGCTAAGTCTGAAGTCAAAAAGTCAAAAAAAAAAAATAATAAAGAAAAAAAAAGCATCCACTGGTGAAAACTTGGCAATTCAAGTGCCTTGGACAAGTACCATGATGAAAACTTGGCAAACAAGCATCATGCATAATCCCGCCATCCCTAGCTTAGCCTATCACCCTCATGCTTTTGGTCATCTCTTGACATCCAACTCCATCTTCCAATCTATCCACCTATCCTCCACCCTCCATCTTCCATCTCACACCATCCACTTATCTCCTGCAGCTTCAACCAACCATCCCAGCTATCATCCATCTCCCTAGCCCCTTTAGCTTTTTCCATCCTAGCTTCAATCCAATCACATCCATCATAAGACCTCCTTCTAGATGTTATCTTCTGATTGGGAGTACTATATTCCTTGGAGATCTTGTCTTGTCCATCCTCCCTTGTCATTGGTATCTAGCTCTAGGCTATCCTCATGCAAACCCAATGTCATCTCTTTATATCCATCATAATCCTAACTATCTACCATCCTATCCAGCCATCTCATCCTGCTCCTCTAGCTATCCTTGGTCACAAAATATCTCATCATCATTTGATGCATCCTGCCAGATCCATATCTTTTGCTATCACCCCACCCTTAGCTTTTGCATCTTGCACAACATCGAACCATCCCGCTATCCTATCATCCTGAGCTTTTGCTTGCTTGTAACTATCTTGGTCAGCTTCATCTTGTAAATATCTTGGTTCGTTAGCTTGTACATCCTCTTTACCTTAGTACCATTGTATCTATCCAACTTTTGTGTCAATTCCTTCTTGATCAGCATCTTGCACACATCGCACATCTTGGTTAGCTATTCCAATGCATCCTTTAGCTAGATCTCCTGTCACCAAAGTGTTATCCTTCTTAATTCAGCTTGCCAGACACATCACTCACCCAGATCCATCAGCTTAGGTGCTCTCCAATAGATCCTTGTAGGATATAGCTTTCCTCATGTCTAATCTTGGTCTGTTAGTACCTCGCCCTACCCATCTCATTGGCAAATGATTCTCTTTTGCATTTTCACTTTCTTTTGATTTGGAATCTTCCCTTTTGGGTCTTGAACTATCTTTTCCAAGCAATCTTTTTATTCCCTCCTCAAGGTTGCCACGATCTTCCATATCATGGTATGCTATGAATGGGGCATCATACAGTCCATTCTCTCCTCTTTTGCTCTAGCCTTGCGCATCTTATTTTCTTATCTTTGATGCCATGCCACTTGCGGCATCACATCAAAGCGGGGAAAAATGTAGACACCTAAAAACCTTTAGAAAATAAAGTATTTTTATTTTCTAAAAAATTCCTGATGACATCATCATTTATTAATTAATTAATTATTTAATTTATTTATTTGTTTTTATGCAATTAAATCCCTTTATCTTAATTAAAAATATTTAATTAAAGAATCCCTCCAAAAATGTTTAAATCTTATTTAAACATTATTTCCTTATTTATTAATTATTTAATTAATAAATCGACCAAAAAACCCAAAATAAATAAAAAATTTATTTTTTCCCAAAACTTGGCCAATTTTCTTAAGACCACTAACCTCTTCCAAAATCTTCCAATCCTTCTTTAATTTTGATTAAAGGCTAATCCCATCATTTCCTACCCCTAATCCCAACTCAAAATATTTAATTAAGATTAAATATTAATCCTCATGTTTATTAAAAAAGTTTTAATAAATATCTCCTCAACCCAAACCCTTGAAATAAATAAAACTTTATTTATTTCCTAAAAATCTAATTTATCCCCATCCTAAGAAGTTCTAGACTCTTCTAGAAAGTCTTCATCCTCATCCTAGGAAGTTCTAAACTATTCTAGAAGGTCTTTATCCTCATCCAAAGTCTAGACTCTTCTAGAAGATGTCTTTAAACCTAATCCTAATCCCCTCCTAACCTTGTCACATTCCCTAAACATGGGTTAAGACTTACTAACACAAGCCAAAGTTAACATATATCTCCTCCTTCACCCACCCTCATTAAATGCCATCCACTTTCCTATCTCTAAGCTAATCTTAGCCCATCCTAATCCATCCTCTAATCATTTGCACAATCCTAAGCAAGCTTTAAACCTTCCTAATCAAGCCCAAGTCGAAATTCCTCTCATCTCCTTCAAAATATCCCAACCATAAAACTTTATGAAGCCCACTAGGCCATAAATGACTCTTCCAAGCTCTTTTATTGCTCTTACAAGCCATTATGAGGGTCTTTATGAATATTCTATCCGTTGAGCCTCCTTTGTTGACTCATCCTTCCCCTTTCCTCCATCCTCTCACCCTGTGACATGTGTTACTCCCTGATTGGCTATAAGGAAGCACAATCCATGTGCTCTCCTCTCATGCAATCTGAGCCCTCCATGAGCTTTTTCCCATCCTTGTATCTTAGCCCTCAAACCCTCAAGCCTCTTGCCTATAAATTGGATCCTTCCCCTTTGCAAAATAACACAATCCATGATGTAAAGTCATAATGCCATTTTAAGAAGCCATTTTACATCAAAACCATACACTCACACCCAAATTCCAACTCCATTTGAAGCCATTTTTGAAGCATAAGCTTGAGCATACATCCTATCTATTTTGACAAAGCCACTCAACAAGAGAGCTTCTCATTGAGAGAGTCCATTAATGGCTCATATTCTCAATTGAGAGCTCATCTTAGTCTATCTTGAAGTTTATGAATTTTTTTTAGTTTGTAGAAGCTTTATTTAAATTTGGTTTCTATTAGCATACTAAAATTGCTCATATACACCAAGAACATTGAATCGGCATTTGAAGCCAAGCTTTCACTCAAGGAGATAGGTAAGAAGATAAAGGATCCTTAGTCAGATAGTGATGAAGAATTAAAAAAAAGGTCAAACAATGATCTCGAGGTGGTTGAAGCTCTATTAGCAAGGAAATATTCAAGAGGCAAAGGGAAATACAAAGTTAAGGTTCCTCTAATCTATTTTTCTTGTGAAGAAATTGGACATATTGCTGCTAGGTGCCCAAATAAGTAGAATAAGGATGAGACGAAAGGTCACAAGTGCAATGATAAGAAAGACTTCAAATTATTCGAGGATAAAGGTAAGCAAACATGTTTCATGGATAAAGATTCTAATGACTCTAATGAAGAAGATGATGATGAAATTGTTTACATTGCTATAAAGGATGAATCTGATAATGATGAAGAAATGGCACTCATTTCTCATGTGAGCAAAAATGATACATGGATTATAGATAGTGGCTATTCTCATCACATGACTAGTGATAAAACTAAGTTTGAACATTTTGATGACTATGATGGTGGCAATGTGAGGTTTGGTAATAATGAACCTTGTTGCATAAGAGGAAAATGAAGAATCTCTCTAACCAAAGAACTTGTATGTGATAATGCATATTGGGTAGAAAGACTAAAACAAAATCTATTGAGTGTGGCATAGCTTCTCAATAATGAATTCAAAGTGGAATTCATGCATGGAAAAGCAAGACTGCTGGATGACAAAGGAAAGTTGATTGGATCGGGCACTCAAATGAAAGGTAACTTGTTTTATCTTGAACTTGGTGAATGTTCATGTTTTATTGCTCAAGTTGAAGAAAGTTGGTTATGGCATTGGAGATTATTTCATGTAAACTTTGATAACTTGGGGAAAATAAGTAAATTCAGGAAAGTAAGAGGCATTCCTAACATAAAGAAACCTGAGGTTGGTCTACGCAAGAATTATCAAATTAGCAAGATGGGAAAGACTAGCTTTAAAGGAAAGAACTATTAGTCTGAAGAAAGTTTAGAAATTGTGTATACTGATTTGTGCTGACCTATTGGCATTAAAAGTTATACTAGTGAAAAAAATTTCATTTTTTTTGTTGATGATTACTCAAGGATGATGACTATCATGTACCTAAGAGAGAAATCAGAAGCATTTGAGAAGTTCAAATGGTATTTGGGCAGAGTAGAGAAGGAAACAAGCAAAAGAATGAAATGTTTGAGGTTAGACAGAGGAGATGAATTCATTTCACATGATTTCAATAACTTTTGCATTGAAAGGGGAATCAAAAGATAGGCTTTAGCACCTAGAACTCCTGAACAAAATGGAATAGCTGAAAGAAGGAATAGATCTATCATGGTCTGTACAAGAATCTTAATGATTGAAAAGAGCATTGCTATCAGAGACTGGAAGGAAGTTATTAGCACTGTAGTTCATACCTTGAAGCGAGTACAACTAAACGACTCATTCAAAACCCCCTATGAGTTATGGTATGGCTACAAACCCAATGTAAGTTACCTAAAAGTATTTGGAAACAAATGTTACATTTTGAAAGAATCTAAAAAAGGTAAATTTGATGTGAAGGGTGATGAAGGAATATTTTGGGGATATTCTTGCAAAAGTAAAGCATATAGATGTTTGAATTTGTCTACTCACAAAGTCATAGAAAGTGCACATGTAAAAGTTGATGAGTTTGCAGAAATAACTGAAGAAGAAAGAAAAAGGGAACCTAAAGACTTTAGGAGATTTGTTTTCATTGAACCTAATATAGTGCTAGGTACACCTATCAATCAAAAATCGTCTACTCCAGAGTCTTTTGTAACCGAGTTGCAGGAAGTTCAAACTAAGTCAATACCTATCGAGTTGCAAATAGAAGCTATCAAATCAACAACTACCGAGCCCAAGCAACTAGAACTAGAACCAAAAGTTTAAACACAGAAAGATAACAATGCAAGTCATTCAAAAGGCAAGGAGCCTATGCTAGCCAAGTATGTCACAAAGCATCATGCATCAGATCATATCATTGGAGATAAATATGAAGGAATAATGACAAGAAGTAAGTTGAAAGGCACTTGTTTACTTACTGATTTTGAACCTAGAAATGTCAAAGATGCATTAGAGAATGAAATTTGGATTGAAGCTATGAATGAAGAGATAGAGTAGATAGAGAAAAAAAAAACATGGACTCTTGTACTTAGGCCTAAAGACAAAAATGTGATTGGAACTAAGTGGGTATTTAGAAATAAGTTAAATGAAGATTGTAAGTTGTTAAGGAAAAAAGCTAGACTGGTATGCAAAGGATACTCTCAAGAAGAAGGTGTAGAATATGGAGAGACTTTTGCTCCTATTGCAAGATTGGAAGGAGTCAGAACCTTACTTGCATATGCTACATACAAGGGATTCAAAGTTTATCAGATGGATGTCAAGTCATCATTTTTTAATGGCATACTGGATGAAAAGGTTTACATTGAATAGCCTGAATGTTTTGTTGATCCAAACAAGAAGGACATGGTCTACAAATTACATAAAGCATTGTATGGTTTGAAATAAGCCCTTAGAGAATGGTATGAAAGATTGCATAACTATCTTATCCAGATTGGCTTTCAAAGAACTAATGATAAAGTAGCTTGTACATCAAGGAAGGACCAGATAATAAGATTAGTTTGGTAGAAATATTTCTAGATGATACTTTGTTCATAGGAAATGATGATCCTTGCAAAGAATTTTCAGAACAAATGAATAAGGAATTTGGAATGTCAATTTTTGGTGAGATCAAATTCTTTGTTTGTCTTCATATTCAATAGAATAAGAATGGCATCTACATCATCAATCTAAATATATCAAGGAGATATTAAAAAAGTTTGGTATGGAAGATTGCAAACCAGTTGGGACTCCTATGTGTACTAGATTGAAACTTACCAAGGATGATGAATTAAAGGAAGTGGATCAGACATTGTATAGATCTATGATAGGAAAGTTGCAGTATGTATTGCACACAAGACCAAATATTTCCCTTGTAGTAGGAATTGTAGCAAGATTCTCAACAAAACCAAAAGAAAATCACATGATGGAAATCAAAAGGATCATGAGATATTTGAAAGGAACTAAAGATTATGGGTTATGGTATAAACTTGGAGGAAATCTGGATTTAAAAGTGTTCAATAATGCAAATTAGGCAGGGAACATTGATGACAGAAAGAGTGCAAGTGGAGAAGCTTTTTTTCTTGGAAAGAGGTTGGTTTCTTGGACAAGTAAAAAGAAAAACTATGCAATCCAGTCCACAGCAGAGGCTGAATATGTTGCAGCAATAGTAAATTATTCAAAGATTGTTTGGCTTAAACAGTTATCGGAAGGTATGAAGCAAGAAATCAAAGAACCTATTGTTACATTTTGTGACAATACAAGTGCAATTAAAATATCCAAGAATCTAGTGATGCATTCTAAAACCAAGCATATTTCTATAAAGTATCACTTTGTCAGAGAATTGGTGTAGGATAAGGAAATTAGATTGGAATATGTCCATACTAAGGAACAAATTGTTGACATATTCACAAATCCTTTACCTAAGGATGCATTCTTGTATCTAAGAGGTAAGTTAGGGGTCATTACCGTATCTAAACCTCACTAAAATAAAATTTTAGTGATGCATCAATAGGAACAGAATTGAAGATCTATCAGTTGATGTAGCAAAGTAATGAAGACATTGCATATTAATTAGTACTTAAGGTATAGTGAAATTCATTTTGAAGTTGTGTTGTCAAAGAGGGAGAGTTTATTGTCATATATTTCTAAAATTTGCAAGAAAAAGAGAGTTTATGTAAGAGGGACAGATTACTATGAAAAAGGGAGAATACTATGAAGAAATATAAGAAGCATTCTATTAGAAAAGACTAGTTCTCAAATTTCATTCTGCTATGACATGTTGTGTTGCCATGAATGCCAAAGAGGGAGATTGTTTGATACAATTTTTGAATTGTGTGTTATCTTTGATGTTACAAAAATTTCATTTTAGTTATTAGATAGTGTCTACCAAGCTCTGTTGGTCAGCAAGGCAAAAGATAGAGTCTAACGAGCTTAGAAGGTTAGCAAAGAAGGTTTATAGTGTCTATTGAGCATTCTTGGGCTTTACCTTGTACAGACAATTATTATCAAGCTTTCAAGATTAAGCAAGAAAATTTAGTTGTTATCGAGCTCACTCGGTCATCAAAGGAAAAAAGTGCAGAAAATAGTTCTTACCGAGCTCTCATGGTTAGTGAAGGAAATTCAATTCTTACCGAATTCACTCGGCAATGAAAGGATTTTGCAAATTTTGTAGTGTTAATCGAGTTGAGATGGTTAACTCAAGAAATTATTTCTGGAAGTAGTGCTTACCGAGTAGGGTCAGCTAATGAAGGATTTCATTGTTTTGTGAAATAAAATTTATTTGTTTAATGTAATATTTGTAGCCAACTGATGTATAGTTTATTGGTAAATGTAACTTTTGAATGAGTTGACTTGATAATCTAAATGGTATATATAAGAGGTCAAGTTTTGAATTCTAAGTGTGTGATGGATTTGATGTGATATGAATGTGAAGGACTAATTATTGTGAGAGTGAATGTTGAAGGATGATCAGAGATCATTGAGTAGCAACAAAGCTATATTTGATCAAGGAGGATCTAATGGTTCAAAATAGAGATCGGTAATCAGCAAATTTAGTTGCATCATATTCAAGTCAATTCATTGTTACTTTCTAACCATTGTAGCAGTGATTTCAAAATCTCTTAACAGAGTTGGTTTAACAACCATTTTGTAAATCCTCTAACAATGTGATAGTTCAGTTGAATTGTTCTAAAGACCTCTAGCAAGGCCACTCTTAATAGGGTGATTAAATCCTCTAATAGGGTCACACCTAATAGTGTGTATTGTAACCTTTAATAGGGTTGGCTCCTAACAGGGCTCAGTTTAGAAGAGTGAAAATTGGTAGCTAGTTATTTGGTGCTTTTTCCCATATTGGGTTTCCATGTTAAATCTAGTGTCTCTTGTGTTCTTGTTATTTAATTTTGCATGCATGCTAATAATTATGAATGCTTAAAGATCAGTAACAAGTTAATCTACCAAGTTACATAATTTTTGTGAAGTGTTTACTGAGTGACAGTAGTAACTAGTTATTTAAGACATCTAAGGGATCTAGATTTGTTTTTTTGGTAACTGATTCAACCCCCCATCCCCCCCCCCTACTTCTCAATTACTTACTTGGTGGTTTTTCCCATATTTGGTTTCCACGTCAAATCTAGTGTCTCTTGTGTTCTTGTTATTTACTTTTGCATGCATGCTAATAATTATGAATGCCTAAAGATCAGTAACAAGCTAATCTACCAAGTTACAAAATTTTTGTGAAGTGTTTACCGGGTGACAGTAGTAAGTAGTTATTTAAGACATCTACTGGATCTGGATTTGTTTTTTTGGTAACTGATTCAACCACTCCTCCCCCCCCCCTCTCAATTACTTCATCTATAATTCCAACATTTTCAACATTTTTCAACAAGTAAAAATTGTCTTTAAAAATTAGGAAAATATATCAATTATTATTCTAAATAATTATTAAAATTTATAATCCTTAATTTCATCCATTTTTGCACATTTCATTAGTTTACTTCATTATCAAATTCTTAAAAATACTACTACTTTAATATCATTTACGATGTATAGTTATACTTTTCTTAGCCTTTTTCTTTATAAAAGGGTGACATAGGTTTGTGCTTTTACCCTATATTTCTCCAACAATCATGCATGTTACTTTACCATGCTATTTTTCATGTCGAACATCTCCCCCATTGACATCAATGTCAACAGTTGTAGCAACCAACTTGATCAACATTCAGTCTAGACAAGAATGGTGCTTTGTTACACTGGACTGATGCACTCTGTCATCTTCTACTCTAATTTAGGAAGAGGTATAACCCCAAGTATAGGTCAAAAATACTCAAAAGTCTCTTTGGGAAGAGGCTTAGTGAATATATTTGCAATCTACTCTTTAGTGCTCACATACTCCAATCTAATTTACTTTTCTACAAATTTCTCTCTCAACATATGATACTTAATAGAAATGTGCTTGGTCTTAGAATGAAACACTAGATTCTTAGAGATATTTACTATGCTTGTGTTGTCACAATGTATAACAATAGGTTCATTTATTTCTATCCTTATGTCCTACAACATCTACTTCATCCAAATCATTTTATTGCAATTGTTTGATGCTACAACATACTCTGATTCCATTGTACTTTGTGATGTACAATTTTGTTTCTTTCTTAACCAAGAAACCAATCTTCCTTCAAGAAGGAAGGCTCCAAAAATGGTTCTCTTTCTATCATCCATACTTCTTTCAAAATCTACATTAGTATAAGCACTTAGAATCAAATCATTAGATCTATCATACCACAATCCAACCTTAGATGTTCCCTTTAGATATCTAAACATCCTTTTGAATTATACATAATGTGCTTCTATAAGATCAACTTGGAATCTTGCAAAAATTCCAACTACATTTTCTATATATAGCCTTGTATGAGTCAAATATTGCAATCCTCCAATCATAGATCTATACTTTTTCTACTCAACAACAAGTGTCTCATCCTTTGTAGATAACTTGTGTCCATTTATCATAGGTTTTCCAATGGATTTACATGTTTCCAAACCAAACCTTTTCAGTAAATCCTTCAAGTACTTTTTCTAAGAAACAAAAATCCCTTCTTTATTCTAGGAAATATTTCATCTCTCCTATCATTACTCATTTCAAACTCTTTCTTCATCTCTTTGGAAAATTTACTACTTTTTTCATCATTTCCTCCAAATATGATATCATCAACAAATATTACCAAAATCATCAAACCATCATCAAATTCTTCCCAATATAGATTTCTTCTTGTTGTACCTTTTTTATATCCAAGCTTTGTCAAATGTTTGTCAAACCTTGCATACCAGGTTTGGGGTGCTTGCTTCAAGTGATACAATGCTTTCCTAAGTTTGCATACTATGTCCTTATCATCTATCAAAGGACATATTTAAAGCTTCTCAATGTACACTTCTTCTTCAAGTTCTCCATTCAAAAATGCTAACTTGACATCCATTTGATATACTTTGAATTTCTTGTATGCTACATAGGCTAAGAATAATCTTACAACTTCTATTCTAGCCACTAGAGCATAAGTCCCTTCATAATTTATCCCTTCTTGATGTAAGTAACCTTTACATACAAATCTTTCTTTGTTTCTTAAAACTTTTCTTTTTTCATTCATTATGCTTCCAAATACCCATTTAGTTCCTATCACATTCTTGTCTACTAGTTTGGGTACCAATTACCATGTCTTATTCTTTACTATATAATCCAATTCCTCTTTCAAGGCTTGCTTCCAATAATCATCTTTATATGCTTCATCTACATTCTTAGGTTCAACTTGAGATATCAAGAATAGTTCTTCATTGACTCTACTTCTTGTCATCACACCTTTGTCTTTTCTTCCAATTATCTACTTAGATGGGTGATTCTTTATCATATTCTTTCCTAAAGTAGGAGTTGCTATCTCAATTCTTGGCTCTACTAAAGGTTCTAAACTTTGTTCCTACCATGGCTCTCATTCATTCTACAAATCATTGTTAGCCTCAAGAAATAATTCATCATTTGTTGGCTTAGTAATAACAACATCATCTAAATTCTGATCAACTATTCTCTCTTGTATCCTAAATTTATATTCAATTCTCACATTTTCACTTTCCGTAATAGTCTTAGTTCTTAGATTATAACATTTATAATCCTTTATTTTCAATGAATAATCAAGAAATATACCTTTATCACTTCTAGCATCAAACTTACCAATATCATCATCTCTTTTGATATAACACTTACTCTCAAAAATTATGAAATACTTTACTATAGGTGAGTGACCAAACCACAATTCATAAGGGCTCTTGTTTGTGTCTTTCCTAACTTGCACTCTATTCATAGTATAGACTACTATATCATAGCTTCTCTCCAAAACATCTTAGATATGTCATTCTTTACTAACATAGATCTTGTAGCTTCTGTAACTAACTTGTTCCTTCTCTCTGCAACACCATTTTGTTTAGGGGTTCTTGGAGCTGATAACTATCTTTTAATGCCTCAAATTTCTCTTTAAGAAATTCAACCCACATCATTCTAGAAAAATCATCAACTAGAATCATAAAATATCATTCACCATAGAATCCTTTAGTATTTTTAGGACCACTAAGATCTATGTATACAATCTCCAACTTTTCTGTAGTGGTAAACTTCTTCCTAGGAAAAGAGCTTCTGTTATGTTTTGCCAAAAAACACTCCTTGCAAATTGTGTTAGTAGGCTTTACAATTTTTGGCAAATCTTTGACTCCAAACATTCCACTAGTCTTCAAAATACTATCAAATTTTATATGACAAAATCTCTTATGCCATAACCAATTGTCATCTACCTTTGCAACCAAACATCTCATTTCTATATGATTCAATTGAAATACAATAGCTCTAGATCTGATTCCTATTACAATTACCTTTCTATCTTTATCTTTGATCATGCATGTCTTCTCTATGAATTGTAATTGATAACCTTTTTCCACTAATTGTCCAACACTCAAAATATTGTGCTTTAAACCATAAACAAAATATATGTCCTCAATGTTAGTTTTACCATCAAGAGTTATATATCCAATACCTAGTCCTACTCCACCACCTACCCCTGAGGATCTTTGAGAGAGCATGAGGTGCAACCTTCATGAGCTCATGCAAGATATCCAAACTATTAGGCATAAGGCCGACCACTCCCACCCCACACCTAATTCATGGTATAAATAGCATGGAAGGCATTATACACTCTATTAAACATCCATCATACAGAACATTTGTATGTTTATTTTCAATTAATAGGGGATGGATAATATTATTCCTCGTAGGAGGTAGTATAGTCTTTTTTCAAGACCTTTAGACATTGGCATCCATCATACAATATGCACTATAAATAATGTACATTGGAATTTGAATTTAATAACATGTTTTTATATATTCTTTTTATCTAATTTTATAGGGATTGTCATTTGTTGCACAGTTTGATGCTTGAACAAGTCTTGATCCATCAACCACTAAGACACAACTTCAAATACCTATGGTATGAACTTTTGAAGACAAATATTTTTTACTATTTTTATGTATAAATTTTTAACTTAACCTATCTTCAATGTTAATTCATGTAGAATAATTTATTTTGGTTTTATGAATAGGAGATGGATCATACTTATCCATATAGGCCTTAGTATAGTTTATCTTTGACTCCTTCATCTTTTGACCATTTCAGACATGTTGATGATCATCATGGTACCATATCTCTAGACACATCGATGACACTATTTACTACTCAGGTATGATATATATGATTTTATATCAAAAAAAAGTAGTGTAAATAAAATAGTTTTTAGTTTACATACTTTGTAATTCATGTATATATAATTTTGACTCAAGGCTTATGTATCCATGATTTTAGGACTATGTCACCATGAGTCTTTTTGGGACTACATGACTAAGCTAGATGGAGGTACAAACATCATCCTTTCAAGTCAGTATTGTGATTTATACATAGTTCATTATGATCTATATCAAATTTTCAAAATTTATGCATTCTACTTGTAGACACCTAAAAACCTTTAGAAAATAAAATATTTTTATTTTCTAAAAAATTCCTGATGACATCATCATTTATTAATTAACTAATTAATTTATTTATTTTTATGCCATTAAATCCCTTTATCTTAATTAAAAATATTTAATTAAGGAATCCCTCCCAAAAATGTTTAAATCTTATTTAAACATTATTTCCTTATTTATTAATCATTTAATTAATAAATTGACCAAAAAATCCAAAATAAATAAAAAATTTATTTTTTGCCCAAAACTTGGCCAATTTCCTTAAGACCACTAACCTCTTCCAAAATCTTCTAATCCTTATTTAATTTTGATTAAAGGCTAATCCCATCATTTCCTACCCCTAATCCCAACTCAAAATATTTAATTAAGATTAAATATTAATCCTCATGTTTATTAAAAAAGTTAACAAATATCTCCTCCTTCACCCACCCTCATTAAATGCCATCCACGTGCCTATCCCTAAGCTAATCCTAAACCATCCTAATCCATCCTCTAATAATTTGCACAATCCTAAGCAAGCTTAAAACCCTCCTAATCAAGCCCAAGTCAAAATTCCTCTCATCTCCCTCAAAATATCTCAACCATAAAACTTTATGAAGCCCACTACGCCATAAATGACTCTTCCAAGCCCTTTTATTGCTCTTACAAGCCATTATGAGGTTCTTTATAAAGATTTTATCCCTTGAGCCTCCTTTGTTGACTCATCCTTCCCCTTTTCTCCATCCTCTCACCCTGTGACATGTGTCACTCCTTGATTGGCTGTAAGGAAGCACAATCCATGTGCTCTCCTCTCATGCAATCTGAGCCCTCCATGAGCTTTTTCCCATCCTTGCATCTTAGCCCTCAATCCCTCAAGCCTCTTGCCTATAAATTGGATCCTTCCCCTTTGAAAAATAACACAATCCACAAAGTAAAGTCATAATGCCATTTTAATAAGCCATTTTACATCAAAACCATACACTCACACCCAAATTCTAACTCCATTTGAAGCCCTTTTTGAAGCATAAATCTTGAGCATACATCCTATCTATTTAGAGAAAGCTACTCAACAAGAGAGCTTCTCATTGAGAGAGCCCATTAATGGCTCATATTCTCAATTGAGAGCTCATCTTAGTCTATCTTGAAGTTTATGAATTTTTTTAAGTTTGTAGAAGCTTTATTTAAATTTGGTTTCTATTAGCATACTAACATTGCTCATATACATTTTGGCACGCCCGGTGGGACCCCGCATGGGTCATCTTCATTAGCTTTTTTAGTCAAGTTTTGTATGTCATTTGCTAATTTTGGCTAATTTTGTTTATTTTTGTGATTTTTAGGATTGTATAAATTGGTTTTGTAGGTCCACATGAGCATGAAAAAGATAAAAGAACTCATAATCTATCTCATAGTGTTCGCAGATTTTTCAAGCTTATAGGTGGACAAAGCAATCCAAAATCTTCACATCCAAGCCTTCAAAAATTGTTGTCACCTTGCTAAAAGTTTTCCATTCCTAAAAACTTTCAAAACTACCAATCTCACCAAGGTTATCCCTTTGACAAAGCTTTGTCTAGGGTAATCTAGCTTTGCCACTTGTTATCCCTCATCACCTTGAGCTAAAGGTTGGGATCCACAAGTGGTTAATCTTGTGTTCTTCCTAAAGGATCATCAGTCTATCCTTAAGTTGACACAATCACCACCAAGCTTGCACATAGGAAAGCAAACCTTTTGTGCTTTGGAAACATATCTTTGAAGTTAGAATCCCCAACCCAATCCTCCTTAGGTTTTTTCATATAGCTTTTCCTCAACCTAGGAAAACATTTTCATAGAAAAGCCTTCCTCCCTTTTGCATCCACTAGCATTTGTTGCATCTCATCCCTAGGAGCATTTTTCATGCCACCCATCTCTCGCTTAGCCAAGAAGAAAGAAACAATGGAGCCCTATCATTTGGATCGAATAGCCTCACCCACCTTGAGCACTCAGCCATCCTTCAGCCCAAAGAAATCTATGCCATCATCTACTGACATTGAAGCTTTCATGAACCAACCAGGAAATGCAGTATTGGTAAACACCATTATAAAAAAGAACAAAGAGACAATCATGGCTAATTTTCAAAGGGAAAATGTAGGAACCTTTGACTTTGGAAGACCCCCTCCATCATCAGATCCATCTCACCCATTGTTTGGGCAGTTACCACCACCCATAGGCTCTTATAATCCAAATTATCCTCAATATATGCCAAAAGAAGAGCCTCCAGCCAATCCATATGATCCAACAGACCCAAACATACCATCATCCACCCAAGTTGAAATCTCCATTCCGCAAGCCAACCCAGCCACCACCACTCCATCCTTGGTTCATACCTCTCTACTCCAAACCCCCTTTACCCAAAACACCTCATCGTTCACAACCTTCACTATTGTTGTTGCTGCTCCCCAACCCAGCCTTCCAAATCCACCCATCTCCCAAATTAGTGCTAGCATCTTTGGCCAACCTCAACAATATACAATAGGGATTTCGCCCATGGGGCCAAGTAATCAACCTTTCATCACCCCCAGCTTGTTCACCATAGCCTAAAGCACAATCCCATCATTTCCATTAGGTCTTGGGAGCTCAGTGCCATCAGCCACAAATCCACAAGCTACTACCAATGTTCTGCCCAGCTCTCAAGTGACCCAAGCTCCCGCTACCACTCTACCAAGCTTCCAAATCCAGCCACCAAGCTATCAAACCCCATCAATTCCATTTTCTAGCTTTCAATTCGTGCCACCTCCACCACCAACTAATCCATTACCTCCTATTACCAACTACTTTTCAATGCCACTTCTAGGAGGTAACCCACCAATCCAGCCAACTACCAATTATTTGCAGGTACCATCCCAAATGGGGGCGCAACCCACATACCTTGGTCAAACCGCACAAGCCCCTCGATCCTTTCCCCAAGCTTCACAACCATCTTATACCTTACCTCCACAAAGCAATTCATTTATCCCACAGCCAGCTTATGTTCCTCAATCCTAACCTCAAATCCCATATCAACAACAAGCCTCGTAGCACATGCAACACTATGCACCACCTCCCCCTCAGCAAACCGTCATCCACCATGCAGCTACCCAAACAATGTACAATCCCTATCAGCAAATCCCTCATAGCCATCCATATTCAGTGGCCCCATCTAGTGCATACCTACCTCAAGGCACTCCTACATTGGGGGCACCCTAGCCATCACCCATTAATTCAGAATGGGAAGCCATGAAAATAGCTTTGAAGAACATCCAAGAGGGAAATGATCCAAAAACTTTCAAGTTTGAGAATGTGTGCCCTTACCCATTTGACAGAGTGATTACCATGACACCATTCCCCAAGCATTTTGAGACACCCAAATTTAACAAATTTAGAGGAAAAGGAGACCCTATCACACATATCAAGAATTTTACATGCACTACCAAGAAGTGGCATACGATGACGTCTTCCTCTTGCATCTCTTTCCCAAAAGCTTGTCCGGACCAGCTCTTGAATGGTTTTATAGAATCTCCTATGGCACAATTAAAAATTTTGCTGAATTATCTGAGGCATTTGTAGCCCAATATGCCCATCTTGTTGAAATAGAGCTATCAGTAGTTGATCTTGTCCACACCAAGCAAAAAGGTGGAGAAAGCCTTCTCGAATATCTACAAAGATGGAAAACCCTTACCACCCACATATCTTGCAGCTTGCCAGAGTGCCATTTGGTGAAAATGTTTATTGATAATGCCCATCCTAGCTTGGCTCACCACATGACCATGAACTATTTCCAGACCTACAAAGATATCAAAGAGAAAGGAATGATCCTTGAGCAAGGACTCATTAAAGATGGTTTGGTCAAGATTTACAAGGGAGCCAACCAAAATAAATCACATTCCAATGAAAAGTCTAGGTATTGGAACAAAAACAAGCATGTTACAACAGATGGCATCACTGACACCAGACATGTGAATATTGTTGGTCCTTCTCACAACCAGTCCAACCCACCCTATCAACCAAACAATCAGCAAGCTATCAACTACCAATAGAAGAATAACCACAGCTATCAAAACCACAATCCAAGACCAAACTTTCAAGGGTCTAGAAATCAAGCTAATTCCATCAATGTAGTTGCAAGACAAAAGCCTAGATTCCAACCTACACCTAGAAACTATACACCCCTTGGTGAGCCATTGGATGTCATTTTTGAGAAATTAGTCAAGGAAAACCTCATCAAATTTCCTCCTACCCAGCAAATTGACCCAAGCCAATCCAAAGCTGCATGGTACAAAGACAATGAGTACTGCAAATTTCATAGGGTAAAAGGTCACACTACCCTCAGATGCATGAAACTAAAAGACTATGTGCAGGACCTCATTGATCGGAAGGAAATCACTGTTGGTACCCAAACCTCTCCCAATGCAGGCTTACAGATCTATCAAAATGCTTTTCCTCCTCACAACAATCAAAATCCTAGAAAAGCACCTATCCAAACCAACAACAACAACACCGACAACCGTCAGCCAAATGAACAACATGGGAAGAACAATGACCACACTTCATCCTATATAGACTATGGTAGCCTTATAGGTTGTATATCTAAGAAAGAGCCTTCTGTCAATGTTATCAATATCCAAGGACCAAACAATGAGTGTGCAGTCACCACTCGAAGAGCCCAATTTAACATCGCAGGGCCACCCATTTCACTAGCACCATCAGCTCCATCAAAAAGCCAGTACAATATCTTGGAACACCTTGGGAACATGCCAGCCCAAATCTCCATTTTAGACCTTCTTCACACTAGTTATATGTACAAGAACATCCTTGATAGTGCTCTCATAGAATCCTATGTTCCTTCTGATATCAATGCTACTAATTTTTGTAATCTTGTTGGACACCTTTCATCCTCATGTGCCCTATCGTTCAAACCCACCGACATGCCCGTGGTCGAGCCAGATCACACCCTTCCACTTCGCATAGCCATCATGGTATCCAATTTTGCTGTGAAAAGAGTAATGATAGATAATGGATCAGCTTTGAATATTTGTACCCTAAAGTTCATAAAAAAAGCTGGGTATACTAAGGAAGATATCATCAATGAGGTTATCACCATCAAAGGTTATAACAACTTGGAAAAAACCATAGAAGGAACTATTTTGTTGCCAATCAAGGTTGGGCTAGTCATCCAAGAAACACTCTGCCATGTTATTGATCTAAACCTACCATTCAACATCCTCCTCAATCTCCCATGGATTCATACCATGAAAGCCGTTCCATCCACTTACCATTAGTGCGTCAAATTTTTGCATCAAGGCACTGAGGTAACCATCGATGCTGATCTAGAACCCTTTGCTTACTGCAATGCAGTTGAAGCTTTATATAAAAACCATTGCACTGGAATTGATTTTGGCACATCCATCGCTAGCTCATCCCACACTTGTAATGACCCAGAAACCATCCTCGCCTCTACCCTGTCTACCGTGAAGATCAATAAAAAGGGTTGTGGAGAGTATAGTCTGTCGGATGCATTTGCTGTCGGGGCACTCCCACTTGATCCACATGCCCATGGAAAACTGACATATCACAAAGCTAAGGAGATTCCACCTCCTCGATACAAAAAATTTGGCCCAACAACCTTTTTATCCCCAAAAATCCCTCTTCATGAGGAGCTCACTCCAGATATCAACAATTGGTTACATAAGGATGCACCTCAAAGGAATCAGGCATGCCTTGATCACTTCAGCTAGAAGTATCCCCAAGAACATAAGCTCATCATTGACAAATGGAACTATCAAGGTGGTGGTCTAGGACCAGACGAAAGAGGCATGTAGTGCCCCATCAACGCACACAAGTGGTAATCGAAGTCAGGTCTTGGCTTTGGCATACCCACAACTGAGGGCACCAATATGGATGATCATGCTTTTTTGAACATTCACCGTGACCTTGTCGAAATCGAAGACATTCCTGAGGAAGTTGAAAAGAGAGCCTACGACGATATCCTAGACCAAATCTCCCTTGGAGACTCTTTTCTCCAAGAACTATCCATCCACCTCATTGACCTACCACTCGCCCATCCATAACTCATAGATAGGGACCAACCAAGCATCATACACATTGATGAGTTCACATCAGAGGATGCGCTTCTAAGATTCATGGGAGCTGAAACAGCTCACAAGAAAACAAAGCCAGATTCTGCCTATATCTACAAGCTAGATCCCAAGGGGTATTTTGGAGAAAATCCCCAACCTAGTTCTGATACACCCAAAATTGGAACTAAGGTGAATCTGAGACTAGCTAAGGAAGTGAAGAGAACCCCTCAACAAGAACATCTAGAGCCACAAGCAGAACATGAGGATTTAGCATTACCTCCTTAAGATAATCGACCAGAGATATCTTCTATTCTAATTGAGGATACTAGGGAAGTCAACATCGATTCTTTAGAGATCCCTAGGCTTGTTCATATTGTTGCATCCCTACCACAATACCAAGTTGATCTCCTCTTTAAGGTCTTAAGAGAGAACATTGGCCAATTTGCATGGTCATATCAGGACATGCCAAGGCTTGATCCAAAGCTTGTAGTTCATCATCTTGTAATCAATCCACAGATCAAGCTCGTCAGACAAAAGCTTAGAAAAATGCACCCCAAGGTGGCATTACTGGTCAAAGCTAAGTTAGAAAGAATGTTAGCTGCTAAGGTTATCTGACCTATCAACTATTCAAAGTGGATCTCCAACATGGTCCCTGTCACTAAGCCTTCTGGTGACATCAGAATCTGCACTGATTTCAGAGATCTTAACAAAGCTTGTCCAAAAGATGATTTTTCCTTTCCCAACATAGATATGATTATAGATCTTATAGCTAGACATGAAATTTTGTCCCTCATGGATGGATTTTTTGGGTATAATCAAATCAATATTGCAGAAGAGGATTAGCATAAGACAACATTCACTTCCCCTTGGGGAACCTTTTGCTACAACATGATGCCTTTTGGCCTAAAGAATGCTGGGCCTACCTATCAAAGAGCTATGACAGCCATTTTTCATGATCTCATCCATAGCATTTTGGAGGATTATGTGGATGATATCTTGGTCAAGTTTCATACCTTCATGGATTATCTTGCTAACCTAGAGAAGGTCTTTGATAGGTTAGCCAAATATCATCTCATGCTGAATCCCAAGAAATGTGTCTTTGGGGTCACATCTGGCAAGCTTCTAGGCTTTATAGTTTCTAAACGAGGTATAGAGATTGACCCCAAGAAGGTCAAGGCTATCTTAGACATGCCTTCTCCCTAGACACTATGGCAGCTTCGTTCTCTTCAGGGAAAGCTTCAATCTGTTCGATGCTTCATCTCCCAGCTTGTAGATAAGTGTACACCATTTTCACATTTACTGAAGAAGGATGAGAACTTCAAGTGGGATCCTTTATGTCAATGTAGCTTCAACCATCTCAAGAAGTACCTCATAAATCCCACTCTCTTGGTTCCACCAGTTCCTGGTCATCCCCTGATTTTGTACATATCAGCAACACTTATTGCTCTAGGGGCACTTCTAGCATAGCTCGATGACTACAATAGAGAAAGAGCCATCTACTACATTAGTAGAACCCTAGTTGGTTATGAACTCAATTAAACTCCTATGGAAAAAGCTTGTTTGGCAGTTGTTTTCTCAACTCAAAAGCTACGCCATTACATGCTAAGTCATACCATCCAACTAGTCTCCAAGATTGAGCCTCTCAAGTATATGCTCTCCAAAATAGCACTTACAGGCCGTTTGCCCAAATGGGTTATGCTCATTAGTTAATTTGACATCCAGTATGTGGATATAAAGGCAATCAAAGGGAAAGCTATAGCAGATCACCTAGCTGATGCACCTATAATAGATGCTTATCCGTTGATCACAGAATTTCCAGATGAGCATATCTGTCTAATTGAAGAAAAACCCCCATGGAAACTTTATTTTGATGGCTCATACACATCTCATGGATCAGGGGCAGGAAATTTGTTGGTCACACCTCAAGGAGATTACATTCCAAAAGCCTTCAAGCTACAATTCCCTAGCACCAACAATATAGCTGGATATGGGGCCCTCATAGTAGGATTAAAGATAGCTACAGAATGGAACATTGCTGAGCTACAAATCTTTGACGATTCTCAGCTCATCATCAACCAAGCCCTAAATGAATATCAAACCAAAGATGAAAAGCTATTACCCTACAAAGAGCTAGTTGATCAACTAACCCAGCATTTTACAAGGCTTTAGTTTACACAAGTGCCTCAAATACAGAACAAAGCAGCATATGCTATGGCTACTATAGACTCACTCTTGGAAATTCCCCAAGTAGCTACATAGTATGAGTTTTTAGTGGAGCAGCTCCTCACACCCGCCTATGTGAATGAGGATTCAAACTGTGTTTATATCTTGGTTGGTCCCCAATCCCCTTGGTACCATGAGATTCATGCTTACCTTAATGATGGTATCATATCTCCTTACCTCACACGTACCCAATGCCAGAACCTCATCCAAAAATCATCCCGCTATGTTATCATAGCCAATACCCTATATCGTTGTGGTTATCACGATACTCTCTCTCAATGTTTAGACCAAAACGAGGCTGTGATGGTGTTAAAGGAAGTACACTCTAGACTTTGTGGTGCCCACATGAGTGGTATTGTCCTAGTGTGACAAATCCTTAGAGCAGGCTACTATTGGCCTACCATTGAAGAAGACTCCTGTAACTTTGTCAGAAAGTGTCTCCCATGTCAGCAGCATGCAAATCTTGTGCACGCTCCAGCACAGGATCTACAGCCTATTGCACCACCTTGGCCTTTCGCTTGTTAGGGCCTTGATCTAGTTGGAACTATCACACCCCTCTCATCTGATGGACATAAATGAATAATAATAGCTACAGACTATTTCACTAAATGGGTGGAAGCAGTCCCCCTAGTCTTAGCTACAGGAGTTCAGGTCTCCAAGTTCATCTTGTACCACATTGTTTGCCGCTTCGGCATCCCTTCCACCATCTTCACCGACCATGGAGGTAACTTTGAAAATCTCAACATAGAAGAATTATGCACTTCCCTCCATATCCGTAACCACTTTTCTTGCCCATATTTCCCACAAGGTAACGGCCAGGTAGAGGCAACTAACAAAACCCTCCTCAAAATTGTAAAGAAAGTTGTCAATGATTCCGGTCATGATTGGCACCTACAAATAAATCCAGCCCTATGGGCCTATCAAAATTCCTTCCATACATCCACATGCACAACTCCATAATCCCTAGTCTATGGTACTGAAGTAGTACTACCTATAGAGGTTGAACTTCCCTCCTTGCGCATATCTTTGCAAGGGCAAATATTAGATGAAGAATACAAAGTAGCTCGGCTCACCCAGCTAGATCTCTTAGATGAGAAGCAACAACAAGCCTATGATCATCTCACAGTCTATCAAAATCATCTCAAAAAGAATTTCAACAAGAAGGTGCTTCCATGACACTTTCAACCAGGTGACATGGTCCTCAAAAAAAACATGAAAGTCCAATCAGATAGAGAAAAGGAAGGCAAGTTTGAACCTACATGGCTTGGTCCTTATTTTGTCACTGCTTCCTTTGGCTCCAGAGCCTATCAGCTATCTACACCAGAAGGAGAACTCTTGAATGATCCTACTAACATCATTCATCTCAAGAAGTTCTATGCTTGAAGATCCTTGCTATACCCAGCTTTTGAAAAATACAAAAAAAAATAGTAAAGAGAAATAAGCGTCCAATGGTGAAAACTTGGCAATTCAAGCACCTTGGATAGGTACCTTGGTGAAAACCTAGTAATTCAGGCACCTTGTGTACTAATACTAATCCATTATCTATCACTATCCTATCCCTCATCCATTCACCCACCATCCCATTAAACACCTACTTGTTCCCTTGGTGTTCCAACCAAATATCCAAAATCTAATGGAGCTTGTAAATACCTCTTGTATAGCTTGTAAAATCTTGTACCTCAGCTTGTAAAATCTTGTACCAAAGCTTGTATTATACCTTGTAAATCTTGTACCATAACTTGTATATCCAAATCTTGTCCAAAGTTTGTACCATATTCCAGCCTGTAAATAATCTTGTATCCTAGCTTGTATACTATCACGTGCACACACAAAACCCCATTTTCACTTAAGCTTTTCGCAAACCATCTACCTATACACCTATCACCTATTATAGACATCCCATCCTTCACAAACATTTCCATCTCACAAAAACCAAAACATGAACAAACTTGTACATTTGTAACATATCTTGGTCCATTAGCTTGTACATCCTCTTTAGTTTAGTACCATTGTATCTATCTAGAGTTCGTGTCAGTTCATCCTTGATCAACATCTTGCACCCATCGCACATCTTGGTTAGCTATTCCAATGCATCCTTTAGCTAGATTTCCTATCACCAAAGTGTTATCTTTCTTAGTTCAGCTTGCTAGATGCATCACTCATCCAAATCCACCAGCTTAGGTGCTCTCTGATAGCTCCTTGCAGGATATAGCTTTCCTTATGTCTGATCTTGGTCTGTTAGTATCTCATCCTACCCATCTCATTGGCAAATGGTTCTCTTTTGGATTTTCGCTTTCTTTTGATTTGGACTCTTCTCTGTTGGGTCTTGAAGTATCTTTTCCAAACAATCTTTTTGTTCCCTCCTCAAAGTTGCCACGATCTTCCATATCATGGTATACTATGAATGGGGCAATCTGGGTGTAAGGTCTTGATCAAGTCTTTTGTTTGTTTTTCTTTTCTGCTTGTGGGTGACCGAGTGTCGGTTCCACTCTTATTCTTTTGAGATTCATGTGTGATACTGGGGCAATCCTTGTGTGTTTTTTTTGAGTTAGTTCATCAATCCTCTGGACAGTAGGTGAAAAGGCCTTGATGTTCTTGGTAACCTTGGCAATTAACCAACAGTCCTATAGAAAATCTAGTGCTCAACTACATGGTGGTACTTCTCTTTGAAGTATCCCCCCGCTCAAAAAGCTTCGATGGTTTTCCTTCATCTCCATTATCCCCCATCCATATCTAACATTTGTCTCTCCTACCCCAGCTTATGCATCAGTATCTCTTTGAATCACTCCTCACCTTTAGCTTTAGGGATCCACAGTCCTAGTCTTAGGGATCCACCAATCCAAATCAATCCACCAAGCCTCATCTTTTGAGATCCATAATCCTAGTCCTAGGGATCTCAAAAACTCATCTTCCGCCAATCTGACTCTTTGAAATCCTATTGCATCAGCTTTATAATCTCCTCATCCATCTCCCTATCCTAGATTCCTTTTTATAGCACTCTACTCCTTCATCCTCCACCTTCCCTAAAGTCTTAAGCTTGCTTCCTCTTGTGCATCTGATTCTCCTTTATCATTCTCCCATAGTGAGAGTTTAAGCTAATTCAACCCCTTCTCTTTGCCAATCTAAGTTTTCTTGCTCATCCAAGATTCTTGTACTTTTCAAGAAGCCATCGAGCCTCGCTTTCTCTCCCCGCCGCCTTCATGAGGGGGCATCTCACAGTCCATTCTCTCCTCTTCTGCTCTAGCCTTGGTCATCTTATTTTCTTATCTTTGATGCCATGCCACTTGCGGCATCACATCAAAGAGGGGCAAAATGTAAACACCTAAAAACCTTTAGAAAATAAAGTGTTTTTATCTTCTAAAAAAATCCTGATGACATCATAATTAATTTATTTATTTTTATGCCATTAAATCCCTTTATCTTAATTAAAAATATTTAATTAAGGAATCCCTCCCAAAAATGTTTAAATATTATTCAAACATTATTTCTTTATTTATTAATTATTTAATTAATAAATTGACCAAAAAATCCAAAATAAATAAAAAATTTATTTTTTGTCCAAAACTTGGCCAATTTCCTTAAGATCACTAACCTCCTTCAAAATCTTCTAATCCTTCTTTAATTTTGATTAAAGGCTATTCCCATCATTTCTTACCCCTAATCTCAACTCAAAATATTTAATTAAGATTAAATATTAATCCTCCTATTTATTAAAAAAGCTAACAAATATCTCCTCCTTCACCCACCCTCATTAAATGCCATCCACTTGCCTATCCCTAAGCTAATCCTAAACCATCCTAATCCATCCTCTAATCATTTGCACAATCCTAAGCAAGCTTAGAACCCTCCTAATCAAGCCCAAGTCGAAATTCATCTCATCTCCCTCAAAATATCTCAACCATAAAACTTTATGAAGCCCACTACGCCATAAATGACTCTTCCAAGCCCTTTTATTGCTCTTACAAGCCATTATGAGGGTCTTTATGAAGATTTTATCCCTTGAGCCTCCTTTGTTGACCCATCCTTCCCCTTTTCTCCATCCTCTCACCTTGTGACTTGTGTCACTCTCTGATTGGCTGTAAGGAAGCACAATCCATGTGCTCTCCTCTCATGCAATCTGAGCCCTCCATGAGCTTTTTCCCATCCTTGCATCTTAGCCCTCAATCCTTCAATCCTCTTGCCTATAAATTGGATCCTTCCCCTTTGTAAAATAACACAATCCATGAAGTAAAGTCATAATGCCATTTTAAGAAGCCATTTTACATCAAAACCATACACTCACACCCAAATTCTAACTCCATTTGAAGCCCTGTTTGAAGCATAAAGCTTGAGCATACATCCTATCTATTTAGACAAAGCTACTCAACAAGAGAGCTTCTCATTGAGAGAGCCCATTAATGGCTCATATTCTCAATTGAGAGCTCATCTTAGTCTATCTTGAAGTTTATGAATTTTGTTTAGTTTTTAGAAGCTTTATTTAAATTTGGTTTCTATTAGCATACTAACATTTCTCATATACACTATTATAGGATCTTGCCACTGCCACATTTGGTAGCTTTGACAATGCACCTCCTCCAGTTATAGAGGGACACCTATCTCATGTGTATAATTTTAAATAAGTACTAAATATTTTAATTTATTTGCAAGCTAGATTTTGAAACTCATTTCAATAAAGCTTATATACATATTGTCTTCTTAGGATGTGAAACACAATGCCCCATAGGATGAACCACATGTTAAGACACATCATGTTACACAACATGATGCATCTGAGTCCACTTCACGTGGAGTAAAGAGGACCACAGATCAAATAGATTAGGTCTTTTGGCACCTTTAGATTGTGTGTTTATGACACATATTGTTTATTTTGATACACTTTGTATTAGGATAGTTAACTATATTATATATATCTTTTGACTTCATAGATCATCTTATGACATGTTCTCCATGTTATATAGTTTTATGACTTAGATTATCATGCTAGTGTATCTAGTATAGATTATTATGTTATCATGTTGTAAGTATGAACCATTTTCTTTATTGTGGCAACATATTTTATTCATGTTATGACAAATTTTGTTAGTATATGGTGCATGAACCATAATTTTAATTAAATATAGGAACATTAATTTAAAAATGTTTGAATGTAAAAATAATGGAAAAATATAGGAGCTAATTACTTCAATTGACAAAGAAATTAATATCAAGTGCACACCTTTTATTTTCAAATAGAAGTGAACTCCTATATTTTACACGATTGAACTTAGATATTATTAGAAAAAGTGAAGTCATATAAATTTAAAACAAGTGAAGTCATATATATGTAACACAATGTGAATGACATAAATAGAAGTGAACTCTTATTTGTAAATGTTTACGCAATGTTTGGATTTCAAGATATAAAAATTGTTCAACAAATTTCTTCAAATGGGGTTCTTCAAAATAAAATTTTAAAAGATAAATACAATTTCAAAAAAGGTATAAATTAATAAGAGTTATCTATATTATGTAAATATGTGTAATGTATGTACTCACTATGTGTAATTGCACAAGGTGTTGATGTTGTATCCACCTTTTTTTTTAAAAAAATTCTTAAGTTGTACTTGAGACTTGAATAGGAGGTATATATAAGTGCCCTAATTTTCTATTGATAATGCATACATACATTTAAATTATATAAGTACATATATAAAAAGAGAACAATAAAGAAAAAACTTACATGTATGTATTTTGTAGTCATCCCACTATTGGAATTCTTTAGAATAATTAAGAGGGGGGTGAATCCGTTATCCAAGGTCTAGATGTACAAATAATACTTTTCACAACGTAGTGAACCCATATCCATAAAACATTTTCATCATGAATGCATCCATTAGATTATGCAATAACTTAAACTTGTAGGTTACTATCAAATCAATTTACAAAAATATAAACATGAAACATAGCATACTTAATAACACATTTGACACAATGATTTAACATTGAAACACAATTTGGGAAAAACCATGAGTAGCATGTTACTCATTCTCAATCTTTTGAAGTAATGCCCTACAAAAGGCCAACTCTGTTAAAAGTTACAATGCACACTATTAAATTTGACCTAGTTAAAGGATTTCAATCAACCTATTAGGAGTGAGCCTTGTTAGAGGACTTTTAATCATTCACTTGGAATGTCACTCAGTTAAAGGATTTACAAATGAATGTTAGGTCAACCTTAATCCAAATAATTTACCCTAAAATGATACAATGATTAGAAAGTAAAATAAAGCTTGATCCGATAACAACTTGCAACACACTTGTAGATTACAGATCTCTATTTTAGTCCCACATTTTCCTTGGCTTTCATACACTTCATCTTTGATAGCTTTTTCACCCTTAAAGCATTGATACTCTTAAGCCTTCTTTCTTTTCTTTCTAATGCAGTCTCTTTACTTTGATCACTAAATTCAAGAATACCCTAGACTCCTTGTCTTCCTTAGGTTCTCACACACGACAACCCTTGATTTAGACCAACTATCTCTATAAATAGAGAATTAAGATATTTTTTCATTCAAATTCTATCATCCATTTTAGGGTTAGATTGTATTAATTAGGATTCAATGAATCTACCCCACATTTCATTTTATTCCCTTCTAAAAACTTCTCGTTCAATCCTTTTTTAATTCACCTCAGAATGGTTTACCATGAATTCTATGCCACTAGCTCATCAAGCTTATCTTCCACATGGTTCACACAATCCAGGAAACCAAACTTGTTGACTTAGATTTTTTGAATTTATTCTCTTTTTTGTAATGCTGACACTCAACATTAACTGGCTTCTAATGCTCGAAACATACTGCATTCCTTGACATCCTCTATTAAATCACTCAGCATGAACTAAAGTTTACTAGTGCTCGGCATCAACTAAACTTTACTGAGCTTATACTATTTCACTTGGCTTATACTGAAATTGATTTTTCTCAGCTTCAACTAATTTTCTTCTCAGCTTGCACTAACTTTTCTTGGCACCTACTATACAAAATGTTTATCTTGGCAAGAAAACTTCATTTTACTTGTTCTTCTAAGCTTAATAAATATAAGCAACCCTTGCAACCTTAAGTAGATTATCAATGCACTATAATATCATTGTCTTAACTGATTCTTTTACTCCTTTATATATCATAACTCAACCTTTCCTCTAGGTTCTATTGTTACCTCATTTGATCAAATCCTCTTCATTAATCAAATAAATGTCAATACTTAAATCATATAAGCAATTGTCTTACTAGAAACTAGTTAGTTTGACATCAGTGACAAAATAATGATTGAAACATATTTATCATACTTGTATCAATCTATTTTTAACACCTACTATACCACTTGCATCCTCTCTCTCTTACAATGCATCTATGCTTGCCTCATGCTCATCCATTGAAATCATCCATAATACCTTAGTCATGGGTCTCCCATTGTATCTTTCTAATTTGATATTCATTTCCACAACCAAATGATAATTTTTTAAAATCTTTCTTTTTGATTGGTAGTCTTCAAATCCTAGTCAACCATTTCTTCCTATTGGGTATTTACGTAGCCAAGTTCCAACTATAATGACAAACCCAATTGGATATTCAAAACCATCATCATCTACTTGATGGAATATAAAAAAAATTCTTAGGTTCCACACATCTAGCTATCTAATACTCGGTGTGTTTATTATTATCATTAGGTGCAATAAAAACATAAACATGTCCTTATACAAGATAAGATAAAGTACATGTCAAAAATTTAATCACATTTTTACAAAAATAATATATTAATGACATGTACATAAATAAATAATATAAATTGAAGCATGATAACAACAAAATTTAATTCAATTGTGCATACTAGGTTGTATGAGGTCTAAAATATGACCATAGTCTTCTGATGCAAATGTAACATTTGGGCCTTCATTTACTATATAATCTTGAAAATGTGTATCAATAGGTGCTAATTATTTTTGTTTCCAATCTTCAAACCATTTTGTATTCTTGCATTCTTCCCATTCATCTGCAAGAAAAAACCAACATAAACAAGAAGGCTCCCTAGTCCATATAGTCCAAGTGTTAGAATCTAAACTCCTAAATGAATGCCATTTATCTAGCTCACTAATTTTGTCACAGTCATATCTTGAAAAAATATTCTTCTCTTCAACTAGGCAAAAGAGACATTTGATTGTAGAGTTCTGACTTAATCCTGTGTATAAATATTTGTTTATTATCATTAATATAGAAATGTTACTCTCTCAATATTTTTCAATCCTCCTCTATACTTAGATGCATGCCTATAAACTATATGAACCAAAATTGCTCCTTTTTTTGAATTATGATATTGTGCATGTACCTCATCTTGTGGTGCAAGTGTGTAGCTCTCTACAAAGTCAACAACTAAAAGTACAGTACTAATTAGAAAGGAATTCTTACATATAAAAATGTTCCCATCAAGAAATCTATCATATTGAGAGTTTTTAACATATTCTAGTATGGTCACACACTTAAAATCATCCATAAATGTATGACAACTAACTTTATCTATAACTAGATTGCACCTTCATCCAATCTTCCCATCCTTCAATGAATATTCAATAGTTTTGAATCTTTTTACATCAACTAATTTTTGTCCAACATTAGTCAAAGAATTTTTATGAAAATATTCATCTAAAAAAGAAAGATTTCCACACATATCACATGTACTAGAAGGACATGCATTGGAAAGAAAATATTGGTCATTAGGTGGCTTACAAAAGAAGCCTGAAATGAAATCTTTTATAGTTTGAGATGTTATTTCTATACCACATTCCTACAACATTTCTCTACTATACATGGTACCATGTAGAGATCAAAATACATCATAATTATAACAAAATTGAACATGAGTTTTATAAGAGCATGTGATTATTTCCTTGTTAATCTTTACATACAACAATTTACACTTTTCAAAGATCTTTGACTAATGGCAATAGTTAACACCTTATCATCTAAATTTTTTCTAAATCATTCAATTTGAGTCATGTCCAAAAGGTGTTTAGGATGTGGATCATTTATTTTTTAGCCAACTCTCAATTTAAGAATATCTCTTGAATTAGGTGATACACTTATATTATCATGCCCAAAAATTTCAATTAAACTTTTGACTTCACTAGTAAGTTTCATATCGACTCTCGAGAGTCTACCACTATCCACAAACAATTTGTTCGATCACATTTAGAGTTAACACTTCTCTTTACAATTCTTTCTAAATTATTATGATTCACATTAAGATATTCACTCATGTTACTAATCAATCTTTTCTCAATAGTTAATATGTTAACTAAAGTTATTTTTATTGCTCGTCATGTTGCATTCTTACCTTTAGAGTTACTTCTCTTTCTAATAACATCAAAGGCACTAGTAAAAAGGATACAACCTTTTTTAAAGAATCTTTTTTATTCTTGGGTTTGGCGTACATTTATAACCCTTTCATTACTTTTCATATTTTAGACATTTCAATTAGTTGCAACATCAATTGAAATTGAAACCCAAATTTCTTATTATAAAACAATGTCTATATAATCTATTAGCATCTATCCCAATCTATCTCTATGAAACCAATCCATGAAGATTATCTAGCACATAATTAGAAAAATGAAAATTATGTTCACACACTTTAGTATCATTTACACATGTTTGTTTAGTACTTGGTGTTTCCATGTCTACATTCATACCATTATTTCTTTCAATTGTGATGCAGGGGCATCCTAGGTGCAAGGGCAATATTGCATAACCAAAAAATATTTTATTTTTAATATTTTATATTTTAATAAGGATGAGTAGATAGAGTGGTTACTATTTATGGGAACTTACTATTTTTAGTCAGTTTGTCATACAAGCTCAGAATGTTCTCATTTTCTATAGGAAGGTTCATTTTAGAGTTGTAAGCCTGCCATAAAAATCTCATTGGTCAAGCATTAGTATCAGAGAAGTTATTGTAGATTTTCAATGGAAAAATTTATAGAAAAATCTATAGGGTCATCGTTAGAGGCCTTAGAGTGCCTGGGTGAGGTTTGAAAACTACATGGAAAGGTGCTAGCACCATTCTGAGCCTATAGACTAGGAGTTGGCATTTCAAAAAAGTGGTTATAATAGCCAATCAATGCAACGGTTCATGAGTTATGGCCTTCGAAAGTTTGGCTACCAAAATTTTCAAAATAATTTGTGAAAGATGTATTTGGCTAACTCTATGTGTATTGTTAGGGTCTGTTGATCCTAGGTATTAAGTTTGAGCATCTAGAACCCTCCTAAGTAGCATAAAACTGCCTATTTAGGAAAGGCACAAACATTTTCTAGGATAAACATTGTCTAGGATAGCTCTAGGTGATAATTCACAGCTTGTCTTGCGAATTATTGTAATGAAGGCACGCATGTGGGTTAGCATTTTGTACTAGAGAATTTTGTAATTCCCCATTGGCAGCCCAAATAAGAACTCCATATTTTGTTCTCGCGTTAGCTATTGTTTCTTTGTTTCTGTTATGAGTTTATGGTTTTAAGGGGAGCACCTTGCATCAAGTGGTATTAGAGCTAGAGTTCTTGAGTGTGTGGATAGATCACCGATTGTGAGGTAGTTTGTACCAAGACCGTGGTTTGGGCTAAGTGTGTAGAAAGATTATGGATTGTGAGGTAGATTGTGTATATGCTACTTTAGTATGTTAGAAATACTAAATTAAAACAATCAAAAAGCATTTGCATACTAATTTAACATAACTTCATGAGAGACAAAGTGAAGTCCTCAAATGAGAATATGAGCCATGGATAGGCTCTCTCAAAGAGGATGATCACTTGATGTGGAGGTGTGTCTAATAGCTAAGATGGCTTGATTATGTATGTATGCTCAAATGCTCAAATGGGCTTCAAACGAGGATTTTTGATAGATTTTGGTGAATGGATTTGATGTAAAAATGGCTTCTCAAAATGGAATTATGGCTTTACTTTCTAGATTGTGTTCAAATGGCTTGGGAGAGGATCCAATTTATAGGCTAAGGGTTTGAGGGTTTGAGGGCTAAGATGCAAGGATGGGAAAAATCTTATGGAGGGCTCAAATTGCATGAGAGGAGAGCACATGGATTGTGCTTCCTTACAACCAATCAGGGAGTTACATCTGTCATAGGGTCATTGGTTAGAGCAAGAGGGGCTGAGGGGTCAACAAAGGAGGCTCAAAGCTCATAAAGACCCTCATAATGGCTTGTAAGAGCAATGAATGGGCTTGTAAGAGGCATTTATGGCTTTGTAAGAGCATTGATGGCTTGGCTTAGGAAAGTCTTAAGCTTGTTTAGGATTGTGCAAATGATTAAGGGTATGATTAGGGATGGATTTAGGATTAGATTAGGGATGTTAGAGATGGGCAAGTGGACGGCATTTAGTGAGGGTGGGTGAGTTAGTAGCTAAGATTGGTTAGTATGGGTGGATGAGGTGGCTTAGGCTAAATGGAGGATTAGAGATAGGCTTAGGATGAGGACAAAGACCTTCTAGAAGAGTCTAGAACTTTCTAGGATGAGGATAAATAAAGTTTATTTATCTCAAAGGTTTGGGTTGAGGAGATATTTATTAAAATATTTTTAATAAATATGAGGATTAATATTTAATCTTAATAAAATATTTTGAGTTGGGATCAGGGGTAGGAAATGATGGGATTAGCCTTTAATCAAAATTAAAGAAGTATTAGAAGATTTTGGAAGAGGTTAGTGATCTTAAGGAAATTGGCCAAGTTTTGGGCAAAAAAAAAATTATTTATTTATTTTGGGATTTTTGGTCAATTTATTAATTAAATAAATAAGGAAAATAATGTTTAAATAAGATTTAAACATTTTTGGGAGGGATTCCTTAATTAAATATTTTTAATTAAGATAAAGGGATTTAATGGCATAAAAATAAATAAATAAATTAAATAATTAATTAATTAATAAATGATGATGTCATTAGGGATTTTTCAAAAAATAAAAATACTTTATTTTCTAAAAGATTCTAGGTGTCTACATTTTGCCCCTCTTTGATGTGATGCTGCAAGTGGCATGGCATCAAAGATAAGAAAATAAGATGCCCAAGGCTAGAGTAGAAGAGGAGAGAATGGACTGCGAGATGCAACCTCAAGAAGGCGGCAGGAAGAGAAAGCGAGGCTCAACGGCTTCTTGAAAAATACAAGAATCTAAGATAAGCAAGGAGACTAAGATTGGCAAAGAGAAGGGGCTGAATTAGCTCAAACTCTCACTATGGGAGAATGATAAAGGAGAATCAGAGGCACAAGAGGAAGAAAGCTTAAGACTTTAGGGAAGGTGGAGGATGAAGGAGTGGAGAGCTATAAAAAGGAATCTAGGATAGGGAAAAGGATGAGGGGATTATAAAGTTGATGCAATAGGATTTCAAAGAGTCAGATTGGCAGAAGATGGGTTTTGGAGATCCGTAGGACTAGGATTGTGGATCTCGAAAGATGAGGCTTGGTGGATTGATTGGATTGGTGGATCCTTAAGACTAGGATTGTGGATCCCTAAAGATAAGAGTGATGATTGATTCAAAGAGATACTGATGCATAAGCTAGGGTAGGAGAGACAGATGTTGGATATGGATGGGGGATAATGGAGATGAAGAGAATCCATTGAAGCTTTTTGAGAAGGGGGATACTTCAAAGAGAAGTACCACCATGTAGTTGAGCACTAGATTTTCTATAGGACTAGTTGTTAATTGCCAAGGTTACCAAGAACATCAAGGCCTTTTCACTAACTATCAAGAGGACTGATGAACTGACTCAAAACAAACATGCAAGGATTGCCCCAGCATCACACATGAATCTCGAAAGAATCAGAGTGGAACCGACACTAGGTAACCCACAAGCAGAAAAGAAAAAATAACAAAAGACTTGATCAAGACCTTATGCTCAGATTGCCCCATTCATAGTATACCATGATATGGAAGATCATGGCAACCTTGAGGAGGGAACAAAAATATTGTTTGGAAAAGATACTTCAAGACCCAAAAGGGAAGATTCTAAATCAAAAGAAACAAAAAATCCAAAAGAGAACTATTTGCCAATGAGATGGGTGGGATGAGGTACTAACGGACCAAGATCAGATATGAGGATAGCTATATCCTACAAGGATCTATCGGAGAGCACGTAAGCTGATGGATCTGGATGAGTAATGCATCTAGCAAGCTGAACTAAGAAGGATAACACTTTGGGGATAGGAGATCTAGCTAAAGGATGCATTGAAATAGCTAACCAAGGGTTGCGCGATGTGAGCAAGATGATGATCAAGGAAGAACTGACACAAAAGCTGGATAGATACAATGGTACTAAGCTAAAGAGGATGTACAAGCTGAAAGACCAAGATATGTTACAAATGTACAAGGTTTTTCATGTTTTGGTTTTGTGAGATGGAAATTTTTGTGAAGGGTGGGATGTCTATAATAGTTGATAGGCAGATAGGTAGATGGTTTGCGAAAAGCATAAGTGAAAATGTGGTTCTTTGTGTTCATGTGATAGGATACAAACTAGGATACAAGCTTTGGTATATAATACAAGCTAGAATATGGTACAAGCTTTGGACAAGATTTGGATATACAAGCTATGATACAAGTTTTACAAGCTAGGTTACAAGATTTACAAGCTGTGGTACAAGATTGACAAGCTATACAAGAGGTATTTACAAGCTTCATTTTATTTTGGATATTTGGTTGGAACACCAAGAGAACAAGCAGGTGTTTTATGGGATGGTGAGTGGATGGATGAGGGATAGGATAGTGATAGAAAATGGATTTGTCTTAGTACAAAAGGTGCCTAAATTACCAGGTTTTCACCAAGGTGCTTGAATTGCCAAGTTTTCACCATTGGATGCTTATTTCTCTTTACTATTTTTTTGTATTTTTCAAAAGCTGGGTATACCAAGGATCTTCAAGCATAGAACTTCTTGAGATGAATGATGTTAGTAGGATCATTCAAGATTTCTCCTTTCGGTGTAGATAGCTGATAGGCTCTGGAGCCAAAGGAGGCAGTGACAACATAAGGACCAAGCCATGTAGGTTCAAACTTGTCTTTCTTTTCTTGATCAGCTTGGACTTTCATATTTCCTTTGAGGACCATGTCGCCCAACTGAAAGTGTCAAGGAAGCACCTTCTTATTGAAGTTCCTTTCGACACAAGTTTGATAGACTGTGATATGATCATAGGCCTATTTTTGCTTCTCATTTAAGAGATCTAGCTGGGTGAGCCTAGCTATTTTGTATTCTTCATCTGATATTTTCCCTTGCAAAGATATGCGCAAGGAGGGAAGTTCAACCTCTATGGGTAGTACTACTTTGGTACCATAGACTAAGGAGTATGGAGTTGTGCCTATGGATGTATGGGAGGAAGTTTAGTAGGCCCATAGAGCTTTATTTATTTGTTGTTCCCAATCACAGCCGAAATCACTGACAACTTTCTTTAGGATTTCAATCAACCTATTAGGAGTGAGCCTTGTTAGAGGACTTTTAATCATTCACTTGGAATGTCACTCAGTTAAAGGATTTACAAATGAATGTTAGGTCAACCTTAATCCAAATAATTTACCCTAAAATGATACAATGATTAGAAAGTAAAATAAAGCTTGATCCGATAACAACTTGCAACACACTTGTAGATTACAGATCTCTATTTTAGTCCCACATTTTCCTTGGCTTTCATACACTTCATCTTTGATAGCTTTTTCACCCTTAAAGCATTGATACTCTTAAGCCTTCTTTCTTTTCTTTCCAATGCAGTCTCTTTACTTTGATCACTAAATTCAAGAATACCCTAGACTCCTTGTCTTCCTTAGGTTCTCACACACGACAACCCTTGATTTAGACCAACTATCTCTATAAATAGAGAATTAAGATATTTTTTCATTCAAATTCTATCATCCATTTTAGGGTTAGATTGTATTAAGTAGGATTCAATGAATCTACCCCACATTTCATTTTATTCCCTTCTAAAAACTTCTCGTTCAATCCTTTTTTAATTCACCTCAGAATGGTTTACCATGAATTCTATGCCACCAGCTCATCAAGCTTATCTTCCACATGGTTCACACAATCCAGGAAACCAAACTTGTTGACTTAGATTTTTTGAATTTATTCTCTTTTTGGTAATGCTGACACTCAACATTAACTGGCTTCTAATGCTCGAAACATACTGCATTCCTTGACATCCTCTATTAAATCACTCAGCATGAACTAAAGTTTACTAGTGCTCGGCATCAACTAAACTTTACTGAGCTTATACTATTTCACTTGGCTTATACTGAAATTGATTTTTCTCAGCTTCAACTAATTTTCTTCTCAGCTTGCACTAACTTTTCTTGGCACCTACTATACAAAATGTTTATCTTGGCAAGAAAACTTCATTTTACTTGTTCTTCTAAGCTTAATAAATATAAGCAACCCTTGCAACCTTAAGTAGATTATCAATGCACTATAATATCATTGTCTTAACTGATTCTTTTACTCCTTTATATATCATAACTCAACCTTTCCTCTAGGTTCTATTGTTACCTCATTTGATCAAATCCTCTTCATTAATCAAATAAATGTCAATACTTAAATCATATAAGCAATTGTCTTACTAGCAACTAGTTAGTTTGACATCAGTGACAAAATAATGATTGAAACATATTTATCATACTTGTATTAATCTATTTTTAACACCTACTATACCACTTGCATCCTCTCTCTCTTACAATGCATCTATGCTTGCCTCATGCTCATCCATTGAAATCATCCATAATACCTTATTCATGGGTCTCCCATTGTATCTTTCTAATTTGATATTCATTTCCACAACCAAATGATAATTGTTTAAAATCTTTCTTTTTGATTGGTAGTCTTCAAATCTTAGTCAACCATTTCTTCTTGTTGGGCATTTACGTAGCCAAGTTCCAACTATAATGACAAACCCAATTGGATATTCAAAACCATCATCATCTAATTGATGGAATATAAAAAAATTCTTAGTTTCCACACATCTAGCTATCCAATACTCAATGTGTTTATTATTATCATTAGGTGCAATAAAAACATAAACATGTCCTTATACAAGATAAGATAAAGTACATGTCAACAATTTAATCACATTTTTACAAAAATAATATATTAATGACATGTACATAAATAAATAATATAAATTGAAGCATGATAACAACAAAATTTAATTCAATTGTGCATACTAGGTTGTATGAGGTCTAAAATATGACCATAGTCTTCTGATGCAAATGTAACATTTGGGCCTTCATTTACTATATAATCTTGAAAATGTGTATCAATAGGTGCTAATTATTTTTGTTTCCAATCTTCAACCCATTTTGTATTGTTGCATTCTTCCCATTCATCTGCAAGAAAAAACCAACATAAACAAGAAGGCTCCCTAGTCCATATAGTCCAAGTGTTAGAATCTAAACTCCTAAATGAATGCCATTTATCTAGCTCACTAATTTTGTCACAGTCATATCTTGAAAAAATATTCTTCTCTTCAACTAGGCAAAAGAAACATTTGATTGTAGAGTTCTTACTTGATCCTGTGTATAAATATTTGTTTATTATCACTAATATAGAAATGTTACTCTCTCAATATTTTTCAATCCTCCTCTATACTTAGATGCATGCCTATAAACTATATGAACAAGAATTGCTACTTGTTTTGAATTATGATATTGTGCATGTACCTCATCTTGTGGTGCAAGTGTGTAGCTCTCTACAAAGTCAACAACTAAAAGTACAGTACTAATTAGAAATGAATTCTTACATATAAAAATGTGCCCATCAAGAAATCTATCATATTGAGAGTTTTTAACATATTCTATTATGGTCACACACTTAAAATCATCCATAAATGTATGACAACTAACTTTATCTATAACTAGATTGCACCTTCATCCAATCTTCCCATCCTTCAATGAATATTCAATAGTTTTGAATCTTTTTACATCAACTAATTTTTGTCCAACATTAGTCAAAGAATTTTCACGAAAATATTTGTTTAACAAAGAAAGATTTCCACACATATCACATGTACTAGAAGGGCATGCATTGGAAAGAAAATATTGGTCATTAGGTGGCTTACAAAAGAAGCCTGAAATGAAATCTTTTATAGTTTGAGATGTTATTTCTATACCACATTCCTACAACATTTCTCTACTATACATGGTACCATGTAGAGATCAAAATACATCATAATTATAACAAAATTGAACATGAGTTTTATAAGAGCATGTGATTCTTTCCTTGTTAATCTTTACATACCACAGTTTACACTTTTCAAAGATCTTTGACTAATGGCAATAGTTAACACCTTGTCATCTAAATTTTTTCTAAATCATTCAATTTGAGTCATCTCCAAAAGGTGTTTAGGATGTGGATCATTTATTTTTTAGCCAACTCTCAATTTAAGAATATCTCTTGAATTAGGTGATACACTTATATTATCATGCCCAAAAATTTCAATTAAACTTTTGACTTCACTAGTAAGTTTCATATCAACTCTCGAGAGTCTACCACTATCCACAAACAATTTGTTCGATCACATTTAGAGTTAACCCTTCTCTTTACAATTCTTTCTAAATTATTATGATTCACATTAAGATATTCACTCATGTTACTAATCAATCTGTTCTCAATTTTTAATATGTTAACTAAAGTTATTTTTATTGCTTGTCATGTAAACATGAATCTCATGGGACCAGGGGGACTGGGAACCAACCAAGATAAAAACATAGTTTGAATCCTCATTCACATAGGCAGGTGTGAGGAGCTGCTCAACTAAAAAGTCATACTGTGTAGCTGCCTTTGAAATTTCCAAGAGTGAACCGATAGTAGCCATAGCATCCACTACTTTGTTCTACATTCAAGGCACTTGTGTAAACTAAAGCTTTGTAAAATGTTGGGTTAGCTGATCAACTAGCTCTTTGTAGGGTAAGAGATTTTTGTCTTTGGTTTGATATTCATTGAGGACTTGCTTGATGATGAGTTGAGAATTGCCAAAGATTTGTAACTCAGTGATGTTCCATTCTGAGGCTATCTTTAATCCTGCTATGAGAGCCTCATATTCAGCTATATTGTTGGTGCTAGATAATTGTAGCTTAAAAGCTTTTGGAATGTAATCTCCTTGAGGTATGACCAACAATATTCCTACCCCTAATCCATGAGATGTGTATGAGCCATCAAAGTAAAGTTTCCATGGGGGTTGTTCTTCAATTAAACAGATATGCTCATCTGGAAATTTTTTGATCAAAGGATATGTATCTACTAGAGGTGCATTAGCTAGATGATCTACTATAGCTTGCCCTTTAATTGCATTTTTGTAAGTGTTGTTCTAGAGAGCATATACTTGAGACGGTCTATCTTGGAGACTAGTTGGATGGTATGACTTAGCATGTACTGGTGAAACTTTTGAGTTGAGAAAACAACTGCCAAACAATCTTTTTCCATAGGAGTGTAATTAAGCTCATAACCAACTAGGGTTCTACTGATATAGTAGATGGCTCTTTCTCTGCTGTAGTCATCATGCTATGCTAGAAGTGCCCCAAGAGTAGTAGGTGTTGCTGATATGTACAAGATCAAGGGATGACTAAGAACTGGTGGAACCAAGATAGGGGGATTGGCGAGATACTACTTGAGATGATCGAAGCTGTGTTGACATAAAGGATCCCACTTGAAGTTTTCATCCTTCTTTAGTAAATGTGCAAATGGTGTACACTTATCTGCAAATTGGGAGATGAAGCGCCAGACAGATTGAAGCTTTCCCTTAAGAGTGTGAAGTTGTTGCAGTGTCTGGGGAGGATGCATGTCTAAGATAGCCTTGACCTTTTTGGAGTCGATCTCTATACCTCATTTAGAAGCTATAAAGCCTAGAAGCTTTCTAGATGTGACCCCAAAGACACACTTCTTGGGATTCAACATGAGATGATATTTGGCTAACCTATCAAAGACTTTCTGTAGGTCAGCAAGATGATCCATGAAGGTATGATATTTGACCAAGATATCATTTACATAATCCTCCAAAATGCTATGGATAAGATCATGAAAAATGGGTATCATAGCTATTTGATAGGTAGCCCTAGCATTCTTTAGGCCAAAAGGCATCATGTTGTAGCAAAAGTTTCCCCAAGGGGTAGTGAATGTTGTCTTATGCTGATCTTCTACTGCAATCTTGATCTGATTATACCCAAAAAATTCATCCATGAGGGATAGAATTTCATGTCCAGCTGTAAGATCTACAATCATATCTATGTTGGGCAAGGGAAAATCATCCTTTGGACAAGCTTTGTTAAGATCTCTAAAATTAGTGTAGATTATGATGTCACCAGAAGGCTTAGTGATGAGGACCATGTTGGAGATCCACTCTGAGTAGTCGATAGGTCAGATAACCTTAGTAGCTAACATTCTTTCTAATTCAATTTTGACTAGTAATGCCACCTTGGGGTGCATTTTTCTAAGCTTTTTTCTGACGGGCTTGATCTTTGGATTGACTGCAAGATGATGAACTAAAAGCTTTGGATCAAGTCTTGGCATGTCTTTATATGACCATGAAAATCAACCAATGTTCTCTCTTAAGACCTCAAAGAGGAGGTCAGCTTGGTCTTGTGATAGGGATGCGGCAATGTGAACAAGTCTAGGGATCTCTAAAGAACCGATGTTGACTTCTCTAGTATCCTCAATTAGAATAGAAGACACCTTTGGTCGATTATCTTGAGGAGGCAATGCTAAATCCTCATGTTTTGCTTGTGACTCTAGATTTTCTTGCTAAGGGGTTCTCTTCACTACCTCAGCTAGTCCCAGATTCACCTTAGTTCCAGTTTTGGGTGTATCAGAACTAAGTTGGGGATTTTCTCAAAAATACCCCTTGGGATCTAGCTTATAGATATAGGTAGAATCTAGCTTTGTTTTCTTGTGATGTGTTCCAACTCCCATGAATCTCAAAAGCACTTCCTCTGATGTGAACTCATCAATGTGTATGATGCTTGGTTGGTCCCAATCTATGAGTTGTGGATGAGCAAGTGGTAGGTCAATGAAATGGATGGATAGTTCTTGGAGAAAAGAGTCTTTGAGGAAGATTCGGTCTGGGATATCATCGTAGGCTCTCTTTTCAACTTCTTCAAGTATGTCTTCAATTTTGACAAGGTCACGGTGAATGTTTGAAAAAGCATGACCATTCTCATTGGTGCCCCCAATTGTGGATATGCCAAAGCCAAGACCTAACTTTGATTCCCACTTGTGTGCATCGATGGGGCATTGCATGCCTCTTTACTATAGTCCTAGACCACCACCTTGATAGTTCCATTTTTCAGTGATGAGCTTATGTTCTTGGGGATACTTCTAGATGAAGTGATCAAGGCGTGCTTGATTTCTTGGAGGTGCATCCTTATGTAACCAATTGTTGATATCTGGAGTGAGCTCCTCATGAAGAGGGATTTTCAAGGATACAAAGGTTGTTGGGCCAAACTATTTATATCGAGGAGGTGGAATCTCCTTAGCATTGTGATATGTCAGTCATCCATGGGTGTATGGATCAAGTGGGAGTGCCCTGACAACAAATACATCTGACAGACTATACTCTCCACAACCTTTGTTATTGATCTTCACGGTAGATAGGGTGGAGGTTAGGATGGTTTCTGGGTCATTACAAGTGTGGGATGAACTGGTGATGGCTGTGCCAATATCAATTCTAGGGCAATGGTTTGCATATGAAGCTTCAACCACATTGCAGTGAGCAAAGGGTTCTAGATCAGCATGGATGGTTACCTCAGTGCCCTGATGTAGAAATTTGACACATTGATGGTAAGTAGATGGAATAGCTTTCATGGCATGAATCCATGGGTGATAGAGGAGGATGTTAAATGGTAGGTTTAGATCAATAACATGGCAAAGTGTTTCTTGGATGATTAGCCCAACCTTGATTGGTAGCAAAATAGTTCCTTCTGTGGTTCTTTCCAAGTTGTCATAAGCTTTGATGGTGATAACCTCACTGATGATATCTACCTCAGTATACCCAGCTTGTTTTATGAATTTTAGGGTGCAAATATTCAAGGCTGATCCATTATCTATCATTACTCTTTTCACAGCAAAATTGGATACCATGATGGCTATGTGAAGCGGAAGGGTGTGATCTGGCTCGACCATGGGTATGTCGGTGGGTTTGAAAGATAGGGCACATGAGGAGGATAGGTGTCCAACGAGATTAGAAAAATCAATAGTGTTGACATCTAAAGGGACACGAGATTGTATGAGAGCACTGTCAAGAATGCTTTTGTACATAGGACTAGTGTGGAGAAGGTCTAAAATGGAGATTTGGGCTGGCATGTTCTCAAGGTGTTCCAAGATATTATATTGGCTTTTGGACAGAGCTGATGGTATTGCTAGTGTTGATAGTGCTGATGGGATTGATGAGGCTGCAATGTTATTTCGTACTCTTCTAGTGGTGACTGCACACTCATTGTTTGGGCCTTGGATATTGATAACATTGACAAAAGGCTCCTTTTTAGATATACAACTGATGAGGCTACTATAGTCTATGTAGGATGAAGTGTGGTGATTGTTCTTCCCATGTTGTTGGTTTGGCTAGCAGTTGGTTGTGTTGTTGTGGTTAGTTTGGATAGGTGCTTTTCTAGATTTTTGGTTGTTGTGAGGAGGAAAAGCATTTTGATAGATCTGTAAGCCTGCATTGGGAGAGGTTTGGACACCAACGGTGATTTCTTTCCAATCAATGAGGTCCTACACATAATCTTTCAGTTTCATGCATCTAAGGGTGGTGTGACCTTTTACCCTATGAAATTTGCAGTACTCATTATCTTTGTACCATGCAGCTTTGGATTGGCCTGGGTCAATTTTCTAGGTAGGAGGAAATTTGATGAGGTTTTCCATAGTTAATTTCTCAAAAATGACATCCAATGGCTCACCAAGGGGTGTATAGTTTCTAGGTGCAGGTTGGAAATTAGGCTTTGGTCTTGCAACTACATTGATGGCATTAGCTTGATTGCTAAACCCTTAAAAGTTAGGTCTTGGATTGTGGTTTTGATAGCTTTGGTGATATTACTATTGGTAGTTGATAGCTTGTTGATTGTTTGGTTGATACGATGGGTTGGACTGATTTTGGGAAGGACCAACAATATTCACATGTCTCATATTGATAACCCCATCTGTTGCAATGTGCTTGTTTTTGTTCCAATACCTAGACTTGTCATTGGAATGTGATTGATTTTGGTTGGCCTCTTTGTAAATATTGACCACACCATCTTTAATGAATCCTTGCTTAAGGATCATTCCTTTCTCTTTGATATCCTTATAGGTCTACAAACAGTTCATGGTCATGTGGTGAGCCAAGCTGAGATGGGCATTATCAATAAACATTTTCACCAAATGACACTCTGGCAAGGTGTAAGATATGCAGGTGGTAAGGGTTTTCCATCTCTGCAGGTATTCGAGAAGGCTTTCTCCACCTTTTTGCTTAGTGTGGACAAGATCAACTACTAATAGCCCTATCTCAACAAGATGGGCATATTGGGCTACAAATGCCTTAGACAATTTAGCAAAGTTTTTAATTGTGCCATATGGGATTCTATAAAACCATTCAAGAGCTAATCTAGCCAAGCTTTTGGGAAAGAGGTACAAGAGGAAGATGTCATTGTATGCCACTTCTTGGTAGTGCATGTAAAATTCTTTGATATGTGTGATAGGGTCTCCTTTTCCTCTCAATTTGTCAAACTTGGGTATCTCAAAGTATTTGGGAAATGGTGTCATGGTAATGGCTCTGTCAAATGGGTAAGGACACACATTGTCAAACTTGAAGGTTTTTGGATCATTTCCCTCCTGGATGTTCTTCAAGTCTATCTTCATGGCTTCCCATTTTGAATTAATGGGTGATGGCTGGGGTGCCCCCAATGTAGGAGTTCCCTAAGGTAGGTATGTGCTAGATGGGGCAATGGAATATGGATGGCTTTGAGGTATTGGCTGGTAGGGATTGTACATGGCTTGGGCAACTAAATGGTGGATGATGGGTTGCTGAGTTGGAGGTGGCACATATTGCTACATGTGTTGTGAGGCTTGCTGCTGATATTGGATTTGAGGTTGGGATTGAGGAACATAAGCTGGTTGTGGGATAAATGGATTGCTTTGTAGAGGCAAGGTGTAAGATGGTTGTGAAGCTTGGGGAAAACATTGGGGAGGTTGTGGAACTTGACTTTGGATTTGAGGAGTTTGACCACTATATGTGGGTTGTGGCCACATTTGGGAAGGTATTTGCATGGTAAAAGAGGCCAAGGATTTGGTGGTTGGTGGTGGTGGATTTCCTCCTAGAAGTGGCATAGAAAAATAGTTGGTAATAGGAGGTAATGGATTAGTTGGTGGTGGAGGTGTTGGGAATTGAAAGCTTGGGAATGGAACTGATGGGGTTTGATAGCTTGTTGGCTAGATTTGAAAGCTTGGTAGAGTGGTGGCAAGAGCTTGGCTCACTTAAGAGCTTGCCAAAACATTGGTAGTAGCTTGTGGTGTTTGATAACTTTGTGAAGTGAGGGTAGTAGCTTGTGGATTTGTGGTTGATGGCACTAAGCTCCAAGGACCTAGTGGAAATGATGGAATTGTGTTATGAACTAAGGTAAACAAGCTGGGGGTGTTGAAAGGTTGATTACTTGGCCCCATGGGTGGCATTCCTATTGTATATTGCTAAGGTTGGCCGAAGATACTAACACTGATTTGGGAGATGGGTGGATTTGGAAGGCTGGGTTGGAGAGCAGTAGCAACAATAGTGAAGGGAGTTAATGGTGAGGTGTTTTGGGAAAAGATAGTTTGGAGTGGTGAGGTATGAACCAAGGGTGGAGTGGTGGTGGTTAGATTGGCTTGCGGAAGGGAGATTTCAACTTGAGTGGAGGCTGGTATGTTTGGGTCTATTGTATCAAAAGGATTAGCTTGAAGCTCTTCTTTTGGCACATATTGAGGATAATTTGAATCATAAGAGCCTATTGGGAGTGGTAGTTTCTCAAACAATGGGTGAAATGGATTTGATAAGGGAGGAGGTCTTCCAAAGTCAAAGGCTCCTATGTTGTCCCTTCAAAAGTTAGACATGATTATTTCTTTGTTCTTTTCTATAATGACATTCACCAATACTACATTTCCTGGTTGGTTCATGAAAGCTTCAATGCCAGTACGTGATGGTATAGCATTCTCTAGGCTGAAGGATGATTGAGTGCTCAAGGGGAACGATATTTTTTTATCCAAATGATAGGGCTCCATTGTTTCCTTCTTCTTCTTGGCTAAGCGAGTGACAGGTGGCATGAAAATGGAGAATGTTTCCTAGGGATGAGATGCAACAAGGTTGATGGATGCAAAGGGGGAAGGCTTTTCTATGCAAATGATTTCCTAGTTTGAGGCAAAGCTATATGAAAAACCTAAGGAGGATTGGGTTGGGGATTCTAACTTCAAAGATATGTTGCCAAATCAAGAAAGGTTTTCTTTCCTATGTGCAATCTTGGTGGTGATTGTGTCAACTTAAGGATAGACTGATGATCCTTTAGGAAAAACACAAGATTGACCACTTGTGGATCCCAACCTTTAGCTTAAGGGGTTGAGGGATAACAAGTGACAAAAGCTAGATTACCCTATACAAAAATCTGTCAAAGGGATAAACTCAGTGAGGCTGGTGGATTTGCAAGATGGTAGGAATGGAAAACCTTTGGTAAGGTGACAACAATTTTGAAGGCTTGGATGTGAAAATTAGGCTTTTGGAATGCTAGCTAGGTTTGAGGGGATTGGTTTGGTTCTAAGAAAAAGATCTAAATGAGATGGATGAGCTAAAATTATTAATGGGATAACCTAGAATGGCTGGCTTTCCTACAAAGATGACTCTAAAGTGAAACTTATGCAAGAAGATGTGGAAAAACAAGGGGGTCTAATAATAGAAATCATGCCTAGTTGGTTAGGCATAAGAAGGGTTAACTCTTGGATGCTTGCTAAATTTGATAGTGTGATCTAACCAGGTGTCTTGATGAGCTTTGTCTTCTACTTTATGGAGTTTGGCAATTCAAGGGCTTGGTGTTACTTCCTTTCTCTTGGCTGAAATTTCTTGGTATGCCTAAGAGGGCTTGAGTTTGGCTTTGTGAAACTTCTGTTTGGGTTTAGATTGTTCTGACATAAATTTCTAAATCTTCTTGGCTTTGAGAGATCTTGGTTGTTTTGTTTCAACTTGCTCAACTTCTAAAACAGACAGTGACTACGCTAAGTGTGCCCTAAGCTAGGATTGACCAAGTTTGGCAAACATTCATTTGATAAGTAAAAGATTAAGCAATAGATAGAAACAACCAGATAGAAGTTTTGATTCCCAGAATGTGATACTTACACCAAGGAGTGTGTATGTTTTACAAATGTTTAGATCAGTCACTTCAAACATATTAACATCCTAGATGGTTGTTTGCAAGGCTGACAGTTGGTTTAGCTAGGGAGTCCTTGATATACCTAAGGTACGTGAGGCCCAAATCCATAGATGAAACCACAACAATGTTATATAGCCGATAGGAGTGGTAACCCACTTCTCCTCTTTCACTTCACAAGGGTATAAAGTTCCTTAAGGCTTAGCTCGAGTGACAAAATCTTGATTCCAAGAGAGGTTTCTTTGGATTCACCTACCGATCTTTATATTTTGTCAAAATAGTGGAGTTGATGTCATCCCAAGGGGTGATGAAATCCCCAAGTAGGCCTCCTAAAAAAGAAACAAGGTTTTGGATCCTAGTCTTATGCACCCAAGATAGCCTCAAAAGACGACAAGGGGAGAGAAGATTTGGATGACCTTGGGCTAAAAAACACGTTTGTTCTTTTACCAACTGATTCTTATGTGTTCTGATCTACACTTTACAAGCACTCTTATTTAAGACACAATGTTTATTCCAATTTTGAAGCGTCAACAAAAGTAAAATCGATCAAAGGATGCAAGCAAGAAGAAGAGTTAGGGTCAACAAGAAAATAAACCTACATGCCCAAAGGCTTTTCACATCAAGTATCGATTGATTTTCTTTAAGGCGTTCAAGATTGAATGTGATTTTTTTTTAAGCACAAAACAAAGATGTGTGTAAAGCTCGATTTCAAACACTCACCCGGAGGCCCTCCATGTCAAGATTTGTTCAATTTTTTATGCCCAAATGAAGTGTTAGTGAGACTAATGTGCATTCAAAAAATAGTCTATCTTAGAAAAACTAATAAAAACTCAAGTGAGTGGAATTTTATTTTTGTGGAGCACTTCACACCTTCTTAGGCAGACCCATCCCCATATATGGCCCTGATATTGCAACCAATGGTTAGAATGATGGGTTATTAAAGAGGGTGAGTCCAACAACAAATTCACTCAAAATATCTTTATTTGTTTTTATAACTTAAAATTTTTCTAAAATGTGGATTCTTTTTATGCCTCAAAAGATGAAGTGTGAGATATCATAATGATTAATTGACCTTTTGCATTCAAGATTGTGTTTGAGTGACATACATTCAAAGACAAGTGTTTAAACATTCAAGTTCATCTTAGCAACATGTATTCAAAGACAATTGTTTAAACATTCAAGTTCATTTTAGCAACATGCATTCAAAGACAAGTGTTTAAACATTCAAGTTCATTTTCTAAGAGCATTAAACCATGTAAGGAGAACCTGCAAGAAACATGGTTAGTGGTTTCATAGATGCTCCAATCTACAAAGCTACAAAAGCCAATTTGATTAGTCACCCAAAAATCTCAAAAATTGAAGCTTAATTATGGAAAAAATAAAATCAACTTTTTTTGTTCTTTTTCATAGGCATAAAAATGCTTAGAAAAACCTCTACTCTATGGAACCACCAAAAGTTAAAATTTGAGTTATTGCAGATTTTCAGTGGAAAAATTTGTAGAAAAATCTATAGGGTCATCGTTAGAGGCCTTAGAGTGCCTAGATGAGGTTTGAAAACTACACAGAAAGGTGCTAGCACCATTCAGAGCCTATAGACTAGGAGTTGGCATTTCAAAAAAGTGGTTATAATAGCCAATCAATCCAACGGTTTGTAAGTTATGGCCTCCGAAAGTTTGGCTACCAAAATTTCCAAAATAATTTGTGAAAGATGTATTTGGCTGACTCTATGTGTATTGTTATAGTTTGTTGATCCTAGGTATTAAGTTTGAGCATCTAGAACCCTCCTGAGTAGCATAAAACTGCCTATTTAGGAAAGGCACAAACATTTTCTAGGATAAACATTGTCTAGGATAGCTCTAGGTGATAATTTGCAGCTTGTCTTGCGAATTATTGTAATGAAGGCACCCATGTGGGTTAGGATATTGTACTAGAGAATTTTGTAATTCTCCATTGGCAGCCCAAATAAGAACTCCATATTTTTTTCTCGCATTGGCTATTGTTCCTTTGTTTCTATTATGAGTTTATGGTTTTAAGGGGAGCACCTTGCATCAAGTGGTATTAGAGCTAGAGTTCCTGAGTGTGTGGATTGATCACCGATTGTGAGGTAGTTTGTACAAAGACTGTGGTTTGGGCTAAGTGAGTAGAAAGATCATCGATTGTGAGGTAGTTTTTGTATATGCTACTTTAGTATGTTATAAATACTAAATTAAAACAATCAAAAAGCATTTGCATACTAATTTAACATAACTTCATGAGAGACAAAGTGAAGTCCTCAAATGAGAATATGAGCCATGGATAGGCTCTCTCAATGAGGATAATCACTTGATGTAGAGGTGTGTCTAATAGCTAAGATGGCTTGATTATGTATGTATGCTCAAATGCTCAAATGGGCTTCAATGGAGGATTTTTGATAGATTTTGGTGAATGGATTTGATGTAAAAATGGCTTCTCAAAATGGAATTATGGCTTTACTTTCTAGATTGTGTTCAAATGGCTTGGGAGAGGATCAAATTTATAGGCTAAGGGCTTGAGGGTTTGAGGGCTAAGATGGAAGGAAGGGGAAAAGCTTATGGAGGGCTCAGATTGCATGAGAGGAGAGCACATGGATTGTGCTTCCTTACAACCAATCAAGAAGTGACACATGTCACAGGGTCATTGGTTAGAGTAAGAGGAGTTGAGTGGTCAATAAAGGAGGCTCAATGCTCATAAAGACCCTCATAATGGCTTGCAAGAGAAATGAATGTTCTTGTAAGAGTCATTTATTGCTTTGTAAGAGCATTGATGGCTTGGTGGTTGGGATATTTTGAGGGAAGACTTTGGCTTGGCTTAGGAAAAGCTTAAGCTTGTTTAGGATTGTGCAAATGATTAAGGGTAGGATTAGGGATGGATTTAGGATTAGATTAGGGATGTTAGAGATTGAAAAGTTTATGGAATTTAATGAGGGTGGGCGAGTTAGTAGCTAAGCTTGGTTAGTATGGGTGGATGGGGTGGATTAGGCTAAATGGAGGATTAGAGATAGGCTTAGGATGAGGATGAAGACCTTCTAGAAGAGTCTAGAACTTCCTAGGATGAGGATAAATAAAGTTTATTTATCTCAAAGGTTTGAGTTGAGGAGATATTTATTAAAATATTTTTAATAAATATGAGGATTAATATTTAATCTTAATTAAATATTTTGAGTTGGGATCAGGGGTAGTAAATGATGGGATTAGCCTTTAATCAAAATTAAAGAATGATTAGAAGATTTTGGAAGAGGTTAGTGATCTAAAGGAAATTGGCCAAGTTTTGGGCAAAAAATAAATAAATAATTTATTTTTGAATTTTTGGTCAATTTATTAATTAAATAATTATTAAATAAGGAAAATAATGTTTAAATAAGACTTAAACATTTTTTGGAGGGATTCCTTAATTAAATATTTTTAATTATGATAAAGTGATTTAATGGCATAAAAATAAATAAATTAATTAAATAATTAATTAATTAATAAATGATGATGTCATTAGGGATTTTTCAAAAAATAAAAATACTTTATTTTCTAAAGGATTTTAGGTGTCTACAGTTTGCACTAGGGTTTCAATGGAAGAATGAAAATGCCTCCATGAAGAGAGTGTGGTGGAAGACGTGTAGGTGTTACACCTGAGGGTTTTCAAGCCCTCTTAAGGAAAATGAAAGCATTAGAAGAACAAATGCAAAAAGGAAAAAATCTTCCTATGAGAGACGAAAGCGAGGATGAGGATGAAGTAGAAGAAAATGTTGGAGTAGAGACAATTCTAAACCTAGAGGAATAGAGGCTTTTTAGGGCCATCTCCAAAATTGGAGAAAGACCCAAGTTTGAGGTTCTCAAATTTTCAAAAAATATTAACCCAAAAGAGTTGATTGATTGGATCAATGAACTAGAGGAGTAATTTGAGTATGAAGATATTGAAGATGTAGATAGGGTCAAGTTTTTGAAGGAAAAACTGAAGGGACATGCAAATATTTCATGTTAAGAGGTTTAGTTGGAGCAAAATAGAAAGGGAAAGGACAAAATCACCACATGGGATTGAATGATAGCTAAAATGAAATAAAAATTCATTCCTATGGATTATTAGTTTGATCTGTTGAAGAAGATGAAAGGAATGAAGCAAGTGGGAAAATCTATTAAAGAGTATATCGAAGAGTACTACCAAGTTCTAATTAGAACTAGCCATCCAGAAGCTGATAAGGAGAAAGTTGCCTGTTGTCTTAATGGGTTAAGGCTAAGGATTTAGGATGAGTTGAGTCTGATTTGGATGAACAATATTGAGGAAGTATACTAGTTTTCCCTAAGAGTTGAGGAGAAACTAAGTAAAAAGTTTGACGATAAGAATAGTGGAAGAGGTCATGTTGGAAGATCTAGAAGATGATCTTATGGAGGCCATAATTATGATTAGAAGAACAAGAATGAGGCTAGAAGTAGTAATTGGAACCAAAGGGGAAACAATTCTGATGTAGGAGCATCTTGCATGGGAAAATTAAATTATTAGAAATGAAAAAAAAATAGAGAGGAAAAAATTATATATTGTGGAGGAGAGAGAAAGTGACAAAAATAGAAAGAAAATAATTTTAAAAATTGAAAAATAGGAAAAAAGGAGAAAAAAGGAATTTCTATCTTCAAGGCACATGTGTGGCATAAAAAAGAAAATAGTTCTCATTCCTTTAATCGAGGTGTGTAGGTGGCATCTTAGAATTTTGTGGAAAGTTTCTTAAATTATGCATTTAGTATTTGTTCTGATCCATAAAGGAAATGTAGTTTTCTAATTGGGCCACATGGTGGTGCTTAGTTGTATTTAGGTGGAAATTCTAGAAATTTGTAGATATTGTAGAAGGTTGTGGATATTGTAGAAGGTTGTGGAAATTCTAGAATGTTGTGGATAAATCATGCCTTGGGTGGTAAGTTCCTATTTAAGGAAGGCTTATGTTCATTTGTAATCAAGCTCTTTGAATGTAATTTCTTGTAAAGCTCTTTGAATGTAATTTCTTGTAGAAGCTCTTCAAGTGTAAGCTCTTTTAGTGAAGCTCTTTGAATGTAATCTCTTGTAAGGAAGCTCTCAAAGTGTAGCAAACAAGCTCTTTTGTTGTAAGCTCTTCTAGTTGGAAGCCCCTTAGTGAGGAATCTCTCTTATATTATAAGAATTTGGAGTCCTTTCATTTGGAGAATATTGTAATGAATTTCAAGTATTAATGGACGTTTTATGAAGCATTTTGTCATCTTTTGTCTCCATCTTGTTGTGATTTTTCTTGTGAGTTGGTACGGGTGGTGTGACCCTTCATCAATGGTATCAGAATTGGTTTTCCTAAGTGTGTAGACAGAGCGCCGACTGTGAGGCAATTTGAACTAGGACTGTGTGGTTGTGGATTCAAGTTAAGAAGATGCCTCCATGAAGAGCACATGGTGGAAGGGCCTAAGCTATTAATCCTGAGGAGTTTAGAGCCCTCCAAAGGCAAGTACAAGCACTACAGGAGGAGCTCTATAGAGGAACAAATGTTGTTGTAGGTGACGAAAGTGAGGATGACAATGAAGAAGAAGAAATTGGACTAGAAGGGGAATTTGATGGGGAAGTTCTAAATCAGGCAGAGGAAAGGCTTTTTAGGGCCATTACTAAGTTTGGGAAAAGACCTACAATTGATGTGGGTGTATATTCAAGAAATTTGAAACCAAATGAGTTGATCGATTGGATCAATGAGCTGGAAGAGTACTTTGAGTATGAGGATATCATGGATCCAAATAGGGTTAAGTTTGCAAAGCCCAGACTAAAAGGCCATGCCAAAATTTGGTGGCAAGGGGTTCAATTGGAACAAAATAGAAGAGGAAATGATAAGATCACAAGGTGGGATCGTATGGTGGACAAATTGAAGAAGCAGTTCATTCCTGTTGATTATGAGCTTGATTTGTTCAAAAAGATGCACAGGTTAAAGCAAGTTGGAAAATTAGTCTAGGAATATACGAAGGAGTTTTACCAATTTTTGATTAGAAAGGGGCATGCAGAAGAAAATAAGGAGAAGGTTTCTCGTTACATCAGTGGGTTATGACCTAGCATCCAAGAGGAATTATGTCTAGTAAGAATGACCAGCATTGAAGAGACATACTAGTTTTCCCTACGAGTTGAAAAGAAGCTAAATAAGAGGTTTGAAGGGGGACAAAGAGGGTGTGGTCAAGGAGGAAGGAGTAGTGGTAGGTCATCTAGAGGCTGAAATGAAACCCAAAAGAAAAATGAAGATGTGGGTACTAGTAGTAACCAGAGGAACGAGGGTTTCAACCACTCCTATGATCAAGACTTTAGAAATTAGAGAGGAAGAGGTAGAGCACATGGACAAGGAAGAGGAGGCTTTTTTGGTACCTATTTTGATCACAATGAAGAAGGTCATCGTGCCTTTGAATTCCCTCAATGACAAGGAAGGATAGATAAGAGAGCTGAGGGTCAAGCTAGGGTTGCTCATGTGGATGAGGATGCACAATCATCACATTTAGAGGATGTAGAAAGAGGAGAGACTTTAGTAAATGAAAGGGTCCTACTAAGTGGTGATATTGAACCAGGAAAAAGGAGGAGTTTATCCTGTACCAAGTGCAAGTGTGAGGATAAATGTTTTGATGTGATTATTCATGGTGGTATCCTGATAACTTGGTACTAGAGGAGATGGTCTCTAAGCTGAAGCTTAAGAGGGAGAAACACCCCCAGCCCTATTGGATTGCTTGGGTGAAGGATGATCATAAGGTCCTGGTAAGTGAACAATGTTTTGTGAAGTTCAAATTTGGGAATTACCATGATGAAGTTCTGTGTGATATTATTCCAAATGATGTTTTCTATCTATTGTTGGGAAGACCATGACAGTTTGATAGGCATGCAGTACATGATGGTCATGCAAAGACATACTCTCTAAGAAAGGATGGAGTTTTCCACAAATTGAAGCCCATGAAAAAGGAAGGTGAAAAAGTATGTACCAGTGCTAGGATTTTTCTTGTTGATGGAGGGAATTTTTTAGATGGCATGAAACATCAGCGTATGTGCTATGCTTTGATTCCTAGGAAAGATAAAGAAGGTAGTAGTGAAATACCACTTGAAGTTTTAGATTTACTAGGTGAGTTTGGAGATATCATCTCTAATAATGTTCTAGAAGGATTGCCACCAGTAAGGAAAATCAGTCATTAGATAGATTTAATCCTAGGAGCTAGTTTGCCTAACAAGGCTACTCATAGGATGACTCCTACTGAAATTGAGGAGCTAAATAGATATGTTTAGGAGCTATTGAGGAAGGGCTTGATTCAAGAGAGCCTGAGTCCATGTGCAATACCTGCAGTACTAGCACCAAAGAAGGATGGAGAGTGGAGGATGTGTACAGACTCTCAAGCTATAAATAGGATAACCATCAAGTATCGATTTCCTTTGCCAAGAATGGATGATCTTATGGAATGCTTGAGTGGAGCTCAGTATTTCACAAAGATAGATCTCAAGAGTGGCTATCATTAGATATGGATACAAGAAGGAGATGAGTGGAAAATAGTCTTCAAGACTAAGGAGGGTCTTTATGAGTGGTTAGTCATGCCCTTTGGATTGACAAACGCCCCAAGCACCTTCATGCGGCTTATGAATGAGGTACTTAAGAAGCTCTTGGGAAAATTTGTTATTGTCTATTTGGATGATATTTTAATTTTCAACAAGACTTTGGAAGAAAATTTATTGCATATTCGTAGTGTCCTTGAAAGATTAAGGGAAGAGAAATTGTTAATTAATCTGAAGAAGTGTATCTTTGCAAAAAGGGAGTTAGTCTACTTGGGGTTTGTTATATCACCTAAAGGTCTCAAAATGGATCTAGAAAAGGTAAAAGCCATCTTGGAATGGCCTACTCCAAGGTCTGCTACTAAGGTAAGATCATTTCATGGTCTAGTTAGTTTTTACCAAAATTTCATTAAGAATTTTAGTGGCATATGTGCACCCTTGACTGACACAATAAGAGGGGATAAAAAAGAGTTCAAATGGACTCCGGTAGCTATGAGAAGTTTTTAATTCCTAAAGAAGAAGGTGATAGAACAACCTGTGTTGGTACTTCTAGATTTTAGAAAGGTGTTCTAGGCAGATTTTGATGCTAGTGGTAGTGCTATTGGAGCTATATTAAGCCAAGAAGGTAAGCCTATTGCATATTTTAGTGAACAATTGAATGATGCAAAAAAGAAGTATTCTATTTATGATCAAGAGTTCTATGCAATAGTTCAGGCCTTAAAGAAATGCAAGCATTATTAATTGCCAAAGGAATTTTTTTTATATACTAATCATTAGGCATTATAGTACCTAAATAGCCAAGGTAAATTGAATCAGAGGCATATGATGTGGGTAGAGTTCTTGCAGAGCTATACATTTGTGTTGAAGCATAGAAGTAAAAAATCTAACAAGGTTGCAGATGCACTAAGTAGGAGACAATTGTTTCTTACAGTAATGCAAGTTGAAGTAATTGGGTTTGATGAACTCAAGTATCTATACCCTGATGATCTTGATTTTTTTGAAGCATGAAAAGCTTGTAAAGAGCTTGTTGCTATAGATAGAACTAAGTGGTTAGACTATATGATTCAAGATGGTATGTCATTCAAGGGCAGTCCATTATGCATTCCAAGTAGTTCCATGAGGGAAAATCTGATTAAGGAGAAACATAGTGGAGGGATGGTAGGACATTTTGGTTGAGATAAGACCATTACCATTCTTAGAGAACATTATTTTTGGCCTCAGATTTCATAGGATGTGAAGAAGTTTGTACAGAGTTGTTAGATTTGTCAAGTTGTCAAGGGATTTAGCCACAATACTAGACTATATCAATCATTTCCTATTCCATCAAAACCATGGGAGGACATAAGTATGGATTTTGTTCTTGGATTTTCGAGGACACAAAGGGGTAATGACTCAGTATTTGTGGTGGTTGATAGGTTCTCCAAAATGGCACATTTCATTCCTTGCCACAAAACTCATGATGTTGTCCATATTGCAGACTTGTTTTTCAGAGAGGTGGTAAGACTACATGGCCTCCCAAGGAGTATAGTTTATAATAGAGATATTAAATTTGTGGGGTATTTCTAGAGGACATTGTGGAAGAAGTTGAAAATAGACTTGAAATTCAGTTCCACACATCATCCGCAGACTGACGGCCAAATATAAGTGGTAAATAGAAGTCTGGGAAATTTGCTGAAATGTTTAGTTTGGGATAAGCCCAAGGGATGGGATTTGATTGTACCACAAGTAGAATTTTCTTACAATAACTTTTTAAATAGGAGTATAGGTAAATAACCATTCCAAATTGTATATGGAAGTAGCCTAAGGACTGCACCAGAATTGAGGAAGATAGAGCAAGGGGAGAGGACAAGTGCTGAAGCTGAAGAATTTGCTGAACATATCAAGCTTCTACATGAGGAGGTTCAGGCACACATTACCAAGATGAATCAAGAGTATAAAGCTAGGGCTGATCAAAGGAGAAGACATAAGGAATTCTAAGCAGGGGATCTAGTCATGGTACACTTAAGAAAAGAAAGATTTCCAGCTAGTACATACAACAAGCTGAAAATGAATAAATTTGGCCCTTGCAAAATTTTGAAGAAACATGACTCAGAAAATGCATATGAAGTAGATTTGCTAGATGGAATTCACATTTCTACTATTTTCAACATTGCAGACTTAATAGAGTATCATGATGATGGCGCAAATGAGGAGCTGATGTTAGAGCCATGTCCAATTCCTACTTCTAAGAAGGAGGAGATAAAAGACATTCTAGATCATCGTGTGGGTAGAAGTACCAGAAATAAATAGTATGAAGAGTATTTGATCAAGTGGAAAGGATGGCTGATAGAGGACTCAACTTGGATTTCAGTAGCTGAGGTTTCCCATTTAGGATTTCCTCTACCATTCATAAAGTAATAGGGTCACTTTTCAATCTACCCTGGGTGTTAGACTCCCTTGGTAGATAGAAAAGTGTGTCCCACACTTTGATGCCAAAAGAAAGATATACAACCATCTTCATCTTCACTAAAGGCTTCCACATTTTTTTTCCTGATGCATGATGCTCCTGCATCCAACATCCATGGTAGGAAAAATTTGGTGAGTATGGATTCAAACAATGAAGCAGCCACTATTGATATTCTTTTTTTTTTTTTCTCTTCCTCCAACACATAGCTGGAACAAGTATCCAGTGTTGATATATTTCCTTCTTTCTTCTTTTCCAACACCTAGCTAGAACAACTGTTTGCTGCTGAAAATGCTCCTTTGCAATGAACTCTATCCAAGTATAACTCTCATCCTCATCCGATCTTGTTGAATTAATCACACCTGTAATAAACCTAGCAATACCATACCAATCTTCCTTTGAATATCACACATGATTAACAATATCCTCATGCAAACCATCATCAACATCTTTCAAACACACCTTAAAGGCAATATCCCATGAGTCATAGAAATTTACCTCTTTGACATCTTCATCTTTGCTTGCCTCTTTCATGTCATCAACAATACATGTAACTACTTCACTTGCTTGATCTGCAATGAAGGCACTATACTTTTTTTCCATTGCTATAATCTTCAAATCATCTTGATCTATTTCAGGTTCATAAATCTTGTCATCTTCATGCTCTTCCTCTTCATCTTCTTCCACTTTAGGTTCACAAATAATTTCCTCTACATCCTCTTGCTAATCTTTTGTACCACATGTCTCATACTGCACTAGATCTTCTTTCTTTTCTACATCCAAGGAATTATCAACATCCCTTTTCTAGTAATGCACTCTTCGTTTCCACAACTCAGCATCTAATTCATTCACTTGCTTCTGCAAATCAACTATCAATGCCTCTTGATCTTTTGCCCTAATTTTCTCAAGTCGAGGAATCCTTAGAATCCATCCAATCACAAAAGTCATCTTCATCTTTCTCTTCTCCATAATCGAGTCTTTAGAAGACAAATCTAGTGCAACACAAGAACCTAGTGCAAACTACCTCACAATCAGCGATCTATCTACACAATCAATAATTTCTTGACAAACTTCACCCAACTCAAGGTCTTGGTGCAAATTGCCTCATGTTCGGCGATCTGTCCACACACTCAAGAACTCTCACTCTGATGCCACTTAATGGCAACACAACCCAAGCATGGAATGGACACAATAGGAAGGGAAATTTTATTAAATTTTTAAATAATCTAATGCATTCAGTACAAAGAAAATAGACTTCAAAACATGCCCTATGGGCTTAAAATAGCATAAATCTAGAGATAATTTCTCCTTTCAGTACCTCCTCTCAAACTCCACTCCAAACTGCCTTTTACAATGACAGAAATGTTATTAAATAGAACCCAAAGGGTTAAGGATTAGGAATACATTCTAGAAAGTACTAGTTGGCATCCACTAACCAAATAGAAGGCTCCAAAAGCCATGTTAGAAGTCAAAACAAAATTAGAAGAATCCAGAAATGGTAATCGAACTTCTGAGAGGCATAACTTTTGAACTGTAACTCTGATTGATGAACCATTTACATTTTTGGAAAGCTCTCGAAGTGCTCTATAGCCCTATGGACAAGCTTTTCTCTTCCCCCATTTTTTGGCCTCGTTCAAGGTCATTTAATGTCCCTAACTTGAATTTGAAGCATTCTTAGTAGGTCTCCAAAAATTGAAAAACTGCAATAACTTTCAAACCATGGGGCCTTTTGACCTGATTCTTTTTTTGGAATGCTCTAAATTATAATTACAATCCTATGACCAATTTACACCTTCTATTTCACCAAAATGATGGCTCAATTACATACTCCTATTTTTCTAGCACTTACATGTATCCCAAGGTGTTGAAATACTCTATCCTAGAACACTGATAGTGTAACTATGAGAGTTGGAACCTTTATTTGACCCAAATAGGCATCCAGAAATGAAAACAAATGAAACAAAAACTAAGACTACGTACATTTTTTTGGTTGACACAGGATTTCCCTTACACCTTTGGATGCTCCTGCATCAAATTCCAATCATTTTGATGATTAGAACAATATAGATTAGAGAGGAAGAGGCCGAGGACAAGGATTTAGAAGAAGAGGCTTCTGTGGGAAATGTTTTCACTACAGAGAAGAAGGGCATAGAGAATTTGAATGTACCAACCACTAAGGAAGGACAGATCAAAGAAATGAAGGCTCAGCTAGAGTTGCACATGTTGATACAATTGTACACGATGGGCAAACAAATACCTACACTATAACTAAGGATGGAGTGAAACACAAGGTGAAGCCATTGAAGGATAAGGAAGAAAAGGTATGTAGTGCTGCCAAAATATGTTTTGTTGATGGAAATGAGTTTCTTAAAGGTATAAAACATGAGCATATGTGTTTTTCTATAATTTCTAAAGATAGTAAAGAAGAAGTAGAGGAGGTACTTATAGAAGTTACAAAAATTTTGGAAGAATTTTCTAATATTGTATCAGATAATGTACATGATGGATTGCCCCTAATGAGGGAGATCAGTCACTAGATCAATTTGGTTCTAGGAGCTGGTTTGCCAAACAAGAAAATGCACAAAATGACACCAGTAGAAAGTGAAGAGTTGAATAGGCAAGTTCATGAGTTGTTGTAGAAGGGGTTGATTTGAGACAGTCTAATTCCATGTGTTGTACCAACAATATTAGCACCAAATAAGAGTGGAGAATGTAATATGTTCATAGATTCTCATGCTATCAATAAGATCACAATAAAGTATAGATTTCCATTGCCAAGGATGGATGATATTATGGACTTTTTGAGTGGAGCTAAGTATTTCTCAAAGATAGATCTGAAGAGTGGGTACAATCAAATTCATATTAGAGAACATGATGGGTGGAAGACTCCTTTCAAGACAAGGGATGTGCTATATGACTGGTTAGTCATGCCTTTTGGGCTAACCAATGTACCAAGAACTTTCATGAGGATCCTAAATGAGGTATTGAGGGAGTTTTTGTGTAAGTTTTTCATTGTTTAACTAGATGATATATTGATATTTAGTAAGACATTGGAGGAGCATTTGATTCATATTCATGAGGTGCTTGATAAGTTGAGGGAAGAAAAGTTGTTGATAAACCTAAAGAAGTACAACTTTGTAAAGAAAGAGTTGGTGTACCTTGGATTTGTAGTCTCAAGAGAAGGTCTAAAAATGGACCCAAAGAAAGTGAATGATGTAGAGGCAAGGGTTTAACAAGAAAAATCCAAAGTTATGCTGACACTAATCCAACTAGACTGAAAATTCACCCAAACTTCTACACCTTGATTCAAAAATAGCACTAATGGATCATTACTACTCCATTCAACTTCACACTTAGCAAACTTGACTTATTACCCATGAATGGTGGATACTCACATCTTAGGTCTATTATCATTTTAAGGGGTTCAATACAAGACCAAAACCAAGGAATCATGGTCTAACAACATTCCAAACACAAATTTTGTTACCCTATCCTAATAATGCAACAATAAGGCTAGTAAACCTTCCACAAGAAAATTGTGTCACAAGTAAAAATTTCTCAGAAGGACCCTATGATCAAACCTACAATCCTAACACCCTTTATTGAGTTTTTCATATTTCAAAAAGGACAAGTTCTGAAATCACTTTTTGATCTTCCAAAATAGCACTGCTATACAGGCCTAATTGCCCCTATTAGGTCACCTTAACAAAGGAAGTGCTAAAAATTCAATGAAATGAACCAAACCAATGCATCAAATAGTTAGGTTAGGATAATGGAGGATAGATTCACAATTTTCACCCACTAGCTCAAATCCCAAGGCATACAAATCAACAATTTTCATAATACAGCAGAGTTGTCACATGAGGATGCCGACTCATTTGTGCATAAACAATATGGTCACCATCTACTCTTGTCTTGAAACCACCAAAATCTTATAGTACACTTGAAAACTTTCCATTCCATAGAAAAACAGATTTTTCCAATGATGGAAATGGGAGAAATTGGCATTTTCCTTCAAAAACCTAGGTAGTTAGGGTTTGAGAGCAACTTTCACAAAAACTCTTATATCTCCAATATCCAAGAACTTCAAGAGCTTTGAGTAGACTCATTGCAAAGGTGATTCAGCAAGCTTCAATAAAATTTGACTCTCCAGCCACCCTAATCTATATTCTTTGCACAATGCACACAAAAAATAATGTTTTTGCAAGAAAAATGATGGTTTTTATTGATTTCAAAGAAGGAAATTACAATCTATGTCTTCCACCCACCTATAAGGGCTTATGAAGACCTTCCTCCAATTGGTCCAACTAAATTTTAAAGGTTGTGACCATTAGAGGGAACCATTACAAAAAAAAAATCCTTATTATAGCATAAATGTTGCATTATTTCCATGTTATGCAACTTATTTTACCTTTAAGACTTTATTATAAATTCTAAGAGATTCTAACACCTCCTATGACTTCTAAAAGGACCCTAGGAGACTATTAGACTCCTGTGACCTCCTAAAACAATTAGTTTATAGAAATACCAAAAGTTGTCCAAGGGTTCACAGAATAGGATCAAAATGTAAGAAAGCCTAAACATAACCAAATATGCTAAAATCAAGTTTGAAAAGGGATAGAAGACCCTAGAACTATTTATTTTGATGGGAGAAGACCTTAGGACTACTTAATTTGATGGGATGGTCTTGCACCATGTTGCCTTGGCTATTTGAAACTCAAGTTCCCACTTGAGGCTAGTTGATCCAAAGTGTAGCCATGTTTGATGATGTCTTACTCTTTCATCCAAGTGGCATTGATGTCAGTAAGACCTTTCCACTTGACAAGGTACCAAAAATAAGTTGTGTGCCTAGTCTTCTTGTAGATTTTAGTGTCAAGGATCTTCTCTAATTGAAGGGGTTGGCTTGGTGGAAGTTACTACAACTAATTAGCATGTGACTCTTCCTCATCATCAAAACCTGCCATATCTACATTTCCATTAAAAGGAGTTAAATCAACAATGTTAAAAATAGGAGAAATGGAAAGGGATGTTGGGAGAGTGATTTCATAAGAATTTTCACCAAACTTGTGTAGTATTGTGCATGGCCCTTTTTTCTTGATTTGAAGCTTGGTGTGTTGATCCCTGGGAAGCCTCTCCTTTCTTAGGTAAGCCCATACTTTTTCACCTACCTTAAAATGCACCTCTTTTCTTTTCTTATCTGCCATTGCCTTGTGCTTTGTGTTGATTGTTCCAAATTGTCCTTTACTTGTTCTTGCACTTGTTTTATCATTTCTGCTAGTTCTTCCCCTTCAATAGGTCGCCTAGGATGCATGCCATAGACTTTTGGAAGGGTTTTTTACCTGTGGATCTTTTCAAGAGTCAGTAAAGGAAAATTTAGCTTGTGGTGACAAGAGATCCCAACTTTGAGTGTACTATTTTGTCAAACAGCTAAGGAGATTACCAAGAGATTTGTTTATGACCTCTATTTTCCCATCCATATGAGGATGATAAGCAGAACTATATTGCAAATTTCTTCCCAACTTCTTATGCAAGGTTCTCCAAAAATGACCTTGGAACTTGGCATCCCTATCTGATACAATAGACTTAGGTAACCCATGGATTCAAGTAATTTTATTGAAGAATAATTGTGCAATATGTGATGCATCATGAGTACTCTTGTAGGGTATAAAGTGTGCCATTTTGCTAAAATGGTCCACAACCACAAAAATGTTATCATAGCCTTGTTTTATTATTGGAAGTCCCATAACAAAGTCCATTGAGATAGCTTTCCATGGTCTAGAAGGTATAGAAAGAGGTTGGTAAAGACCTTGGTTAGTAGATGTTCTCTTGACTTGTTGGCATATGACACAAGTTTCAACAAATTTTCTTACATCATTTTGCATCTTTGGCCAACGGTAATACCTCTTAACTGCCTCTAATATTTTATCTAGACCAAAATGGCCACTCATTCCCCCACAATGCTTCTTTTTAATAATGTTATCCCTCATTGAACACCTAGGGATACATAACTGATGTCCCTTGAAAAGAAAGCAATATTGAATGAGATATTTAGAGAAATCAGTATTATACCTACCCACTAATGTAGTAAAAACCTAATAAATATTGCCAAAATTAGTTTCATCTTTGTAAAGGTCCTTGGGAGCACTTATCCCAATGCTTTGGAGTTGGATTTGCTGCACCAAATTGATTCTCCTGCTCAATGCATCAGCCATCTTGTTGACTTGACCCTTTTTATGCTTAACGCTAAAGGAATATGCCTACCATTGTTCCATCCATTTAAGGTGCCTAACATTCAGCTTGTCTAGTGAGTTTAGGTAGCTTAATGCATGGTTATCAATGAAAACTACCAATTCTTTAGGCAGGAGATAATGTCTCCATTTTCTAAGAGCTTGGGCCATGGCATAAAGTTCTAAGTTATAGGTGGAGTATTTCTTATTGGCATCATTTAGTTTTTCTAAGAAAAATGTAAATGGTTTGCCATCTTGACTTAGGAATACCCCAATAGCTAGGTTGCTAGCATCTATTTCCACTGTGAAAACCTTGTTGAAATTAGGGAGGGTTAGTATAGGATATTGTGCAATCCTAGATTTAATGTATTCAAAGGCATCATTGGCTTTTTTTGTCCACACAAACTTAACATTTCTTCCTCCTTTAATAGTATCCAAAATTGGAGCACAAACATGGCTAAAATTCTTCACAAACTTCCTATAAAATGTGGGTAGCCCATGGAAGCTTTTAACATCACTTTGTGTTTTAGTAGGAGACTAGTTAACTATTGCATCAACCTTTGAAGAATCCATTTTTAAAGTGCCTTGAGAGATCACAAATCCCAAGAAGGTGAGTTCCTTTTGCAAGAAGGTACACTTTTCAAGGTTGATAATAAATTTATGTTCTTGCAACCTTTTGAATACCATACTCAAATGTTTAAGGTGCTCTTCCAAACTACAACTAAATATCAGTATATCATCAAGATAGATAACCAAGAACTTTCCATTGTAGTCTTGAAAATTTTCATTCATTAACCTCATAAAGGATGAAAGTGCATTGCTTAATCCAAATGGCATAACAAGCCATTCACACAAACCCTTTGTTGTTTTAAATTTTGTTTTACATTCATCCCTTAGCTTTATCCTTATCTGATGATAACCTAATTTTAAATCAACTTTTGAGAAGTAGGAGGCACCCCCTAGCTGGTCAAGTAGATCCTCTATTCTTTGGATTGGAAACCTATATTTAATAGTGATCTTATTGACTACCCTACTGTCAGTGCACAATCTCCATTTTCCATCCTTCTTTGGAGCCAAAATAGCAAGCACTATACAAGGACTTAGACTTTTTTGTATCAGACCTTTTCTTAGCAATTCACTGACTTGTTTAGCAATCTTAGCATTTTTTGTAGGTGTCATTTTGTAAGGGGCCTTATTGGGCAAGGAAGCACTGGGTATAAAGTCTATTTGATGACTCACATCCCTAATGGGTGGCAAGGAAGAAGGTAAATCAATTTCCACTATCTCATGGTACTCCTTAAGAAGCTTTTGCACCTCTTTGGGGATTGGCCTAACCTTATTAGACTTTGCTTCCTCCCTTGGCCTATGGATCAACACATACCCCAATTGGATTCCTTAATGGTTTCAAACATCTCTTTTTCATTTACAAAAGCAACTAAAGGCTCCTTTTCATGTTTTTGATCAGGCAAGGGTTTCAAAGTATAAGTTTTTTCATCCTTGATTATGGTATAGGTATTCTTCCTGCAACTATAAGTGGCATCCATGTCATATTGATAGGGTCTACCAAGTAGCAGATGGTAGGCATCCATCTCCACTACATCACATAGGACAATATCCTTAAAGTCACCCAAGGAGAATTCCACCATGGTTTTTTTAGTCATAAGGGTTTATTGACCTTTAGTGAGCCATGAAACATGATAGGTGAAAGGATGAGGAGTCTTAATCAATTCTAACTTTTGCACCATTTCCTTAGAAACTAAATTTTCAGTGGAACCAGAATCTATGAGTAGATTACATACCTTCCCTTGGCATTTTACTCTTGTTCTAAACAAATTCTTCCTTTGTAGAGGCTTTTTAGTATGCGGTACTTGCAAAAATGCTTGTCTCATCATCAATGCTATGCCTTCTTTTGCTTCAAGGTCTCTTTCCTCATGGACTAGTTGAGCTCTCCTCTCACCTTCATTCTTGTTTGCTTTCTTCGGGCATTTGTTGGAGTAGTGGTCTATTTGATTGTAGTTGTAAAACTTTAGATTCCTATTAGACCTTCCTCTACCACTTCCAAAGGATCTTCTACCTCTTACATGTCCCCTTGAACTTGATTCTTCTTGTTCTTTAGCCTCTTGATCAGAGGACTTGTCTGATTTGTTTGAATTTCCTTTATTCCAAGAGTTTTTTCTTGATCTATCATTCCTTCCTCTGCCTCTTCCACCTTGTTCACTCCTCCTTTTGAACCTTTCTTCTACCTTGGAAGCCAACATGAAACATTGTTGGGCAATGGTTATGGTGGTTAGGCTTAATTCATCTTGAATTGACAATTTCAACCCTTGAAAATACCTTGCAAGCTTTAAGTTCTCTGGTTCTACAATACTAGACTTCATCACAATATTGTGAAATTCTTCAGTATATATTGAGACATCAATATATTTTTGTCTCAATCTGATCCTCCTTTTATGGAGTTGCACTTCATAATCTGCAGGTACATAGACTTCTCAAAGCAAGGCCACCATTTTCTTCCATGTGGAGATCTAATTTTTTCCTTTCTTTACCCTATCATCTTGGATAAAGTTCCACCATACCAATATAGACCCTCTTAGCCTTGACTTGGCTATCTCCACTTTCTGATTTTTAGAGATAGTTTCACAATCAAAGAAACTAGTTAGGGCATTCACCCAATCCACTGCAACATCAAGATCCATCTTCCCATCATAAGTAGGAAAATCAAAATTAGTATCCAAGGATCTCCTTTCCATGGACTTTAGAGTTTTCATAAGAAACCTCTGATCTGGAGGGCGTTCTTCTTCTTCTTCCTCCAAAAGGGGTTCATCATCACTCCCTTGCTCAAGATCACTAGAGTTCCCACTACTCTTCCCAAGCTCTTCCTTAAGCTTGATTATCTCATCCCTCATCTACATTATCTCAGTATTTCTGAGATCATCCCTACTTTTTTTCTTAGTCTCCTTTTGTTTTTTCTCCCTCAAATACTTCACAATCTTAGCATTTGTCATCCTTGATGAAAATCCATCTCTTTCTTCTTTAGACTTGATGAAAAAATTCAAGCCTTAGAGATCTTAAGGCTCTGATACCAATTGATGCAAAGGTAAGGGTTTAACAGGCACAATACAAAGTTATGCTGAAACCAATCCAACTTGACTGACAATTCACCCAAACTTCTACACCTTGATACAAAAATAACACTAATGGATCATTGCTAATCCATTCAACTTCACACTTAGTAAACTTGACTTATTACCCATGAATGATGGATACTCACATTTTTAGGTCTATTAGCATGTCAAGGGGTTCAATACAACACCAAAACCAAGGAATCATGGTCTAGCAACACTCCAAACACAAATTTTGTTACACTGTCCTAATAATGCAACAATAAGGCAAGGAGACCTTCCACAAGAAAATTGTATCACAAGTAAAAATTTCTCCAAAGGACCCTATGATGAAACCTACATTCCTAACACCCTATATTGAGTTTGTTATACTCCCAAAAGGAAAAGTTTCGAAGTCACTTTTTGACCTTCCAAAACAACACTAATATATAGGCCTAATTGCCCCATTAGGTCACCTTAACAAAGGAAGTACCAAAAGTTCAATGAAATGAACCAAACCAATGCATCAGATAGTTAGGTTAGGATAAGGGAAGATTGATTCCATATTTTCACCCACTGGCTAAAGTCTCGAGCCCTACAAATCAGCAATTTTCATAATGTAGTAGAGTTGTCACATGAGGATGCCAACTCATTTTTCCATATATAGTATGGTCACCATCTGCTCCTATCTTGAAACTACTAGAATCTTATAGTACACTTGACAACCTCCCATTCCATAGAAAATCAGATTTTTCCAATGATGGAAATGGAAGAAGTTAGCATTTTCCTTCAAAACCTTAGGTAGTTAGGGTTTGAGAGAAACTTTCACAAAAACTCTTATATCTCTAATCTCCAAGCATTTCAAGAGCCTAGAGTAGACTCATTGGAAAGGTGATTTAGCAAGATTCAATAAAATTTGACTCTCCAGCCACCCTAATCTATTCAGTCCACAAAATGCATAGAAAAACAATGTTTTTGCAAGAAAAATGATGGTTTTTATTGATTTCAAAGCAACAAATTACAATCCATGTCTTCCACCCACATTTAGGAGCTTATGAATACCTTCCTCCAACTAGTCCAACCAAATTTTAAAGGTTGTGACCATTGGAGGGAACCATTACAAACAAAAATCCTTATTATAGCATAAATGTTTCATTATCGCCATGTTATGCAACTTATTTTTCCTTTAAGAATTTTTTATAACTCTAAGAGATTCTAACACCTCCTAAGACTTCTAACAAGACCCTAGGAGATTACTAGACCCCTATGACATCATGAAACAATTGGTTTATAGAAATACCAAAAGTTGTTCAAGGGTTCATAGAATAGGATCAAAATGAAAGAAAGCCTAAAAATAACCAAATATGCAAAAATCAAGTTTGAAAAGGCCTATAAGACCTTAGAACTATTTAGTTTGATGGGTGAAGACCTTAGGACTACTTAATTTGATGGGTGGTCCTGCACCAGTGAAGGCTATCCTTGAATGGCCTACTCCAAGGAGTGTGACAGAGGTAAGATCTTTTCATGGACTAGCTACATTTTATAGAAAGTTCATAAGATGTTTTAGTAGTATTTGTGGACCCTTGACTGAAAAAATGAGAGGGGATAGGAAAGAGTTTAAGTGGACTATAGGAGCATATAAGAATTTTAACCTATTGAAATAGAAAGTTATTGAGCAACTTGTTTTAGCACTTTCTAATTTTAACAATGTGTTTCAAGTAGACTATGATGCTAGTGGTACTACAATAGGAGCTTCTTTGAGTCAGGAAGGTAGACATGTTGCTTATTTCAATGAGAAGTTGAATGATGCAAAAATAAAATATTAAGTTTATGATTAGGAATTTTATGCTATAGTTCAAGCATTAAAGAAGTGGAGGATATCAGCATGGAATTTGTTCTTGGAATACTAAGGACACAACACAAGCATGATTTTATTTTTGTGGTGGTCAATAGGTTTTCAAAGATGGCACATTTTATTCCTTGAAAGAAGACTAGTGATGTTGTTCATGTAGTAGATTTGTTTATCAAAGAAGTGGTGAGATTATGTGGTTTGCCAAAGAGAATAGTTTCAAATCAAGATACCAAATTTTTTGGGCATTTCTGGCATACATTGTGGAAGAAGTTGAAGAGAACTTTGAAGTTTAGTTCATCACATCATCCATAGACTGATGGATAGATAGAAGTTTTGAATCATAGTTTGGGAAATTTTCTTAGATGCTTGGTTGGAGATAAACCAAAAGGATGAGATATGATTTTACCATAGGCAAAATTTGCATATAATAATTCTATCAATAGGAGTAGTAGTAAATCACCATTCTAGATTGTATATGGGAGTAGTCCCAGAAATGCTTCTAAACTGAGGTACTTGGATAAAGGAGAGATAAGTAGTGTTGAAGCAGAGAGTTTTGTTGAACATTTGAAGAACATCCATGAGGAGGTGAGGAAGCACATCATAAAGATGAATACATAGTATAAGGCTAAGGTATATGTGAAAAGGAGATATAAGGAATTTTAGATTGGAGATGAAGTCATGCTTCATTTGAGAAAGGAGTATTTTCTAGTGGGTACATATAATAAGTTCAAGATGAAGAGGTTTGGACCGTGCAAGATAATGAAGAGGCATGATTCTAGAAATGCATAGGAAGTGGAGTTGCCTACTAAATTGAATATTTCAACAATATTTAATATTTTAGATTTGATAGAGTATTATGAAAGAGGTGATAGAGATGAAGTTGCATAAACATAATGGAGCATTCCAACAACTAGTTTGACTAGAAAGGAGATTGAAGAGATACTAGATAGTCGTGTTGGAAAAAGTATCAAAAACATAACTTATGAGGAATATATGGTCAAATGGAAAGGGAGACTAGTTGAGGATTCATCATGGCTAGCAAAGGAGGAGGTTAACCATCTTGGTTTCCCTCTGAACACCTGAGATGTGATGGGTTCACTTCTCAAACTACCTTGAATGTTTGATGCAGGAGCATCCTGTGTGTAAGGGCAATCTTGCATCACCCAAACATATTTTATTTTTAGTATTTTCTATTACTATTTTTAGTAATTTTATCATACAAGCTCAAAATGTTCTCATTTTCTATAGGAAGGTTCATTTTAGAGTTGTAAGACTACCATAAAAATCTCATTGCTTAAGCATTAGTATCAAAGAAGTTATTATAGATTTATGGTAGAAAAAATTGTAGAAAAATCTATAGGCTCACCTTTGGAGGCCTTAGAATTCCTAGATGAGGTTTGAAAACTCAACGGAAGGGTGATAGTGCCATTTTGAGCCTGTAGATTAGGAGCAAGCATTTCCAAAAAGTGGTTATAATAGCCAATCAAAGGAACGGTTTGTGAGTTATGGTCTTTAGAAGTTTCATTACCAAAATTTCTAAAATAATTTTTCAAAGATGTATTTGGCTGACTCTATGTTTATTGTTAGGTTTTTTTGGCCCTAGTTATTAAGTTTGAGCATCTAGAACCTTCCCTGGTGGCATAAAACTGCCTATTTAAGAAAGGCCCAAACATTGTCTAGGAAAGCTCTAGGTGATAGTTCGTAGCTTGTCTTGCAAATTATTGTAATGAAGGTGCCCATGTAGATTAGCATATTGTACTTGAGAATTTTATAATTCCACATTTTCAATGCAAATAAGTCCATATTTTCTTCTTGCATTAGCTTTTGTTTCTTTGTTTCTATTACGAGTTTATGGTTTTAAGGGGAGCACCCTGAATCAAATTGGCATTTTATTTTCAATGTTATTTGCAATTTGAATCTCATTTTCAGTTTTTATTGGAATTTCTTTCATAGATTGCATTTCCATTGGATTTTTTGTGCATGATCATTTAGCAATCTATTCTCATGAAGAAGACCTAAATAATTTAAACTGTAACCTTCTTCTACAAAATCAACAATTTCATCATGAGAAAAAACTTGAGGGTTTAGAGGGACACATGTATTGAATGTTTGATTAGAATGTACACCTGAATCTACTCGTATTGGGTTCTCTTCTTCAACCTCTTCATCCATTCTGGTATCCTTAATGTCTTTCTCTTCTAAAACATTGCTCGACTCTCTAATTCATTTTTTCTCTCTTGTTAACATTATGGTTCATTCTCTTTGTTTGTTGCAATCTCCTCATATGTTAGAAATTTTATTTTCTTCTTTCTTTATTTTTTTGGTCCCATGTTTGCACTAGGTTTGAATTCAAATCAATAGCTTGCAAATTTTTGAAGATGACAAATAAAAAAAATAATTGTGACAAAAAAAATTTGTTGCAGCCCAAAATTGGCATTCAATCATTAAAATTATTGATAAGTTCCTTGTGGGGCATCTTTTGGGGCTTGATGAGTACTTAAGAATTGGGTACCCAATTTTTAAACAATTGGATACCTAATTCTTAAATAATTAGGTACTCGATTTTTTAAATATCGAGTGCCTGATTCCCATAATGGCTAAATTAGAATATGGCACCCAATTTTTGAATTGCAAATCTGGTGTCAGATCCTAATGCCATGGGCATGAATTTCCCTTTGGCATCTAGTTTTTCCTTGCAGAAAGGCATGCCATAGTGTTGGTGGGACCAAGTCTATGCATTTATGAACAAAATTTTGACTAAGGCAATTAATCAGCAATTTCAGAGATTGTTGTAGTTTTTATATGCCCTTCCCCTTTGAATTTTTGGACAAAATGAAAATCCATTATAGGTCTTACTATTCTATTTTCAGAAATGTAAATTTCATATTGTTATGAGTTAATTTTCTATTTTTACATTATTTATTAATTAAAAGTGTCTATTAAACATAAAATAGTGAGATTCACTAAAACTTTAATAACTTTTTTAATTTTTCATATTTCTTAAATTAATTTACATGTCATCAATCTTCACACAATTCTTTTGAAATTTAAAAAAATCCAAATTTTTTAATTATGATTAAATTATGGTCTCTATACATAAGAAATTTTAGAAATTAGCCTAATCGTCAATTAAAAATTAATTTAAAAAAATTTGTTAAACAATTTAAGAAAATTATTCTCATCAATCTTTGGTGTGTTAGGTAAATTTGGTTAAAAGGATTCACAAACAATCATTTAGTTGTGTCAAATTGTGGTATCCATACATGAGTGTGGTATGGTCCTAAAACAAGCATTTTGAAAAAGTGGTTTCTAAAGATCCAAACCAAAAGCATAATCTATCGTATGGGTATACAAATAAATTATATATTCATAAAGGAAAATCCAGGTGGTACAATTTTTATTTCTGATTTTTTATATATTTAACCTCTAAATGACTGAAATTTTGGCATCAAGAGAGAACCAACCTCTTGCACTGACCCACAATATAGTTTTTAAAGTCAACTCTTGACAAGATTTTCTATTGTAGTGATTAGAAAAAAATAGAGGGGATGATCTAATGAGAATATCTACTTTATATATTTTGGATATAGATCTCTTTGGTCGTCCTTGGACCTATCAATAAATTTGTTCCACTCTCCCTAAATTGTGTAACTCATACATAATCACTTACATTCTTGTCTCTCTTAGCCACTACACATTGTTTTTACTTGTATTGATTAGGCTTAGTAGATTTCTCCTCAATAGATTGTCTTTCACACACTATTTTTGACTTCTTTAAGTCACTCTCCTCCCCTTGAGATGACACTTAGCTCATCTTTTTGTCTCTTTTGTTATTCACTTTATAATCATTTTTTTTTCCTTGAAGCAACATTATCTTTGATAGTCCTTTTGTTCTCTTCTTTAAAACTCCAATCTATGAATTCAAAATTTTAATTCTCAAACATATACCAACCTTGTTCCCCTATTACTATCATGCACTGTTCTTGTCACAAGTAACATGTACAAACAAAATTCAAAATGTTTTATGCCCATGATGAATTTATCTACCTGAAAGAATTCAATTTTGAATTCTCTCACTTGTCCTCAATGTGACAAAATTGTCACCTTTAAATACAAAATGAGTAAATTATATAGAGATTTTCATATTGTAGTCACATTTATCTTTATATTGGCTTCCTCTTCTTGTATTAGTTTAACCCCACTACATCACTATTGGTCACATCACCTTTCCTAAATATGCTTCATCATTCTTCAAAATCTAACTCACTTAGCACAAGTCCATCTAAATGGTTGTCCATCTCATTCCTCTTGTCATTATTATGAATTAGATTAGGACATGTGCTTGATGTGATTCGCCACTCTCGATTTTATACTTATTGATGTTCCTTCTACGTCTTGAAATTAATGATGACTTAATCAAAATTGAGTATACTAGAAACTTAATTAGTTAGTCTGTATACTTTAGATATTTATGCCAAATGTCTTCCCCTTTAGCATTGATGGGAATACCTAGATCACACTTGAACCTAGATCACACTTGATCATGGAATTTGTCACCACTTCAAACTTAACATATATTTGCATGACTTTACCATCTTCTTATCATTTTTTTAAACATCCCCCCTTAAGATGATGTATCTACATCATTTGAATTCTTTGAGTTATCTTGTGTAGGTTCACTTAGTTATGTTGGATTCTTTTGAGAATAGATTGAAGAAGATTGTTTAACAAGTATGATTAATATGTTTCAATCATCATTATGTCACTGATGTCAAACCTTCTCTTTTCTAGTAAGGCAACTACTTATATGATTTATGTACTATCACTTATTTGATTGATGAAGAGGATTTTATCAAAAGATGTAACAATAGTACCTAGAGGAAAGGTTGAGTTATGATTATGTAAAGGAGTACAATAATCAATTAAGATATTGATTTCATGATGTATTGATAATCTACTTAAGGTTACAAAATTTGGTTACACTAAGAAAGATTAGAAGAACAAGTTAAACAAAGTTTTCCTACTAAGCATGATTGAGTGGATAGTAGGTGTCAAACAGAGTTAGTGTAAGTCAAGAAAAAAATTAGTTTGAGCTGAGTAAAAGTCTATTATAGTGTATGCCAAGAAAAATAATGGATGCCAGGTGAAGTTTAGTTGATGCCAAGAAACAATAAACTGTAGTTCATTCTTAGTGATTTTACAAAGGATGTTGAGCAATGTAGTATGTGCCGAGCATCAAAAGAAAGTTAATGCAAAGTGGCCGAATTATTTGAAAGACCATGAATTCACTAGATCTAAGATAACACATTTTTTTCTTAGATTGTGTGAATAGGGTGGAAGATAAGCCTAATAATTTGGTGGCACATAATTCAACGTAAATCATTTTTGATGAAAATTCAAAGAGAATTGAAGAAGAAATCTCTAGAAGAGATATGAAATATGGAGTAGATTCATTGTATCTTACCTAATCTATCCTAACCCTGAATTGGACAACAAAGAATAAGTAGCAAAAGATATTAATTTCCTATTTATTGGAATGGTTGGTTAGAAGCAAGGAGTCAAGGGTTTTGCTTCATCAAGTGACCTAAGAGAAAAGTACATTGCAAAGAAAATGTTGGATGCCTTAATTACCATCTATGGAGGAAATAGTAATTTTCTGAGAGCCAAAGCTAAAAGTCTTAGAGGTAAGTTTGATGATATGAGAATGGAAGAAGGTGAAAATATTTCTCAATCTAGCACAAGAATAAAAGAAGTTGTCAATGCAATAAGAGGAGGTACTAGTAGAATAGATGATGATACTGTACTAAGTAAAGTTTTCAGGACATTGATGCCTATATATGCTATTAGAATTTCTACAATTCAAGAATTGAGATGTATACCAGGGAATAATCTATCACTTGAAGTTCTGGGAGGTAGACTCACTACTTTTGAGCTATCTAACTTTGATAATTATAAACTTGACAATATTGAATCTTTTTTCAAAGCTCAAGTATCATTGAAGGAATTTGATGAGAAGAAAAGCAAGAAAAAGATAAAATATGTTTCTAGTGATAGTGATACAGATAAGGAGGATGTAGAACAACTTGAAGCACTATAGAAAAGAAGATTCCACAAAGGTAAAGTAAGTTCAAAGGTAAATTATCTATCATTTTTTTCAATTGCAACAAGGTTGTTCATATTGCTACTACATGTCCAGAAAAGAAGAACTACAAAGGTGGTGACAAATACAAAAGTAGGAGAGATGAAGACAACAACGACTTCAAAGACAAAGGAAAAAAGTCATGCTACATTGCTAAAGAGTAAACAAAAGATGAATTTGATGAACATGATGAAGAAGTGGTGTATGTTGCAATGAAGGACATATTTGATGAAGATGAGGCAACTACACTTGTGACTTGTGTGAACAAGAATGACAAATGGATCATTGATAGTGGGTGTTCACATCACATGACTAGAGACAAAAGTAAGTTCATTACCTTGAATTATTATAATGGAAATAGTGTAAGATTTGGTAATGATGCATGATGTTTGATGAAAGGAAAAGGTTATATTAAACTCGCTAATAAAATTTTATGTGAGAATTCTTACTATGTTGAAGGACTTAACTATAATCTCTTGAGTGTGTCACAACTAAATAATTTAGGATACAAGGTTGAGTTTGAAAACAAGATTGCTAAGATATATGACACAAATGGAAAACTAATTGAAAAGAGTGACCAAACTAGGAGTAATCTATTCTATCTTGTTATAAAGGATGCTACTTGTCTAATTGTAAAATTTGATGATGTGTGGTTGTGGCATAAAAGGTTATGTTATGTCAATTTTGATAACTTGGTTAGTATTATTAATATGAGAAAAACTTAGAGGTTTTCCTAGGTTTAATATGCCTAATAATGTAATATGCAAACAATGTCAATTAGGAAAACTTACAAAGTCAAGTTTTAAGAGTAAAACTCATACCTCTAAAGGTATAGTAGAGATTGTTTGTACTAACTTGTGAGGAAAAATTGAAGTGAAAAGCTACAAAGGAGTTAAGTGCATTATGTTGTTTGTTGATGACTATTCTAGAATGATGACAATTATGTTTTTGAAATAGAAATTTAATACTTTCCAAATGTTTAAGTGGTACTTCACAAGAGTTGAGAAGGAAACAGGTAAAAGTATGAAGTGTTTGAGTTCTAATATAGGATGAGAATTTATATCAAATGAGTTCAAGATAATTTTTAATGATAGAGGAATCAAAAGATAGACATCTATCACTAGAACCCCTCTACAAAATGGAATAGCTAGAAAGAGGAACATATCTATAATGGACTATGCTAGAACACTCACAATGGAGAAAAATGTTGCTTTGAAATACTGGATAGAAGTTGTAAGTACATCTGTATATACCTTGTACCATGTACAAATCAAGAAAGGTACTCATCCAACACCTTTTGAACTATGGTACGGATACTCACCCAATGTCAAATACTTTAAGGTACTTAGAAGCATATGTTACATTCTTAGAAACATCAAGAATGGTAAGCTAGATGCAAAAAGTGAAGATGTATTTGTAGGATATTCTAAAAAAAGTAAAATTTATAAGTCTTTAAATAGTAATAGTAACAAAGTTGTGGAAAGTGCAAATGTGAATTTTGATGAATATATAGAAGTATATGAGGCTGAACCTATGAATGAACCAGGAGAATGAAAATAATTTGTATACTCTTATGAAGGAATGTTTGTTGAAGAAGACATTGTTGTTCAAAATATATATAATAGGCTAAGTTACTAAAAGGGGAGGGGTGAATAAGTAACTAAGAAAACTTAATCCTTATTTACCAATTAATCCTTCATGTGTATTATGATCTAATTGCATCCATGGGAAACTAAAAACATTAAACATTTATAACACTTTGACACACAATTTGGTGACCAAAAAGTCTTCCAAATAGAAAGTAAAACTAGGGTGAGGGTGATACCCACAAGCTTTAGTACTACATTATAAAGTTGGCCTATTAAGGCTTACAATGATCACTTCTGATGATCTACCCTATTAGGAGCTATAATGACTACTAGGTCCATCTTGTAAAAGGATTTACAAACATACAATAAAGTATGCACTCGATAAAGAGATTTACAAAAGACTGTTAAGCCTACCTTGTGAAAGGATTTAACCGATCCACCTGTTAGGATGAAATAATGGCTGATCTCTGATCTACAACTTGGTTTGTTGAATGAGATTCCTTTGAGCGTAATGATCATCTTGTTGTGAATGATTTTTATGGGAGGAATAAAATTTCACAAAATATTCAATATTAGCCATTATGCTAACAACAACAATGTGATATGCCTCAATGTAAAATGAGCTTAGTAAAAACTAAAGAAACATTATCAATTAAGTGCCATGACATGAAGATGAAGCCTCAATCTAGCAGTATTAGTTTCCTAATGCTATCTTCATCTAATAAACATGATGATGTCATTGAAAGCATAGATGTTATAAGTACTTCAGGGAGTGCTTTCTTTGGAAAGAGAGGATTTCTCAACTTGGGTAGATCATTATTTTAGAGCTCTATCTAGTTTTTTAAAAAATGGAAAAAGTACACAGTTTTCAAAGTAAAAAGTATAAAGTTGTCAAAGTACAAAGTAAAAAGTTACCAGTTCAATTATTTTAGAGAATGTTTGTAAGAGAAAGCTGATGAAATTTGTATCCCTCCTATACCAATCCTCTCATAATTCAATGGCCTAGATCTTGAGCTTGGCAAAGGAGATCCACATGTAGGTTGAGTTAGAAAGTTGTGATGTCCAAAATTAAAGTGCCAAAGTGTGAACAAAAAGGTATTTAGTTGCAGGGTTAGGTATTTTTAACAAGAGGAAAATCCTAGATGTTGATTGTTTGCAATAAAAATTATATTGCATCCAAATCATTTTATCCATACCATTATACGTACCATTTAATCCAATCTTGATTATTTGAAATTAACAAATGTATTGCAACCCAGCCTTTACCAACTGTACAAAAGCATATAGATGACTTGCAATAGATTAATTTTCAATATTAAGAGTTAATTAAGTATAATAATTGATTACCTTTCACTTTCCTCAATCTACCATTCCCCACCAAGTACTCCCCTTTGAATTTTTTAATGGAGTCGAGATCCCAAATGCAGTCTATATGGGTCTTTGTTGAAAGATATTGAGTAACATACACCATAATGTGGTATATCATATATCCCTCAAGTATAGAACTCTTGGGATTTTATTTTTGTTAAAATAAACCCTTCAAAAATTTCAAGTGCCTCTTAACCATTGATGTAGACACAACCAAAGACCAGAATGAACACATAGGAAAAGGGAAATATTATTATCAATGAAAAATGTCATATGGGCTTACAATAGTATGATTCTAGAGAAAGAAATCCTCCACATAGTACCTTCTCTCTAACTCCACTAAGAACTACCTTTACAATGCCAAAAATGCTCTTAAATAGACCCCAATTTGTTTAGGGTTAGGAATACATTCTAGAATATGCTAGTTGGCATCCACCACCAAAATAGGAGGTTCCAAAAGTCATGTTAGAAGTTAGTGTAAAGTTAGAAGAATCTAGAAATGGTAGTCCAACTTTCAAGAGGCATAATTTTTGAACCAGGACTCCGATTGATGAACTATTTACATTTCTAAAAATCTCTCGAAGCACTCTACATCTCTATGGACCATCTTTGCTTGTCCCCCATTTTTTGGCCCCATACAAGGCCGTTTAGTGCCCCAAATCTAACTTTGAAGTGCTCTTAGGAGGTCTTCAGGAAACTTAAAATTGCAATAACTTTCTAACCTAAAGTCTTTTGACCTAATTCTTTTTCTAGAGTGATTTAAATTACAAGTAAAATCATCCCTCCAAATTACACCCTCTAACTCATTATAATTTTGGCTCTATTACAAAATAACCCATTTTCTACATTTACACATATGCCAAGGTGCTTAAAACTCTAACCCAAAAAACTAATAGTGGAACTATGAGAGTTGGAACCTTTATTTGACACAAATGGGTATTTATAAATTAAAAAATATTAAACAAAAATTATCGCTGCACATAATTTTGAGTGATATAGGATTGCCCTTACACCACTGGATGCGCCTGCATCAAACACCTAGGGTAGATTGAAAAGTGACCCTGTCACTCTATGGTAGAGGAAAACCCAAATGGGCAACCTCTGTTGTTATAATCCAAGATGAGTCCTCTATTGGTTGTCCTTTCCACTTCACTAGGTACTCTTCATACTACCTATTTTTGGTACTCCTACGCACATGACTGTCCAGAATCTCTTCTATCTCCTCCTTCTTAGAAGTAGGAATTGGACCTGGCTCTAGCATCAACCCCTCATCTATGCCATCATCATTATATTCTATTAAGTCTACAATGTTGAAGATAGGAGAAATGTGAATCCCATCTGGAAACTCCACCTCACATGCATTTTCCAAGTCATGCTTCTTCAAAAATTTTGCAGGGGCCAAATTTTTTCATCTTCAGCTTGTTGTAAGTACCCACTAGAAATCATTCCTTTTGTAAGTGTACCATAACCAAATCCCTTACTTGGAACTCCTTATATTTCCTCCTTTGATTTACCATAGCTTTATACTATTGATTCATCTTGGTGATGTGTGAATGGAACTCCTCATGTAGGCTCTTGATATGTTCAACAAATTCTTTTGCCTCAGCACTTGTCCTCTCCCCTTGCTCCATTTTTCTTAATTTTGGTGCAGTCTTTGGGCTACTTCCATACACAATTTGGAATGGTGATCTACCAGTACTTCTATTTATAGAATTATTGTAAGAAAATTCTACTTGTGGAAGAATCAAATCCCACCCCTTGGGCTTATCTCCCACTAAACACCTTAGCAAATTGCTTAGACTTCTATTTACCACTTCTATCTTTCTATCAAACTATGGATGATGTGTAGAACTAAACCTCAATTCTATCCTCAACTTCTTCAATAAAGTTCTCTACCCAAGAAATTTAGTATCTTTTTTAGAAACAATACTCTTTGGGTGACCATGTAGTTTCACTACTTCTCTAAAAAACAAATCTACAATATGTACAACATCATGAGTCTTGTGGCATGGGATGAAATGTTCCATCTTGGAGAACCTATCAACCACCACAAATATTGAGTCATTACCCCTTTGTGTCCTCGGTAATCCAAGAAAAAAATCCATACTTATGTCCTCCCAAGGCTTTGATGGAATAGGCAATGGCTGATAAACTCTAGTATTGTGACTAAATCCTTTGGCTAATTGACATAATTGACAACACTACACAAATTTCTTCACATCTTGTGACATTTGAGGCCTAAAATAATGTTCTCTAAGAATGGCAATGGTCTTATCTCAACCAAAGTGTCTTGCCATTCCCCCACTATGTTTCTCTTTGATCAAGTTTTCCCTCATGGAACTCCTTGGAATACATAATTGACTGCCCTTGAATAGCATACCATCCTAAATCAAATAATCTAGCCACCGAGTTCTATCTATAGTAATAGGTTCTTTACAAGGCTTCCATGCTTCAACAAAATTAAGATCCTTCCAGTACAGATTCTCGAGTTCATCAAACCTAACCACTTCAACCTGCATTACTATAACCAAGAATTGTCTCCTACTCAATGCATCTACAACCTTATTAGACCTTCCACTTCTATGTTTCAACACAAACGTATAGCTCTGCATGAACTCTACCGACTTCATATGTCTCTGGTTCAATTTAACTTGGTTATTTAGGTACTGCAATGCCTAGTGATTAGTATACAAGAAAAATTCTTTTGGCAATAAATAATGCCTCTATTTTTTTAAGGCCTAAATTATTGCATAGAACTCCTAATCATAAGCAAAATACTTCTTCTTTGCATCATTCAATTTTTCACTAAACTATGTAATAGGCTTACCTTCTTGGCTCAATACAACCCCAATATCACTACCACTAGCATCACAATCTACCTAGAACACTTTACTAAAATTAAGAAGTGACAACATAGGTTGTTCTGTCACCTTCTTCTTCAATAATTCAAAACTCCTTGCATCTATTGTAGTCTACTTGAACTCTTTCCTATCCCCCCTTATTGTTTCAGTTAGGGGTGTACATATGCCACTAAAATTCTTAATGAACTTCCTATAAAAACTAACTAGACCATGAAATGATCTCACCTTAGTAGCAAACCTTGGAGTAGGCCATTCCAAGATGGCCTTTACCTTCTCTGGATCCATTTTGAGACCTTCAGATGATACAACAAACCCCAAGAAGACTAACTCTTTTTTTACGAAGCTACATTTCTTCAAATTAATCAAAATTTTCTCTTCCCTCAACCTTTCGAGGACACTAAAAATGTGAAATAAATGTTCATCCAAAGTCTTTCTAAAAATTAAAATATCATCCAAATAGACAATAACAAAATTTCCAAAGAATTTCTTTAGTACCTCATTCATAAGCCACATGAAGGTGCTTGGTGCATTGGTCAATCTAAAGGGCATGACTAACCACTCATATAGACCCTCCTTGGACTTAAATGCAATCTTACACTCATCTCCCTCTCATATCCATATCCATTTATAGCCACTCTTGAGATCTATCTTTGTGAAGTACTAAGATCCACTCAAGTAGTCTATAAGATCATCCATTCTTGGCAAAGGAAACTGATACTTGATGGTTATTCTATTTATAGCTCAAAAGTTTGTGCACATTCTCCACTCTCCATCCTTCTTTGGTGCTAGTACTATAGGTATTACACATGGACTTAAGTTCTCTGGAATCAAACCCTTCCTCAATAGCTCTTGAACTTGTCTATTTGGCTCCTTAGTTTAAGTAGGAATTATCCTATGAGTGGCCTTGTTAGGCAAACTAGTCTAGGGATTAAATCTATCTGATGACTAATCTACTAGACTGGTGGTAACCCTTCTGGGACATTATCAGAGATGGCATCTCCATACTCTCTTAATAGGCCTAAAAATTTAGGTGTAATTTCACCACTACCTTCCTTATCTCTTCTAGGAATTAAAGCATAACACATATACTGATGTTTCATACCATCCAAAAAAATTCTTCCATCAACAAGACATATCTTGGCACTACTACATATGTTTTCACCTTCCTTTATCAAGGGCTTCAGTTTGTGGAAAACTCCATCCTTTTTTAGAGAGTATGTATTTGCATGATCATCATGTACAACATGTCTATCAAATTGCCATGGTCTTCCAAATAATAAATGGCAGACATCCATTGGAATAATGTCACAGAGAACTTCATCATGATAACTCCCAATCTTGAACTTCACCAAAAATTATTCACTAACCAGGACCTTATGATCATCCTTCACCCAAGCAATTTAATAGGGTTGGGGGTGTTTCTCCCTCTTGATCTTTAGCTTAGAGACTATCTCCTTAGACACCAAGTTGTCAGTGTTGCCACCATCAATAATCGCATCACAACACTTATCCTCACACTTGCACTTGGTATGAAACAAAATCCTCCTTTGTCCACATGTAGTATCATGACTTTGTAAGACCCTTTCAATTATGAGAACCTCTCCTCTTTTTACATTCTCAGAATGTGATGACTATGTGTCCTCATCCACATGAGAAACCATTGCTTGACCATTAGCTCTCCTATTTTTCCTTTCTTGTCATTGAGGGCATTCAAATGCACAATGGCCTTCTTCATTGCAATGAAAATAGGTACCATAGAAGACTCCTCTTCTTGAACCTTGTCCATGTCCTTTACCTCTTCCTCTCTAATCTCCAAAGTTTCAATCATGGGAGTAGTTGAAACCCTCATTCCTCTGGTTCCTACTAGTACCTACATCTTCATTTTTCTTCTAGGTCTCATTTCAGCCTCCAAATGACCTACCACCACCCCTTCTTCCTTGACCATGCCCTCTTTTCCTTTTGTCAAACCTTTTGTTTAACCTCTCTTCAACTCACTGGGAAAACTGATATGCCTCATTAATGCTAGTCATTCTAACTAGACTTAACTCCTCCTGAATGCTAGGTCATAACTCACTGAGATAATGGGCAACCTTCTCCTTATTAACTTTTGCATGCCCTGCCCTAATAAGAAGTCGATAAAATTCCTCTGTATATTTCTGGATAGTTTTCCTGCTCACTTTAACCATTGCATTTTCTTGAACAAATCAATCTCATAACCAAATACAATGAACTGCTTCTTTAGTTTGTCCACCATGCGATCCCACCTTGTGATTTTCTCCTTTCCTCTTCTATTTCTTTCCAGCTAAATCTCTTGCCACCAAATTTTGGCATGGCCTTTCATTTTGGCCTTTGCAAACTTAACCCTCTTTGGGTCCTTGATATCCTCATACTCAAAATACTCCTCTAGTTCATTCATCCAATCGATCAACTCATCTGGGTTTAGAGTTCCTGAAAACATACCCACATCAATTTTAGGTTTTTTTCCAAGTTTATAAATGGCCCTAAAAAACCTCTCCTCTACCTAATTTAGCACTTCCTCTTCACCTTCCCCTTCCTATCCAATATTTTTTTCTTCTTCATTTTCTTCCTCACTTTCATTGCTTGCAGCAACATTCAATCCTCTGTGGATCTCCTCCTGCAATCCTTGGACTTGTCTCTAAAGGGATCTAACCTTAGAAGTAACAACTCTAGCCCTTCCACCATGTTCCCTTCATGGAGGCATCTTCTTGTCTCAAACCCACAACCACATAGTCCTGGTGCAAACTGCCTCATAGTTGGCGCTCTGTCTACACACTTAGGAAAACCTACTCTAATACCACTTGATGGAGACACAACCAAAGACTAGAATGAACAAAAAATAAAAGGGAAATATTATTATCAATGAAAAATGTCCTATGTGCTTACAATAGTATGATTTTGGAGAAATAAATCCTCCACATAGTACCTTCTCTCTAACTCCACTAAGAACTGCCTTTACAATGCCAAAAATGTTCTTAAATAGACCCCAATTCATTTAGGGTTAGGAATACATTCTAGAAAATTCCAGTTGGCATCCACCACAAAAATAGAAGGTTCTAGAAGTCATGTTAGAAGTTGGTGTAAAATTAGAAAAATCCAAAAACAGTAGTCCAACTTCTGGGAGGCATAACTTTTGAACCGAGACTCTAATTAACGAATTGTTTACATTTCCAAAAAGAATTTGAAGCGCTCTATAGCCCTATGGACCAGCTTCAATTGTCCCCCATTTTTTAGTCCCATACAAGGCTAGTTAGTGCCCCAAATCTAACTTTGAAGCACTCTTAGGAGGTCTTTAGGAAACTTAAAACTATAATAACTTTCTAACCGTAAAGTCTTTTGACCTTATTATTTTTCTAGAGCACTTTAAATTACAAGTATGATCATCCCTCCAAATTACACCCTCTAATTCATTATAATTTTGGCTCTATTAAAAAATAACTCATTTTCTACACTTAACATATCCCAAGGTGCTTAAAACTCTAACCCAAAAAACTAATAGTGGAACTGTGAGAGTTGGAACCTTTATTTGACCCAAATGGGTATCCAGAAATAAAAATACATTAAACAGAAACTATCTCTAAACATATTTTGGGTGATACAGAATTTTCCTTACACCACTGGATGCTTCTGCATCAACCATCCACATTAACCTATTATGTACAGGTCCACATAATTTAATCTCCTCAACTTGGTCTATGATGTAGTGTTCTTGTGCAAGAAAAAAAGTTGAAGGCAAACACTTTTGCATTTCACACATTACTTGAGGAATTCTTTTCTTCCAATATTTTATATCTTCTTTATGGATTTCTTTAGATGACAATAACCTACAAGGGATTCAAGGCACAAAAATAAATAAATATGATATTTTACAATATATTAGTTGTTTGATATATTTAACAAATATTACTTCTTACCTCATGTATTTTCCAAGATCATATAGCACATATCACATATTGATATTATTCTCAAATTTCTCTAGGAGTGATTCAAAAATAATTGTCAATTGATCATTTCATTCTTTTCTACTGTTATACAATGAATATTAAATGCAATTTCAAAAATATATTGTAAATACAAAATACCATGGAATACCTTGATGAAGGTATGTCAATCATGCATTTTCAACCCTGGTCCAAATTCACTTTTCTTTGATATGAGATTTTCGTATTTTCACATAAAATTCTGTAGGAAAATGAAGTTTTCATATGACATCTTTTAGTGAATTACATTTTTTCTCCATTAATAACCAATGAATGGTACTTGCATTGATGTAGTCTCCATTTCTATTTGATTCAATGATTTTTTTCATTGCATGATTGGAATCATGAATATCACTACAAATTTTGGAAAGTTTTTCTTTGTCACAGATTCCATCCAATGTTTTCTAGAGTGTCTCTATTACATTCCTTTGAATATGTATAGTATCAAAAAAATTCACAATTTGTACCTTCTCATAGTAGGGAATCCTACTATATTCTCTAGGATAACATTTTAGTCTCTTTGGGAGGTGGTGAGCGATGCCTTGACAACCTTCACGATCATCAATTATATAACTAGCCATCAAAATTGAAATAGATAATTTCCAAACATAAGCCATTAGGTGGAGTGATACTACCTTGAATGATAATATATTGCAATTACCATAGGTGAAGAGTCACTCTTCATGGCTTTGATGTAGTCTCTTCTTTCCCATTAAAAAACCATTTTTCAACACTTTGATACTTATGATTTATGTGGAGGAAGTGACTATACTCATCAAATACATGGTTTCATAAACTTTTGTAATGATGTGATTTCATCTTTGGACCACACATTGGACATGAAAATTTTCCCTCTATTTAAAAACCTACAAGAAAATGATAGAATTGGATTAAATATGTTAATTTTTAGAATTAGAATTATCATGTACAACTAGAATTCACCATAACATACCATAGAAATGTGTAAAATATGTGTCATCATGAATTGTCCACACAAGCATTACATGAAATTAAATTGTTTTTATCTAATTGGTCTAGAGATATCATACATATTGAAACCATTCCATAAAACCAAAAACTCATCGAGAAGGGGCAGATTATATACATTCATATCTTTCACTTCGTACTTACCTAGTTGAATAAACAATAACATTAGATAATTATTGTGGTCATTTCACTCCAAGGCTTATAATTACATGTAGATTAATATAAAATTATAAAATACATAGAAAAATCATTGAAAACATACTATGCTCGCTCTTTATTGACTTCCATGGAGGGAGATTATTGTTGATAAAAAGAATAGGCCATACTAATTAAACAAATCTCACCTCTACTAGTGGATTGACACCATCAACTACTAGAGAAATCTTGATATTTTGAGTTTCTCATTTAAAGTGTGGTCACTTTTCCTCTAGTCCATAAATGATGAACCATCCATGGGCATTCCAATAATGTCATCTTGACTTCTATTATATGCATGATAGTCTATAAATTGTTCGAAGCTGCTTCACTTGAATAATCATTTAACATGTGGAATAATGGGGATGTAATGAAGAGCCTTGTAAGGCACATTTTTTGTCATTTTATTATCTCAACATCTTCTCATATGGAATTTGGGACATTTTAATTCATATTCATGTTCTTTATGATAAATATTATGATCTTTGCCACAAGCATCTATTTCTTAATACTTCATTCCAATATGTTTCATAGTGGCACATAATTCTTGGTACGAGTGAGGGAAAATATTTGATGGTGGTAACAAAAACTAACCTATCAATGTACATTAAAAAAGATAATTCATTAGTATAAATAATATATATGAAAAACCTTAGCATTCATGACATTGTTATGTTAGATAAACCATTCATAACCTTCAAATTCACCAACAAAACTACATCTAAGAGAAGAACTAATTGGGAGCCTTCATAAAGGGCCATGTTTGGCTTCTCAAGTAGTGGTATATGATGGAAAACCTTAATGTCATCCCCATCATAATAATAATCATCATCATCAGAAATAGCAACAACACTACTACAAAATGTGTCATGGATCAATGCATTTGTACCATCATCTTCAAATGTGTTTTATGGTGCATGATTGTCATTTTCCATGGGATCATGATCTTTAGGTTCAATAATCACACCTCCATGTTCCTCCATATTCACAACTTCATGTTCCTCCAAGATGTGGTGGTCTATATCACATTATACCTTGGGGAGATTGAGCTATAAAAAAATAATAATAATCAAAGCCCACTTCAAATTGATAATCAATCTCCCCTTCCTTTATTCATATGCATATTATAACTATGAAAAGAATATAACAAACAACTTAATAATCAATGAAGGGGGGTTTGATTATTGACTTATGGTCAAATTGAAGGGGAGGTTTGATTATCAATATATTTATTATGATACATTGGTCTTTGAACATTGGATCAGTGTATGAATGATTAATTTATGTAAGACATATCTATTGTGAGAAGCATTGTGTGATACTTATAATTTTGTATATTCAGCATGTTGCATGAAAATCATATTGATTGATTGTTTAGATTCTTCAATCATAAGAAAGAGAACATTATATTTGTTTTGAGAATTCAATAAAGGATCTATCTTTTGGGAGTTAGATTTTTCATCCTCAAGTGGAGGTTTCTCAGAGGACAATGCACTTTTTTATTGGTTATTGAGTTTTTGTTTACCACATTCTTCCATTCTAGTTCAAAATGTTAACAAAACTAACCCTAGCTAACAATTTTTTGCTAATTGACTAAAAAAATAAAAATATCAAGAAATGAATTGTATATGGGAAACCAGAAATTTATAAAGCACATTATTTCCATTGAATAAAGTGGGAACTAAATTTTAATAAAAATACTTATGAACTAGTATAAATCCTAAACTGGGTAAAGATGTGATAATTACCAACATTATATCTTTACTTCCAAACCATAGATATCATGGGTCTTCTCTAGTTTTAAAGACAAATATGTAAAAAACATGGAAAGAGAGGGAGAGATTTTAATTAAAAGTGATCCAAAGGTAAAATTCCTTTAATCATTAAAAATTCTTTAAAAAGAAGAAAGTTGTTATGTAAAACTAGAATCTTAGTAAGGTATAATTTGTGATAATAGTATAATAACCAAACCATATATGCAAAATGATAAAAATGCAAGATCTAGAAAGGAAGATCAAACAAATAGATTTATAAATAGTATAAGATTACTTCTAGATATCATCATAATATTCAATAGTAAGACTCAAGGGTTTGCAGTAGAAACCGCATAAGATTTTAAAAATTCTAGAATGACAGGAATTGAGGATCATTCACAAAATCAAAAATTAATGAGGTCCAAAGAAGAATTGGGAAGAATAATGGCTAATAAGAAGAGTCTTCACCTATTTTTCCTTCATAGAATCAAATGCATGGAGTTGTGAATTAGTTCTATGCTAATTTCAAGAGGTATATTAATAAGCAATGATGAATGTTGTTGCTAGTAAAAGCTATTTGTGTACATGTGTAGGAAAAGAACAACTGCAAATGAAAATTGTTGGAATATTCAAATGTGGAAAGAGTACTTATGAGAGGGGGGGGTGAATCAGAAGTACTAAAATTTGTCCTATAAAACTTTTATGTGGAAATAAATTGCATGCATGTAAATACATTAAGTAAACATGAAACTAACACATGCATCAATAACACATAACACCTAAAATTGGTAACCCAGAAACCCTCCAGGAATAAGAAGGTAAAACTGGGGTGGGGATGATACCCACAAAAATTACTGCAGCAATATTGTTTAACCACTTCTGATGGTTTGCCCTGTTAAAGGCCTGCCTTGTTAAAGGCCTGCCTTGTTAAAGGCTTTACACTATGTCAATAGTGACCTGGTTAGAGGATTTACAAACACTTAACATGAAGTGTCACCCTGTTAAAGGATTTAATCACCTATCTCTAGGATCAATGAAATAGCTGTTAAGCTAACCTATCACCATAGGATTTCCATGCTAATACAATGGCTAGAAAGTATTAGGTAAAATGAACCTGATAGTTTACAATCCTTGATTTGTGAATGCTGGCTCTATTCTGCTTCGTCTGATCTTGATCCTTTGTGATCTGATATCTTTCGCTTCTGAAAATAGTATATTAACCACTCTATATCTTCTCCTCTATATCATCATCTTCATCATCCCCTTCTCTATCATATCTTCTCTATGAGATATTGTCTTCCTTATAAAGACATTCGAGGATTTAGGGTTAGGTCTAGATCTACGATCCATATTCAATCTTCATTTCCGCTTAATACTTATCTTTTGCTAATTGGTTACATGCCTTTATCATTTTTGTTATTGGCTGCATGAAAATTACATAGGAAATATAAAAGATTCGATCTGATCATTAAATCCTTTGGGATTTCCTTATGTTGGCTATAAAGACTATTTTCATCATAGTTTGTGCGATTCCAAACTCTTATGCTGATATCCTGGATTAGTCAGCTCCTGAAATATTTCTGTTGCTTGGCACATGCTGTTCTACTGAGTTACTTGGCACTTACACAAAACTATGTTACTCGGCATCTAAACTTTACTCGGCACCTGAAGATTACTTAGCATCTATTACACTCGACACCTATTTTTGATCTTGGTTAAGTGTATTGACACTCAGTTGTCAAATTTATTCTTTACGCTAACAATCTCCCCCTTTGACATGAGTGGCAAAAAAACTTAACCCATGTGACTCAGTAATTAATCCTTCATTCAAACTTTGCTTCCCAAAATTTTCTTTCTCCCCCAAAATTCCAAAATTTTCTTATCTCTGCTATCTCCCTGTCAAAATTTCAAAATTGGCTATCTCTGCTATCTCCCCCTTTTATTATACTTATCATTTCATTCCTGTACTCAACTTCTTTCTTTAATTACTTATTCTCCCCCTTTTTTGACACTTATGTCAAGGGTCTTTACAATGAAATGCCATATTTGGCCAAAAATGTGCTATTTACTTCAAGGAGTATCTTCAGAGCTGCATCCCAATTTGCTAATGTGACATCTAATGTCTTATGCTGGATGGCAATCTCTGCTGCTAGGTGTACAAGTCCATCAAATGAAGAAAGATTGGGGTCTTTCCTGAGGATTGTCTCTGCATTTATTTGCTCCTTATGAAGTAATCCCAAATGAGGAGTAATTGATGATTGCATTTGTATCAATTTGGCTTTTGTAGTTGCCTCCTCTGCTGCCAAAACAGCTAGCTCTCTTTGTGTGTGAAGCGATTGGACAAAATGCTTCTCACTCTGAGCTGGATCTATAGGGAGTTGCATACTAGAAGTTTTTAGATTGCTTTCCAAACTCAGTATTTTTTGGCTAGTGTCTTGTGTGAATGTTGAAAAATTACATAACTTGTTGTACAGGGAAAAGATGTTTCCTAGTACAATTTTAACTGTTGTAACTTTCTTTGCCAGTTCTTCTTGTGCTAGTGCTATATCAATGGATATTTTACTGTTTACTTTTCCTTGGAACTTCTTTTCTGATCATTCAAGTAATTTTACATTTGTTTCCTGGTCTTCATTAGTCACCTAGTCAACTATATCAAAAATTTGTTCCATGATTGGTCTTGAATCATCTGGAGATTGTAAGCAAAAAGCTTCTATGAATATGTCCTTAATTTCATTCAATGTATGCTTATGCTTGTATTCCTTTCTTAGTGCTTCTTGTCTCCTTCTTTTGTCTAGTGCACTCTGAATTTCATTAATCTTTTCTTCTGTAAGAGTGCTAGATTCATAATATGGGATTTTAATTTCTTCATCAAGCTCAGGAACTCCATAGTGAAGTCTCCTGACTGCTTTTGATGAACTCGAGCCTAGTGTTCTGATTTTCAGCTGTAATCCATCTGTGCTCGGCTGCTGAAGAGTTTGTGTTGGAGTCCCAGATTTGGGTAATGCAACCAATGTTTGTATTGCAGTCTCCTCCTTTTTTTATGTCTCTTTTTCTTCAGCTTGAGTATCCCCTTTTTGAATGCTAGATGGGGTTGAACTTGGTGGCTATTCAGATTTTTCTTTTGTTTCCCCTACTGCTGTACTTGGCACTTGGAGTGTATTAGTACTTATACTTGGTGGAGGTGGTGGTGGAAGGAATAGAATACCAGTAGTTTGTGTGATCAAAGGTGGCATTTGTGCTTTTACCCTTTCTTTTGCTTTGACTTCTGGATTCTGTAATTCATCAACACTGACCAATATAGGATTTGAACTTAATTTTGCTACTAAAAATGATTGGTCAAGGATTTCCAAATCCTCTAAAGTTAATGGATTGATGTTTTGAACTAAAATTTTTGTAACATCCTTTATTTTTATGAAATCTGCAGGTGTGATGGTGGCATGAGGAGGACTAGGAGGAGATACCTGTATGTCTTGCATACTTTGATCTTGTGGTTCATCTGTATCTTTCTCTTCCTCTTTCTCCTCATTGAGTGCCTCTCCTTCCTTTTCTCCTTTACTCTCCTTCTCCACTAGTTTCTTCTCTTTTATTTCTGATGCTCCCTTTTCTTTTATCTTGGCAATTGCTTCTGCCTTATATTCCTCATTATATACATCTTCAATCTTCTTGTAAACTATTTTCCACAATCTTGTGGATTTGGTAACTACCTCTTCAATTTTATTCTGTAGAATACTGAATGCTCTATACTTGGGAGTGAATCTGTTATTATGCCTTTTTATGGCATTTATTATTTGATCTCTAGTCAAATCAGGCAACAATCTTGCCAATGTTGACTCCCTTATTTCTTTTTCCATTTGTAAACAAAAATGCCATTTATCCTCTATGATTGTATACAGTTCTCTCGGCATAGAGTCATCTAATTCTAGAGGTGTGTGCTTATATTCAGCCATCATAGCATACACAAACTCCTCTAATTTATTTTGCTCTCCTTTGGTGAGCTTAGAAAAATTTAGATTCTTTAATCCTTTCAAATCATTATTTCTAATTTCTGTACATAATTTATCAACATCAATCTGGGGTATTTGACTTACCTCTTGAGATTGACTATTGTCTTCTGACTTTGTTTCCTTCTCATCTATTTCAGGCTGGGGAATGAACTTCCTCTTCTTTGACTCAGCAACAGTCTTCTTTGAGTCTTTCTTCTTCCCTTTAGCCTCTTCTTTTTCTTTTTGAGTTGTGGCCCTTGTGGTTGGTCTTTTTGGTGCTGGGGCAGCTACTTTCCTCCCCTTGGATTTAGGAGCAGATGGAGTTGTGGTCTTTTTCTTGACTAGTGCTTCCTTGGCTACTTCAACCTCAACACTTTCCTCTTTGTCTCCTTCTGACCCTTGAGTCTGATCCTAAAGTTTGTCTTCTTCTTCTTCAATGACTTCTTCTTCTTTTTTAATGTCATCTCCTTCTTCTTCTGTTGTCCCTTCTTCTTCTACACCAAACTTTCTTTTGATTTGTCTTACCATTTTCTCTTTCTTCTTTACTGTTGAAGCAATCTTCAACTCTATTATTATCTTTGATTTGACAACATCATAAGTTCCAAAGATTTTTGCATTTTTGTCTACTTCTTCTGCAAGTAAGGCTGTTATTGCTGCAGAGGCTTGATCAGCATCAAGTTCATATCCTAGTGGCCTAAGCCATCTTATTCTAGGTATACCTGCTTGCACATAAGTATAATCTATATCTACAAGAAAGCAAATATCTTTTTCATATTTCTCAGTCATTGAAACTGGAATTCTCATTCTTTGTTTCATGGACTTTTTGAAGTCCTCAAAATAACCAGTCATTTGGCCATCAAAATTTTCACCCATCTGTTCAATGTATCCATTAATTTGTTCAACAATTGTTTTGTCTGGATTCCATTTAACTTTCCCTATAGAAGGAAATTCTTTCATCAAATAGAAAAACATACATATCAAAACTGATCCAAATTTACATTGAGCTCCTTTGCTCTTCCTTATAGCTCCCAGATTTTCATTAATCTATTGAAACATAAGCTCTACCAGATCATAAGTGTGATCCCTTTTTATTATCTTGTATGCAACATCAACTGCTATACAAGGTACACTATTTAATCTCCTTGATTGATAGAATTTGCGTGAAATAATTCTTACAGCAAATTCTAGTAGAGGATCAGTGACTGTGTCGATAGTCATCCCTCTATTGTTCCATTTTGCACCTATATTTCTCTCAATTACTTCCCTTTTGTCACTTCGCAGGGTCTTTGGCTGATCTAGGGTTGGAATACCAGTAACCCTATGAACGATTTTCTTGGTGAATTTTACTGGCCCTGACTCTAACCAAAAAGCTCCGTTATGTATTCGGCTCAAAACTATCTTTACCCATTCTGTTTTGAAGACAGTCGGAAATGCTAGGGTTTTGGTTAATCCTTTTCTTTCTACAATGGAAAACTCATTTTTTAGTACTTTGTTTTCACATAATTTATCATATGCATTATGAATTTCTAGGTCTCCTATGGCACTAATTTTACAATTGTAGCATCTGCGAACATCTTCTACCATAACAACTTTATCCAGAATAATTGATAATGCACCTGCAGGATCATTCTTGTATGCTACTTCAGGTATGGGCTTAAATTCAGGTTGTTTTACTTCGTTGCTGACCAACTGAACTTCATGGCTTTCTAAACCCTTGGTGGTTCCTGACCTGGATGCCATTGTTTTCCAAACTAGGGTTTTATAATTCAAACAAGTTTGTGAGACCTACGTAGCTCGACATTTAAGAGAAATACCTTGAATCGACGAGATCGTTGTTGGAATCTTTCATGAATTGCTTCTAAACTTTTCTTGATCTTCTCCGCTCCTTTTTCAGCTTTGTTTCTTGATCGCGATGCAAAAAACTGATTGAAATCACGATAATATACCCTGATTTCATCGCATTAAATGCTCAACTGCCAACTCGGCTTCTGAAGAAATTTCAACCTAACTCGGCGTCTACTAAATTTCCTTTCTACTCGGCTTCCATTGGAGTTTTTTTAACTCGGCATCGGTTATCAGCTCGGTCGCTGTTGGGAGCTCGGCATCTGTTTTGAGTTTTGACTCGATATCCAAAGGTAGCTCGGCATCAACATTTAGTTTTCATCTTGACATCTTGTTTCATGTAGATTTATACTTTGAATTGCTTCTTTGTCTTGGGACTGATGTCTGATATAACTTTGTATATCAGTCCCATACACTTCTCATGATTAGTTTGATGAAGTGTGATCACTTGACCCATTGGGTGAAGTGATCCCTTCACTTGATGTATTGCACTCATCTCTCTTTTTCCAAGTCTTGTTCATTCTCCCCCTTATCTTTTCAATATCAATCTTTTCTTTGCCTTTATTCTCTTCAGACTTGGGTGCCTTTGATCTTGTAGGAGAGTTTTTGCTGATATGACTAGTTTTTAGACAACTGAAACATGTGGTTTGGTACAACCATCTTTTGTAGTTCCCTCTAAAATGTTTTCTTATGTAGTTCTGTGGTGTATGTCCATATTCTTGACAATAATGACAACTATACCTGGTATTGTAATCCCAATGATGATGACTTTCTTTTCCTTCTATTTTTGCTGGTTGATTTGATGTCCACATAGGTTTTGATCTACATTTAAATGCCCTATGTCCATACTTATTGAAATTATAACAATGTCCATCAAATCTCTGAGTCCTTGTGAAATTGTATCTGCAATCTTGTGTCATATGTCCTTGCATGTTGCACTTGTGTCAGAAACTCTTACTCTTGGGTGTGTTTGGTTGATTGAATCTTCTGCTCCTGCACACATTAGCAGTATGTCCCTTCTTATTACAATAATGACAAGTGGGTTTAGTATTCTTACCTTTGTCACTTCTTTGTTCAGCACTTTTTGATGATTCTCCAACTTCAGTGCTATTGTAACCAAGTCCTAATGTATCATGGGTAGATCTTGGAGTTTTCAACAACTATTCAAAATACTTGATGGCTTCACTTGACTTGTTGAGATTTTTTGCTACCTCTTTTTCTCTATTCAATTCATTCTGCATTTGTTCATTCTGCATCTTCAGAGTAGAGATCTCAATGTCCTTCACATTGAGTTCATGATGAAGGTTCATCATTTGAGCAAGTGTATCCATCTGCATGTTTGAGATCCTTGTCAGTTCAGTACATTTTTCTTCAAGTCTGTTTGCAAGATTCCTTTTGTCATTTTCCATCATGACCTTATCATCAACTGCTCTTTTCTTTTGTTTTGTAATTTCACATATCATTATGGCCTGTGATTCATGTTCCATCTTGAGAGATCTAATCTCTTCTACTTGAATTGTGTTTTTCTCCATCAGTTCTTCTATTGCTGTATTAAACTCTTTGGTATCTCCGTTAGAAAATATGTTGGTGGTATCAATTTCCTTGTAGTGTATATCATTCTCAACTATGGCCAGATCTTTCCTTTTTTTTAATGAGTTTCTCAAATTGATTCTAAATTCCTCCAAGATATGCAAAGCAAGTTGCACATCTATCACCTGATTTTCAATGATCTTTCCAAGTTTGAAAGCTTCCATCTCTAGATCTTTTCCTCCAAGCTATTAAAATTTTCCTTATGAGAACCTGGTAACGCTCTGATACCAATTGTTGGAATATTCAAATGTGGAAAGAGTACTTATGAGAGGGGGGGAGGGTGAATCAGAAGTACTAAAATTTGTCCTATAAAAATTTTATGTGAAAATAAATTGCATGCATGTAAATACATTAAGTAAACATGAAACTAACACATGCATCAATAACACATAACACCTGAAATTGGTAACCTAGAAACCCTCTAGGAATAAGAAGGTAAAACTGGGGTGGGGATGATACCCAAAAAAATTACTGCAGCAATATTGTTTAACCACTTCTGATGGTTTGCCCTGTTAAAGGCTTTACATTGTGTCAATAGTGACCTAGTTAGAGGATTTACAAATACTTAACATGAAGTGTCACCCTGTTAAAGGATTTAATCACCTATCTCTAGGATCAATGAAATAGCTGTTAAGCTAACCTATCACCATAGGATTTCCATGCTAATACAATGGCTAGAAAGTATTAGGTAAAATGAACCTGATAGTTTACAATCCTTGATTGCTGAATGCTGGCTCTGTTCTGCTTCGTTTGATCTTGATCCTTTGTGATCTGATATCTTTCGCTTCTGAAAATAGTATATCAACCACTCTATATCTTCTCCTCTATATCATCATCTTCATCATCTCCTTCTCTATCATATCTTCTCTATGAGATATCGTCTTCCTTATAAAGACATTCGAGGATTTAGGGTTAGGTCTGGATCTACGATCCATATTCAATCTTCATTTCTGCTTAATACTTATCTTTTGCTGATTGGTTGCATGCCTTTATCATTTTTCTTATTGGTTGCATGCAAATTACATAGGAAATATAAAAGATTCAATTTGATCATTAAATCCTTTGAGATTTTCTTATGTCGGCTGTAAAGACTGTTCTCATCATAGTTTGTGCGATTCCAAACTCTTATGCTGATATCCTGGATTAGTTGGCTCCTAAAATATTTTTGTTGCTCGGCACATGCTGTTCTACTGAGTTACTTGGCACTTACACAAAACTATGTTACTCGACATCTAAACTTTACTCGGCACCTGATCTTCACTTGGCATTTACACTTTACTCGGCACCTACACTTTACTCAGCATTTACACTTTACTCGGCACCTACACTTTACTCAGCATTTACACTTTACTCGGCACCTACACTTTACTCGGCACCTAAAGATTACTTGGCATATATTGCACTCGGCACCTATTCTTGATCTTGGTTAAGTGTATTGACACTCAGTTGTCAAATTTATTCTTTAAGCTAACAATGTCAAGGAGTTTGAGGAAATGAAAGGCCCATGACTCATATTTGTTGGGTGGACGCATTAGTAATAGTCATGCCTTTGAGAAAGAATTTGTCAAATTCTTCTTATGTGACTAACATAAATTAAGTTTTCATAGAAAGATGTCATCATCATAGGTGGATTTCAAGTTGCATTTAAATATAATGCATCCAACATATAACTTAGTATAAATTATTTCATTGGTTTAATTTAAAGTGAATTATTAGCATGATCACTTTAAGGTAGTATAAGCACTAGAAACTATAAGAAACTAGGGCATATTTCTAAAGGAATTCAATAACACCTTCATTACTTTTATAGAAAAAAGAGAAAATTATAAAAACTTAGATGAATCCATAACTATACTACTAAAACACAATATAAAAATACAGGAAAAATCCCACAAAGCCCTACCTTGATGGATATTTAATAGAACAAAAAGTCGTTCACTCCATATAGAAAAATCAAATTTCAAGTATGCTAACTAATTCTAATATTAAAAAGACTTATAAAAACTACCATTTGAAATACACAAAAATGTCAAAATTTCCTAAAAACATTTTAATCCACTTCATATTTGAGAAACACAATTTGTAGCACCTATAGTTTTTAGATGAATTCCTCCTGATTCATTCACCCTAGCCCTGTTTGCACTTTTTCTCAGCTTTGTTCACACTTCACCCTAGTTTTCTTGGCACTTTGCAGCACTTGAGAAAAATGAGAAATTATATATATAATCACATGGGCATCAATAATGATAGAATCATCAGTATCATGATGGTGTCAGGGACAATTTCCAGAAAAAACATAAAAATTGCACAAAAATTACACTACCATTGTAGTTTGTTGTCACAATTTGACCCAAAATGTAGTAGTGACCTATTTTTTAAAAAGAGGCTTTTTGACAACAATTATTTTCCTTGGAAAATATTTCAAAAATGAAACTATTCCTAACCAATTTTGAACCTAAACCTTTTGAAAAAGGAACAACTCAAAGAGGGGCTAATAGTGGCTCTATCTAGGGATGTTGGATATCCCATATGCATGCAAGAGCTTAGGATTTGTGGTTAGAGAAGACCAAAATCTTAACAAAAATGGAGAGCACTAAAACTAAACTAAACAAATAACTAACCAACAAGAGGGAAACACACTATACATAACAAACACAAAGCTTAACAACCTAACTACTAATTATGAAGAAAAATGACACCTCTTAGCTGAAGTACCTCTTATAAAATTGTCCATGAACTAGCAATTCAAGAAGGTCACTAGAAATCTCTTTCAAATGATACAAATCTTCACCCCTCTTATCATGTACCAGATAGGGACCTAACCATATGGGATCAAATTTTTACATGTTTTTCCTTTTATTCAAGTCTTGCATTCCACAGTAGAACCATGCCATCTATTTCAAATTTCCTTTCTATAGTCAATTTGTCAAAAAAATATTCTATTTTTAATTGTAATTTGGCATTTCTTGCAGATGTTTCTCTTCTATGCTCATTCAACCTAGTAAGTTCATCTACCATTTCCTACATATCATCTAGATTGTCTTTGTCATACTTTTGGACAAAATTGTACAAGGCCATTAAGTTTTTTTGGAGCTTTCTTACCTTATTTCCATACACAACATCAAATAGTGATACTCTAATGACCTTCTTAACTATTACGCTATGAGCCCAAACTACCAATGGTAACTTGGAGTCTAATGGTGTCTTATTCTTATCCAATATCCTTTTGATAATTTTTTAAAGAATCTTGTTTATGGATTATGCCTACCCATTTCCTAGAGGATGATATGGAGATGAGCTAGATCTAGTAATACCATATTGGTCACAAAATTTTATGAAATCATCTATTCTGAAGCACATTGCATTATCTATCATAATTCTTTCTAGGCATCTAAATATGGAAATTATATTATTTAGCAAATAAATATTTACAACCTTTCTAGTTGCTCTTGTAGTAGGGATAGCTTCTATCCACTTTGTGAAATAAGATCAGTTTCTATAAGGATCTATGAATAGCCACCACTAGACTTGTTAGCTATTTCTCTAGAAAAATAAATTCCCCACTACTGAAAGTGGGCTTCAACCTCTATAGGCTTCAATAGTGTGTTCTCAAAAAAAGAAAAGGTTTTCCAGTGAACCTTTGACAATGATCACATGTCCTAATCAAATAATGAGCACCATTAAATAAGCTTGGCCACCAAAAAATAGTCCTCATCACTATATGGGCTATTGTATTAGCCATGTAGTGGCCACCACAAACTCTAGAATTCATCTCAATAAGAATCCTAACTGATTCCTAATGGTTAACACATTTTAGTAATATTCCTTCCAAGTTCCTCCACCAAAGTTTACCATCTATAATAATTTATCTTATTGCTTGCAATTTCAATGATATTTTTTCATAATCTGTCATGGTCAATGAAGTATATATATGTTGCAAGTAATGAATGAAATTCTTGTACCTTTCATATTGGTCATGTCATAGCTATGTAGGCAGTGGTCTTAATCAACATAGTTAATTTGGTTGGTATCTAAATTATATTAATCCATTAGATTTGCCAATTCTTGGCCTCTCACCAAATTTGTGACTTGAACATCAATGTCAAACTCCTAAATCTTCTTTATCCATCTACATCTTCTTCCATATACCTCTTGTTGGGATAATATGTCTTTTATAGTTGCACTTGGAACAAAGGCTATAACAATGGCACCCACCAACAAAGTAATATCTAAAAGTTTTGACTATCTTTATAAGAGCATAAGCCTGCTTCTCATTTATGTCATACTTTAGCTATGTATCTTAAAGTGACTTACCGAATAATTCTATGGATTTTTCAAAACTCTTTTTATTTTTCTGAAGCAATACTATTGTAATTGTGTGAAAAGAAGCAACAAAAAAGATATTCATTGGTTTGGTATATTCTAGAGTCCTAAGTACAGGTGCATTCTTGATTGCATTTTTTTTTTCTTGAAACAAAATTGAAGGTTCCCCATCCCACTTAACTACTACTCACTTTTCTAGCATCTTGGAGATTTGCCTACTAATCTTGACAAATTTTTTTATGAATCTCCTTAGGAAATTAACTTTGCCAAAAAATTATTGGATAGCTTTGACATTTTTAGGCTTGGAGACCTTATCAATAGCTTCAACCCTTTCTGGGTCAATCTTCACCCCATCTTTGGATACTATGTGACCCATTAGTTTTCCTTATGTAACTCCAAATGTACATTTTCTAGGATTCAAGGAAACTCCATACTCTAGGGCTTTCATGAAAATTTTCTCCAAATGTCTACAATTATCATCTACTTTTTTAGAATAAGCAATTAGATCATCTCAATAAACAACCATGAACTCATATATGTAATCTATAAAAACAACATCCATGGCTCTTTGGAATGTGGCCCCTGAATTAAATAAATTGAAAGGAATTCTAACATACACATAGGTCCCTCATGGTGTTGTAAAGGCAGTTTTCTATGGTCCAACTTCATCAACCAATTCCTCATTATAACCAGAAAATCCATCCATCATGGACATAGCTCAAAGCCAGTAACCTATTGTAACATAGCCTCCATGTTGGGTAAACCATAGTTATACTTTAAGGAGGTAATATTGAAATTTGTAAAATCCACACAGAATCTTATATCCCCAATTTTATTTTTGACTAGTACTAAATAGGATACAAAAGTAGAATATGTTATATGTTTAATGATTTACCCATATCTAAGCTACATTAAGTCTTCTTGAATCTTTGGAGCTAATGTATGATTGATAGGACTTTGGTTCTTCCTAAATGGTTTAACATTTTCCTTCAGTGGGATAACATGTTTGAACAAATCTTCCCTATAAACCTTTATATCATCATAAGACCATGCAAAAAAATGTCTGAATTTTCTCAATAAACCAACAACAAATTTTCATATAGCAAGGGATATTGTCTTACCTATGTACAAATTTTTTGGAGATTCATTGGTTCCAAGATTAATTTCTTGCATCTCTTCTAGTTTCTTACCATTAACTTCTAGTTGAACCCTATCTTGATTGTCAAAAATACTCTTCAATACCACTAACCCCTTGGGTACTTTATTTGTTTTTGATGATGAGATTTCCTAACCAAAAATGGTGTCCTTCCCATTTATATTTTCAACAAATGCATTGCAATCTAACTCCGGACCATGGTGTTTTTCATCTTTCAAAAGGAATTTTATAATGTCTTTGTCATCTTAAAATAGCCACCAATTTTATATGTTATCATGAATTGAGGGCCTATTTTTCACTTAAGTCTTTGAGACCCCAACATAAGACATATCAATAGGCTTGATAGCTACATTGGTAAGTAGATCAACCATTGTATTTGTTGTCATTCCCATCCAAATTATCTTGAAAGCATAAAATTATTGGAAATATTATGATAGGCTAGGTTAATGAGAGGGGAGGGGTGAATCAGTAACTTATCAAATTTAATCCTTAATTAACAATTAATCCCTCATGTGTATTCTAATCTAATTGCATGCATGAGAAACTAAAAACATTAAAGCACATATAACACTTTTGACACATAAGTTGGTCACCTAGAAACCTTCCAAATAGAAAGTAAAACTAGGGTTGTGATGGTACCCACAATCTTTAGTACTATAGTATAAAGTTGGCCTATTAAGGCTTATAATGATCACTTCTAATGATCTTCCCTATTAGGAGCAATAAGGACTTCTATATCTACCTTGCTATTTAAAGGATTTACAAACATACAATGAAGTATGTACTCGGTAAAGGCATTTACACAAGAATATTAGGTATACCTTGTTAAAATATTTGACTAATCCACCTATTAGGATGAAAAAGTAGCTGATTTCTAATCTACAACTTGGTTTGCTAAATGAGATACCATTGAGTATAGAAATCATCTTGCAATTATAGATAAATTATTGTTGCTCATTTTACTACTTGTAGCCTTGTACTTCACTTTTCTACTCTGCTCAACTTGTTATCTCACTTCTATTATTTGTTCATCTCACATTGGATGTGATATAATACATTACATATATACCAATCCAATTTACAAATTACAAAGTCGGCCATAATATACATTTACACAAAATGCACAATGTTGGCCCAAAGTGTAGGAACTTAAGTCCTAAATAATGGCTTGGTGAGGTTCTGATACTTAGCATACACTGTCAATGTTTGACATCATCATGCATGTAGTAGACGTAGAGGCTCAGTCCATACCAATCACATCCAAGTAGTCTTGAACTCAGTTTGTACTAGTGACTCAATGAATATTGTGAAACTTGGCACATAAACTGAATCACTTGCTTAATACTCCATGGTTTGATAAATGCTATCACTATGAGCTTGGTATGAACTGAATCACTTGGTTAACACTGAGTGGCTTGGTCAAAACTAGATTCTCGTTGTTGTAATTGAGAACTCAGTAAGCACTGCATAACTTAGAATATACTAATAAACTCAGCATACACTAAGATGCTCATTTTGTACTACTGATCATCACCATAGTAGTAACTACTCAGTGCAAACTAAATTTTTTCTCTTGGACTCGGTAGCAACTATAGAACTCAGTAGATGCTAAAATGCTTGGTTAACATTGTTAACTATACAGTATGCTTGGTAGATACTTACAATCAGAATAAGTGTATGTCACTAATAAAAAACATGACTATAATGTCAATAATCTCCCCCTCTGGTAAATTAGTGACAAAAATACTTATCAATAAAAAATGAATTCAAAATGTATATGAACACTTTTATCCTTCACCTTATGTCTATGACTTGGTAGAGTGTGTTGTTTTTGAGATTTTTCAAAATTGGTTTCGTAAGAGATGTACCTCTAAGTATCTGTACATGAATTATAATGCTCCCCCATACATAATATTTAGTGTACTATACATCTTTTCACATCTAATATATGCATTTTCTCCTCTTATACACAATATACATTTTGATATACATCTTTTTTATAATCTTCTCTAATTCTCTTGCAACACCTTGCATGTGTACAATGCAATTTTCACTTCTATTGACAGTTCTATCATGTGGTCTGCAATTGAGAAGTTGTTGTCATGGATGAGTTTTTTAGCATGTGTAATGTGGTTATGCAATGTATCCATGTTTGAGAGAATCATGGCCTATATATCTATCAATGTAGATCTTATTTTGGCTTCTTCTTTTAGCAATTTTTCATGCATATCAATTAGGAATCTAATCTTGTTGTAATGGGTAGAGCTGTAGCTTGGGTCAAGTTGCAACTACTATGCACTTTCTTTTAGATCATTATCAATATTCGATAGTTTATCTTTCATTTCCTTAGTGAAAATTGAAATATCGTAGAGTTTACCTAATAGTGAAGACACATTGTTGCAAGACATCTCGAGTGAGCCTAGAATAGTAGATAATTCTACTTGATGGATAGCAATTTACTGAGCAACATTTTCCAAATTTTTGTTCTCAAATTTCTTCTCAGCTCTCTGCTGACCTCTATATTTAGTGCCTCATCAAGGATATTCTTTGCATCTTCTATTATTTAAAATTCCTTGTTTCTTTCTTCTCTAATCCTTTGCTACTTAGCTTTCTTTTGTAGAAGTTCTCCAAATTTTTTCATTTGATCAGGATTGAGATTAGAGATATCCCAATTAGGAATAACAATCTTCTCATCAAGATCAATGTCTTCTTCCTTTTCTTTTCCTTTACCCAATAATTTTGTGCTTGGTTGAGGCTTGGTCTCAACTTTCCTTACACTTATTAATTTCTTGCCAAGAATGGAAACAATTATAGAGATAGTAGGACTCAATGAAAAGGTAGATACTACACTTATTTTTAAAATAACAATAGTAGAAATACCTAGAGATACCAAAATTGATGCAGAAGGAAGTTTGTTCTACTTAGTAGATGCAGTGCTTTTCACTTTAGTTAATGAAGTACTAAGTTGGACAGGTGCAAAAATTGATTCAACACTTGTCCTAACTATGTTTGTCATAATCAATCCTACTAAAGCTTTCTTCAGACTTGATGTTGTCACCATTTGGCTCGAAGAATGAGGAAGTGAGGTGATGACCATTGTAGCAATTTTCTCTAGGTCAGCCTCCTCAATATTCAAACATCTGTGGTAGCTTCCTATCCTTGTTCTTCCTCTTCATCATCTACATTGTTAAAATGTGTAACTTTTTCATCATCAATTTTATCATCTTTTTCTTGTTCATCATCCTCCTTATCACTAACATGCACTAAAAATCACTCAACTTGTGAAGAAGATAAATGTTCTTCCAAGTGTTTGTAGTATTCTTTACTATATGTTCAATGTCATTCAACAACACAAGAAAAGTGTTGAATCTCAAAGTAATCTTTTCTTCATTTGTGTTCAGAGATTCCTTTACCTCCTTGTCATTCAAAATTTGCATGAGTTTCCTTAGGGTTTTATCATATATGTCTTTTGTAAATGTCATGGTATTCTCCCATCTTAGCTTGATCTTCTCCATTAAAACATTAGGAATTTGATGAACAAGCTAATCTAGGGAATATTTCAATTTTCCCATTTTAGATATTACCAAGTCTTCTATTTGCTTCTACTCTTCTACTATCCTAGTCTCATACTTCAATTCCTTGAATTTTGTTATGTCAGCTCCTAATTCTAGTTCTTTTATCCTTTCCTAGAAGGTGTTCGGAGGCCTCTTAAAGATTATATCTCCTCCTTTATCTTATTTCTTCATAGATGATCTTCTTGTAAACATAGCAGTAGATGTCTTGGTAGGCTTTTTAATAATTTCATTACCTTTCTTCTTCAATGGATCTTCATCCTCTAATTCTCTTCACCTTCCTCTATATCTTCACCTTTACCTTTAGTCAATAGAAGAGTGGAACTGGTTTTCAGTTTGGCAATTCTCTTCTTTCCTTTGTTGACTGCCAGAGGGAGTTTGATTTCAAGTTCAATTGTAGCATTTGCCTCATCATAACTACCAAAATATGTAGCTTTAAAGTCTCGAGGTTCATTAATCAATGCCTCAATTATGTCCTTGGTTTCATCTATGTTTACCTCATAACCAAGATATTTTACCCTTACTATCTTTGGTCTAACTAACTAAATATATACTTTGTCACTATCAAACATAAAATAAACATCATCTTTGTAATCACCAACTAATTTCTTAGGAATCTTGAATCTACTATTCATCTTTTCTTTGGATGCATCAAACTAGTTGTTCATAATACTTGCACAATTCTCTCCCATTTCATCCATATATTCATTAATCTGATAAAGAATAGGTACATCATTTCTCCATACTAATGTACCTTTAGATGAGAAAAAATTTTGTACATAGGAAAATAGAAAAGTCAAAAGTGAGCTGAACTTACATGGATTGTTCTTAGAAGTTCTTATATTCTCCATGTTCTTGTTGAATTGGTTCAACATTAACTCGGCAAGGTCAAGTGATAGATTATTCTTGACCACTTTGTATGCTAAGTTTGCTGCTTCACATGACATGCTATTCAGTCTTCTTGAGCTATAAATCTTGTGAGTGATGACATGTATCCTAAACTTGAGTTCCATATCTGTGACATAGCTGATCTTTATTCCCTTTTCATCCCACTCGAAAAGGGTTTTCTTTTCTAGTTTGACTTAACTTAGGGTTTTGGTCATTTATTCTTTTTCCAACATAGGAAGACCAATGCTCCTATGGATCATCCTCTTGGTTATAAAAAAAATAATGCGAGTTAAACCTTTTATTTCAATATGTTGATGCTTTGGTTAAACACATAACTTTTCTAGGGTTTCGTCCATTTCCAATATTTTGATATCTTGAATAGCACACTTAAAATGTGAACAAATATTATTAACTAATAATAACTTTGGTGGAATTTGCAACTGAGCTCCACTCAGATCTAGGGTTTTAGCAATGGTAGGACTCAGCTTAAAATCTAGTGCCTTCCACTCTACACCTTGAATTAACATGTTAGATCCTTTCTTTGATTTTCTACTAGTGCATACCAATTTTTCTTGGTAGGGTTTGAGAGAATATGAAAATCTTCAATAACAATTCACTCAAATTACTTGAATGCTTAGAAGATCATTCTGCATAGATAGCTTTCAAAAATTTGTGGTGAGAAATGACTTTGATTTTCCCTTTTTTATCAAAACTCATCATAAATGTTTCATATGATTATTCACTCAAGTGATAGACTATCATCCACTTCATTTTCATTGAATGCTTAGTAGAGTTATTCATGACTTGGTAATCATACAAAGCTTAGATATTCTAGACTTTGCTCAGTAGGATCTTACAACCTGACCACTCTTGGTAAGGTCTGTAACCTAACCATAGTATGTAATGGTGATCCCTTTGCATCTTGAATGCTGATTGGGATCTTTCATTCTGCTAACTATAATTGATGTGAGATATCTTTAGAATCCTAGTCCTAGTTCTCCTATGAGAGATCAAGTAAAAAAGGTGGGGTCACCCAATTCTTGAGTGACCTGATCATCATTGTTTGGACTTGCATTCTCAGAAGATTTTGGAACTCATTGTTGTCTCATTTGTTTCTTGATGTTATCATCTTTTGCCTTCTTTTCATCTTCAATTCTTCTAGTATTCATATAGTTCTTGGCAAGATGGCCAAATTTTGTACAAATGAAACATCTCCTAGTAGTGTCTCTTGTCCTCATGTGATGTTTCACACAATTTATTACAATGTGTCCAAATTATCCATATTAATGACATTTGTACCAAGTGTTATAGTCCCAACCAAATATAGCTTTAACAATATATTCTACTTAGTTCAATATCTTAGTTTTGCATTCTGAGGATTTGTGCCAATGCTTCTTACATTTATACCATTTTCCTTCAAACTTAAGTTTTTCTTTGCATTCATTAGCCTTATGACCATTCTAGTTGCAATTGTAGCACTTGGCATTGAATTTTTCTTTCCCATTATTCCAACACTTGTTTGTGTTTATCTTAGATTGGTTTTCACAAGTGAGTGTCAACACACTTGAGCCATTTACTTAGTTCGTGCTGAACTAGTAATGCATGTTGAGCACAACATGTAAATATTAGACCGCGCCAAGTCATAGTGAGTGTTGAGCCACTCATGTGTGTGTTTACTAGATAGACCATGCCGATTGATTCAAGAGCTGAGTAAATAGTGAATGCTAAGCAATGTAGGTGTTGAGTCATAGTAGGAAGATCAGTGCATGCCAAGCATCAAAAACTTCACATAGCGAGTAAGACAATTTTGACATATTTGTTTTTAGTGGCACAAGAAACTATGCAAACCATTTTTGAGCTGACTTAAGACTATAATTTGATATTTTGGAGATAAGGATGAACTCTAGTTGGATTCCCTATGTAATTGCATGTAGCCATTCAAAAAATGGGAAGGATTAAATAGTAAAATGGATGAATCTCAACTATATATTCATACCTAACCCTAAGCCACCAAATTATTCTTAAGGAGGATGCAACCCTCAACTCTCTATCGAGTGTGTCAGGAATTGGAGGAGCAAAGAGAGAAGTTTAAATACATAAATAGAGCATTCATGATGATGTAGAAGTTATGAAGTGGGATTGAATTGTAGAATTAGTTAGAAAAAAATAGAGGATAGATAAAATGATACAACATTGAGACATTTGATTGAGAAGGATCAAGAAGACATTGTTTAGAGATGATCTATTATCAAGCAAGCAGAGTGCCAACTATAAGATCTATGTTGAGACATTCTAACAAGTGATTTCAGTCAAATCTATTAAAAGAGTATTCCTAATAAATTGTATGAAATCCTTTTTTTAGGGTGCTTACTTAGTTTTAAGTTGAAGTCCTCTAAAAAGGAACACTTCTAATAGGGTGTTGGAGTCCTCTAACAATGTGAGACCTAACAATCTTTCTAAGCCTTGAATAAGGAAGACCTTTAGTAGGGTATATCATGTTTCATGATCAAAACATTGTAACCTTCATTGGATACACTTTATTACTATAGTAGTGAATATTTTTGGGTGTTATCTCCACCATAGCTTTACCTTCTCACTTGGAGGGTTTTTGTGTAATCATATCTAGTCTTATGTTTGTGAATGGTTCAATGTTTACATGATTTAGATGTATATGCTTTACATGTTATTTTAATTTACTCAGTGAATACATGAGATAGATGTTTGGTGAAAGTTTTATGATTTCAAGTTTAAACTACTGATTCACCCCCCCTCCCCCTCAGAAGTTTACCTTATTGGAAATACAAATGGGAAATGTATACTTCTGGGGGGGTTGAATCAGAAGTACTAATCTCTAACCAATAAAACTTTTAACTTTTAAAACAATGCATGCATAAACATATTGAAATAGCATATAAAGTAAATGTATCCACATAAACACTTGACACCAGATATGATTACCCAAGAAACCCTCAAAGGAAAAGGTAAAACTAGGGTAGGGATGATACCCACAATTCTTGACTACTACAACAATAAAGTTCACCTGTTAAGGTTACATATTTTGATCATTCTCATGATCTCCCTTGTGAAAGGCTTGCCTTGTTAAATTCTTACAAAGGATTGTTAGATCCTACCTTGTTAAAGGATTTTAATACTCTATTAGAAGTGTACCTAGCTAAAGGACTTTAGAACACTCACTTGGAATATCACCCTTTTAAAGGATTTTTCAGTGACTATTAAACCAACCTTAATACAAAGGATTTCATCCTACTAATACAGTTGTTAGAAAGTATAGTAGAATTTTTGATCTAATACACTTACAATCTAATATTTTTTATTTCAAATCCCAATTTAGTTCATCTCAATCCTCTCTGGTCTAATATGAAACTATTGTAACCTTGACCCTTTGTTCTACAAATTGATTCTATAATTTTGTTCTCCTTCTAAGTCACCTTGAATGTGTGTTGATTAGTTTAGCCCTTTCACTATTATCATCACCTTCTCACATGCATTCTCTAATGCTCTCTCTCACACACTAAATTATTAAGCTTTGCCTCCCTTTAAAAAGAATTTGGTGGCTTAGGGTTAGGTATGAATCTATGATCGAGGTTCATCCAACTTTCCCACTCAATTATCTCCATTTTTCTGACTGGTTGCATGTTGATCACATAGGGAATCAAATAGATTCAATCTTATCTTTAAAGCTTCAAGATCTATCCATATGTCAACTCAAAAATGGTTCACATAGTTTTCTATGCCATCACAAACAACTAGGCCAATTCTGTGTTACTCAACACTTGTTGAATACTGATGCTTAGCACATACTATAATTCTATTTGGCTTAGAACTTGAATTTGCTCAACATCTATTGTTCACTCAGCACTTGAAACTTGTTAGGCTCTATCTATTTCCTCAGTACTTACTATTCTCTCGGCACATGAGTGACTTGGTACTCATTGCAACTAGACATCTATACACATTATACTTGCAATATGTTACTAACTTAGCTTGAATTTAGTACATTTCTTAAGTGTGTTGACATTCAATTGTCAAAACCAATCTTTAGATCAACAATCTCCCCCTTTGACATAAGTGGCAAAAACACTTAACTATACATGATGAATCTAACTTCCTTGAGTATAATATACATTCTATTTGGCATATGTACAAAAATTCAAAATTGTTCAAAAGTTTGTAATAGACTATATACCTCAAAAATGTGTGACTCCCCCTAAGTTTACGTGTCTTTTTGGCATCCAAAATCTCTTTGAGTATATTTAATTTGCCTCTACTATTTCTCTTTGGCTTCATTATGATACTCTTTATCTAATGTATTCTAATATGATGCCATGTTTCTACTTTTTTTCTTGTTGCTTCCCCTTTCTTTTCTTTGTTTATTCATTAACTCCCCCTTTCACATGTATCCCCCTTGCATAGCTATTTCTCCCACTTTAAATATTTCTCCCCCTTTTTGAAACTAATGTCAAAGTATTTATACACTAAGTGTGTATTTATCAAGGAAGTTCTTGTTAAATTCCATAACAATTTTGAGAGCAACATCCCATTTGTCTATTGCAACTTCTAGTGATTTGATTTGGATTGTTGTCTCTACTACAAGGTGAACTAAGTTGTATAATGTTGAGAGATTAGGATCTTTCTTTATTACTATCTCATCATAGGCTATTTCTTTTTTTAAAAAATCTCCATATGTGGGGTAAGGGAGGCTTGAATCTAAACTAACTTGGCTCTTGTATTAGCCTCTTCTACTATCAATACAACTAGTTCCTTTTGTGTGTGAAGCATGGAATGAAAATGCTTCTCACTTTGAGCTAAATTCTATGGTAACTACATACCAGATATTTTTAGGTTTCTCTCTAGAATCATAATCCTTTGGCTCATTTCTTGTGTGAAGAGTGTGGGATCAAAAAATTTAGTGTACAGAGAGAATATATCTCAAGTACCTTCTTTAATTATTCTATTTTTGTAGCCAATTCCACTTGTAATAGTGCTATTACACTAGATATTTTCTCATTTACCTTTCCTTGAAACTTCTTTTTAGACCATTCCATGAGTGTTACATTAGTCTCTTGGTCTTCATTTGTCACTTGCTTAACAATTTATGACAATTGTTCCAATATTGGCTGGGTTGCGTCAGGTGTTTACAAGCTAAATTCATCTAGAAGATTTTTTTTTATCTCATGAAGTGATTGCTTTTGTTTATACTCTTTTTTGAGTATTTCTTGGTTCTTTTTCCTTTCTAATGCTTCCTGCATTAGATTGATCTATTCAAGGTTCATGGTTTCATAATAATACTTTGGTATGAAAATTTCTTCATCTAATGTTGGGTCTCCACATTGAAGTACCCTTGCAACCATTGTGGACCTTGAGCCTAATGCTGAAATTTGGAGTGGCATTGCTTCAGTGCTCGACTTCTCAAGGATTTTTGTAGGAGTTCTAGTAGGTGGTAAATTAACCAATGTTTGAATTTCTTCCACTCCTTTTCCTTTAGAATATCCTTCTCTTCTTGAAATACTCCTTGATCAGTCACAATTATTTATGGTGCAGCTTGACTTTTTGCAGTAGGAATAGATGCCACTATCTATCCTATTTCTTCCTATGTTGGCTCCTTTGCAATTTTAGTTTGTTGTTCAAACATGACAACTTTAACTATGGTATCAACCTTAGTTATTGTGTCTTCAGATGCTTTCTCTTGATGTTGTCCACTAGTAGCTATAAGGATGGTAGAAGATGGTTCTTGTGTTTTCACCTTATCCCTAGTTAGATCAGCTATAGCCTTCTACAACTCATCTACATTAACCAATATTGGATTGTCACACAACTTTTCTTGTAAAGTTGATTGGTCAAGGATCTTGTTTAGATCCTCTGTAGCTAGTGGATTTATGTTCTAAATTGAGTTGTTAGGAACATTATTTATGTTGATTGTCTTTGTAGGTGTATTGGTGTCATGTTTAGGGCTTAGTGGTGGCAATTGTGTGTCTAACACACTTTGATCTATTTGCTGCTCCTTAGTAGTTGCCACTTCATTTTTTTGTGTTCCCTCCACTGTGTTATCTTCCTTTTCTTTTTCAAGTTCTCATTCTTTATAATTTCCTACCTCTTTTTCATTATTTCTTCCCTCAAACAGATCCTCCTCTCCTTCCTTAACAATAGTTAGTCCATATATTAGCTTCCACATTTGAGTCAACATCTTCACAACATCTTTAATCTTGTTTTGAAGCATGTTGAATAGTCTATATTTTGGTGCAAAATTTCTACCATGTTTCTTGTTTTCTTTTTTTATTTGGCCTTTTGACAAGTCTGGCATTACTTGTGTCAATGTAGACTCCCTTATTTCCTTCTCTATGTTTTTGCAATAATACCATTTATTTTCAACTATGGAATGTAAATCCTAAGGCATAGTGGTGTCAAATTCAAGTGGAGTATTCTTGAATTTTACTATAGTGGCATACACTGACTCCTCAATCTTAATTTTTTCTTCTCTACTTAATTTATTAAATTCAATGCTTTTTAAACCAGTTAAGTCTTCATTATCGCTAATATTTTCACAAATGCTATCAATATTGGACTTGGATGAATGACTTACCACTCTAAACTAGCTATTGTCATTTGACTCGGTCCTTTCTTTATCAGATTCTGGTTGTGCAATAAATTTCCTCCTTATTTTCTTTTGCACTAGTCCTGATTGCTCAGTAGCTTTCTTCTTCTCTTTTGTTTTCTCTTTTTCCTTTTGAGTGGTGGCCCTTTTAGTTTCTCTTGTGTTTGGAGTAGTAGGCTTGGAAGGGCTTGGTTTAGCAATCTTCTTACCCTTGGGCTAAGCTACTAACTATTTCTTAGCCTTTCTCTTCTTTTTCTCTTGTATTGTTGGTGCTTCCTTAGCTTGTTCTTCCTTAGCACCTTCTTCTTCATCTTCACCCATTCCTTCTATTAGGGCAAGAGGTTCTTGTCCATGTTCTTTTTCTTCTTCTTCTTCTTCATCATCATCTTCTTCATTATCACCTTTAGCACTTTTACCAAATTTAGCTGTTAGTTTCTTGACCAATTAATCTTTCTTCTTTATATTTGAAGCAGTTTTCAACTCCATTTCTACCTTGGATTTTACAACATCATAGTTACCAAAGATCTTTTCTAACTTATCAATTTCCCTAGCAAGTGTAATACCCCAAAATTGGCTCATTGCCATCTCAACCAATTTTGGTCTATTTCTGATCAATTCTAAGTCCTATTCTAATAGGCAATTCTCATTTTGCTATTCGCTACTTGACTTAATTGTCAGATGCAGAAAACCCTAATCTACATTCATCATATTTCTTATTTAATTCCTATATTACGTACTCATATTAGTCGCATTAAAGCTATTTGATTTAATTATAATTTAATTATTAAGTATTTATACTTTAATTAAATTAAATTATATCTTAAGGCTAATGTATTATGCAATTAAATTTATTTAATTTAATAAATGTGCCTATTTTAATTAATTAAACAAAATTATTTAATTAAATGGAGAAAGCTATTTCTAATTAATTAAATGGGAAGTCATTCCTAATTAATTAAATGAAGTTATTTAATTAAATGAGAAAAGCATCTTTAATTAATTAAATAATATTATTTAATTAAATAAAAAAGGTAATTATGAGAGCATATCTCATTTTATTAAATTAAATATCTCAACAAGATCTCTCTTCAATTCAAAAAGGAAAATTCCTAGTTCACTATGAATAAAAAAAGGAATTAAATCAGTTAACTTCTTACTTTTCTCAAATTAAATCAATTAACTCTCTTTAATTTGGGAATCTTCTTTTATGACTAAACCTCATCTTCAATCCTGACCGTTGATTTGAATTGATCTCAACCATTGATGGATTCCAGGAAAGTCTATTTAAGAGACCCTCATCTCTTCATTTTGGAGGATGAATTTGGAGAATTTGTATCGAATCACTGCTGAAATTCATGCTCACGTTTGCTTACATTTTTTGCATACATTCTCATTCTTAGTTTAATCTCATTTTAGTTTAATCATGCATATGCTTAATCTAGTTTGCTTTATTTGTTCTTAGATTACATTGCATCTTTCATTTTAGATTAATTTGCATTCTCGTTCTTAGCTTAATTTCATTGTCAAATCCTTCGTTCTTAGAGGGTCTAGTTGCCTGCACCTTGATTCTGAGGATATTAATAGGCAAAATCCCTTTAGATAGAAGGCAACAGGTCACTTTGCAGGGCAAATTTCGGATGAACAATCTAATGTTCATTTTGAGATGAATCTACATGAAATGACCGTGTTGAAGTGTATGTGTTAGCATAGGCCGCATTTTTACATATACATTTCTGGCACCCACCGTGGGGCTTAGAAATCAATTTTTTGGCCTCATTCTTTTTGTTTTGCATTTTAGTTTTTTATTTATATCTTGTTTTGCAGGTTTGTCTTGTTGCAGGTTTGAAGACACTTCGAAAAGGCATCCAACAATGATGAGAAAATGAACATTTTAGAAACCTCTTCCTCTTCTTTGTCTTAATCTTCTTCTATTTCTCATCTTCTTCTTCTTCCTTCTCATGTTCTAAAATTTTTTAAAAAAAAAAAATTGATCAAAATTCTCTTTTTTAAAATCATTTTTATGATTTTTCATATAAATCATAAAAAGTAGGCCAACTTGATGAATAGGAAAAAATCACATGCAAAATTTCAGATTTTTCTGATTAAAGCTTTATTTTATATATTCTTTAATGATTTTGTCATATGTGAATTATTTGAGCAAGTAAAATAACAATTTTTTAGCTAATTTTTTTTCTGTAGATTTGCAACAATGTCTTTCATCTACAATAAAAATTGCATAATTTTTGGAAAAAAATTGGTTTTTTAGTAATTCGTTAATGGTTTTTCATTGAAAAATTAATTTACATAGTAAATAATTGAATTTAAATCTGAAAATTTTACTGTAGATTTGGGACATGCTTCTTAGTTTTCAGTATATATTTTGGATTTTTTTGAGAAAAAACTGATTTTTTATAATTTTTTAATTTATTTTCATAAAAAAATTAATTCTTGACATAAATCAAAGTATTTCAATCTGAAAATTTTATTGAATGTTTGGGAGGCTTTCTATAGACTACAGTAGAAATTTTAGATTTTTTGGATGATAATTCTATTTTTAATAATTTTTTTATGTGTTTTCATAAAAAAATTATTAACTCATGATGCAAATCTTGAAATTTTAATCAATAATTTTTATTGCAGGTTTTTTTTTTTTTTGGAAAATAGAAAGGAAGAAAGAAGGGCCATCCAAATATGACAAAAGAAAGCAAAAATAAAAATAAAAATGCATCTCGCTTTTGCTAGCTTCAAAAACAACACAAGAATTGTTAAAAATCAGGTAAAATCTACTAAGCGTGTTGCAAGGATCACTATTTAACCTTCCTTATCTGATAACATTTCATTTGGAGCTAAAATGAATATCTCTTGTGTCAAGCTTGTGTGTATTTCCTTTCATGTTCTCATTTTACAACACATGCATAATTTGATACTAGGTTGTGATCTCTATTAGTTTCATCTAGTAGGCTTAGTTATTAGTGATAGATCTAATTAGCTATCTTGGGTTATTGGACTCGCTAATCCATCAGCCCCTCATTCCACCCTGTGGTTGTAAGATCAACACCACGTTAAAGGGGAGGGGTCTATAGGAAATAAGCGTTAAATGCTCCACAAGGCAACCCTTTTGTGCTTTCTAGAACTCACTAATTTCTAAGTTGTGGACTCATTTTGGCTTTTGTGAGGGGTTAAATGTTCCATATCTTTGGACTCTCCTCACAATAGTTAAAGTGTTAAGTGTACCACCTTGTGTTTTTTGATTTCTTTTGGATAGATTTGCTTTCAATAATTGACATCTGTACACACATAGTAATTAAGCCCCCATGAACACTATTCGTGGATCTTGAGGGAGTGGGTTCTTAGTGAAACTCCTCTCTAAGACAGATTCTTTATGGATGGGGAGGATACTTTGAGCATCTCGTAGATAGATGAATCTTCAACTTGTTGATTGAGGCATCCTTTCTCTGGAGAGGTTGATAGATCACTGGGAGATGATATCATAGATCTTTAAGAGATAATCTTAGTTTAGCATGTCAGATTAATCTGTCTGCTTTAATTGGGATAAAGGTGAAAAGGTGTCAAAACCTTGAATTTGGAAGCTAAGTCCCCTTGTGGTATACTACTGTGAGTCGATCACCTTTAGAGAGGGTTAACCGTAGCAGACAATCCCTCTACAGGGAAAACTGCATTGACGGAACCTCAAGCGGTAATAGCCATTTTCGCATTGGTAGTGACAACCACTATATAAATTTCCTTATGGAAGAAATCTCCATGGGTGTGGTTCATTGTGGGTTGTCAGATCTCCCTAGCAGCTCTTGAAGATTAAGTTCTCGGACTGTGTCAAAACCTCGGTGTGCCGGGATTGGAGGTCACCCCTGTGAGTCATAAAAGTTGCAGAGTCAAACCATTACTAAAAACCTTAGAGAGGGAAAATTTTTACTTTCTAGGAATGTGTGCAATGATTGCAAAACTCTTTGAAAACATACATAATTAGCTCTCTTAGGAATCAGTGCATACTAAGTCACTTGATTGTTCATGTGCAAGGTTGCTTTTTCCCTTGCTCATTGTTTTCAGACATGCTTGATATCACCTGCTTGCTATTCTACATGCATTTTTATCTTCTTGTTTACTAAAACGATCTAAAAAGTCCAAAAATGTTGCCAAAATTAGTTGCTGTTGTAAAACTAGTCTGCCTTCTCGCACGAAAACTTTTTCAGTCTCGCGCGAAATCATTTTGTCCTCGCGCGAAATTAAAACTACTGTCATGAATCTTCGCATGACCCTGTGAGCTTTCTTGTGCAAAATTAAAAACTGTTACTGAACTTCATGCGAGTCATAAAACTTCTTCGTGTGACTTGCAAAAATTCTTTGCACAACCAATAAGGTTTCTCGCGTGAGACTTTGTGTCAGCATTTTCACTTTTGGTTTGATTTATCTATCTACGATCTGCACACTATCCTTTTTTGTGTCTGTTTGTCACTTTCTATCTGCAAACATTCCTCAAACAGTGGCATCCTGCTTAGCTAATGACTTGCGATCCATACTTTAACTAGTCTTGTCTCTCAGTTAGCTTGCTCTTGTCCTTTAGTGCTTGTTGTACTCTGTGTCATGATAGTCATAATCTTTGGTTGTTCTAGCCTTCAAATCAGACTATTCATACCTTAGTATACTACACTCTTATCTTGCTTTTCTGAGACTACGTTCTAGTGTGGTCCTTGTCTATGCTGCTACTTTTTGTCATTGTCTATGACTGTGGCAAGTTGACTTATGCTCTAAAACTTGGCTGTCACTACTTGAAACATAGTACATCAAAATGGCTAACAACAAATGTGCTAAATCCAATCTTCCTAGTGAGAAAGAAGGGATTCTTATTGCAAACATGAAGCAAAAAATCCAATCAATGAATGCTCAACTTCAAAGACTAAAAGAAGAGGAAAACACATCATCGAACAAATTCTCCTTGAGATAAATTTTCCCTTCCTTCTATGACAACCAAAAATCACATTCTTGTGATCTTGAATCCAAGACATTTGAGAACACCTCACATACACCCAAGAAATCTAGAAATATTTTTGAAGAAAAACCTTGGGAACCTAAACCAAAGCATGATTTCACCCCTTTGGGAAGATCTTATGAATCAACTTTGGAAGAACTTCTTCAAAAGAAACTCATTGTGTTACCTAAGGTCACTTTTGCAGGAGTTTCCTTTATGAGTAACTATTGTGCCTATCACAGACATAATTTACATAAAACTTCACATTGTAAGGAGTTGAAAAACAAGATCCAAGATCTCTTTGACAAAGGCATAATTCAAAAATCTAAGCTCTCAGCTACTAAAGATTCTACTCTCAAGAAGGATCAACCTCAAGAAACCATGTCTAGTAATGGTTCAAACACAACTTCTACTTCCTCCAACATACATCCACCTTCTAAATTGTCCAAACTTTCCAACACATATTTACCCCAGTTGACTATGTGTACCCTCAAGCACTACCTTTAAAGGAAACTAAAGCTAATCTTGACTTAGTTGCAAACCTCTCCCATACTACACAAAGCAAAGATCCAAAACCTCCATGTTTTGCTCCTCCTATTATCCCCAATCCAACTATTGCTCCATTGTCCCTTCAAGAGCCTATTATGGAGCTTCCAGAAATATATCCAAATACGGATTCAGATACTCCCTCATCCTTGGATTTGGTTTCATGTCAAGAGGACCACTTAAATGATGAAGGAACAAGTGTTGATCAAGACCAAGATTCCTTCATCCCCTTTCAAATCTTCCAAGATCTCGTGTCTCCATCTCAAGAGCCACATAGTCCTCCATATCCCATGCCATGCACCTCTACTAAGCAAGATCAAGATATTCCTTCCACCATCCTTAAGGAGATTACAAAAGACCAAGAGAAGGATACTTTTCCTATGTTATCCAAAATTCCTTTTGTAGAGAAAAGTGTTCCCTCGCTCTCTTATTCTACCTTGCTACATTCACTTCCAAACTATGCTCAAGCTTTAAATACTTCTATCAAAGGTATTTCTCCTATAATAGTTACTCATAAATCTATTGATGACTTTGGTCATATTGCTAACTCTAAAGATGTTGATATCCATACTCATGGTCCATTCACATCTTCTAAATCTATCCTTGGTCCCTACCCATCTAAGCTAAAACCTTCAAGTCTTCCATCCATATTGGGTCCTTATGTTCCTCTATATCTGACTGCCACTATCATCTCATTACACGTTCCTCCTACCCTACCCCAAGATCAACAAAGATACACATACTTGAACTCTTCACGTCCGCCTTTCCATCTAAACCAGTCATATTGGCCTCATTCATCCATAAATCCCAAGTCCTTTGGAAGCAATTTGGATGATCAACTCAAACACAAGTGCATGAATCCATCCTCAAAATTTCACTATGTCTCCTCTAATCGACATGTGAATGTCGAGACCACAAAGGTCCACTATTGAAAGAGCTCAACCAAAGAAAGTATGGGTTCTTAAATCTGTTATTGAAGAAATGTGTTCCAAAGCATCTAATGAAAAATCAAAAGCTATATGGATTCCCAAGTCTCTTTTGAAGGACTTGAATATTGAAAACAAATCAAAGTTGACATTCAAGCTTCCAAAGGCTTCCACTCCATCTTCTTCCCAACATCTTCCTAAAAAGGTTTCAAAACCTTCTACTCCACCCCTCTCCAAAATGGCTTTTCTACCTCATATATCTAAGCCTCAAGCTATTTCATCCATATTTCCTCCATCATTCCACTACCCTTCAAGGTGTGTGTCAATGTTGATCTTGCCTAATATCTCATCCACCCTCATGAGATTCTCTAAATCTTATGCCTGCTTGCCATCCTTGCTTGTTTCAGTCTTCCAAAACCAACAACCTTATCCTCCATCTACCTCTCATTTTTCTATCATTTCCCTTTCATTACCTTATCAGCATCTTTGAGTGTACCTTGCTATGGCCTTGGCTTATCATAACTTATCTTTCTTATAGTAGCACTATTCAAATTGAAGAAGGCTTGAATTCTTTCCAAAAACTCTAAAAATCCAAAAAAAAAAAGAAAAAAAAGAAAAAAAGAAAAAAATGTGCCTCGGTGAAAACCTGGAAATAGGCACCTTGGTAGCAAAAATAAAGATAAATAAATCCATCCTATGGTGAAAACCACTTCTTGTGGCGCCTTGGATAAGTACCATGATGAAAACCTGATAAATAGGCATCATGCATAATTCTTCTATCCATGACATCCTATCATGATCTTGCTTATCCTTCAGATGTCCTCATTCCTGAAGTCATTCACTCATAACCTCCATAAAAAAACTTTGATGTCCTATTCAGTTAACCCTTTGGTCTTGATCAATGAAAGAAAGAAGAAAACTCAGTTCTTAGCAATCTCTTGACATGGTCATTTTCTTGGATTACTTACACAATACCCTTCATTACACCATGAGCTTATATTGTTATATCTTTTTCCCTAGCTTGGGTAATCTTATGAAGCCTTTCCTTGAGGGTAACATCCACTACTTCATACTCCTTTTCTTTCCATCCACCAGCTTGTTACTACATCTCATCCTACATATTGTCTTGCACCTTGCTAGACACAACAAAATCAAGGTGATCCTTCTTGAGAGCTAGTAATCTCTGACAAAAATCTAAAAATTGGAAAGAGTCCTAAAAAAAAATTGTTACCCTGGTAAAAACCTAGCAATAGGTGCCTTCGTAACACCAAAAAAAGTGAAAAATATCAAAAATACAAAAAAAAATAAAAAAATACAAAAATACAAAAAAAATTGAAAAAAGAGAAAACTATCCAAGAAGGTAAAAACCTAGTAAACAGGTGCCTCTTGTTCCCAATGACTCACCTTGCAGTGAATCTTCTGGCTATTCTGTACAGTCGCTTTCGTGCTTTCGCTTTCTTGCTTTTCCTGCTCATGTATCCATGGATTGAGTCTTGTCCTAGCTCGGGGGCATCCCCCCTTAGTGTCACCCTTTTCGAGGTTCTCCTCATAGAATCTCTTTTGTGATAGTCACCAGTTGTTTCAAACTGCGTCTGCCTACTGTCACTAGTGTCATGCTTTTCAAGATTCTCCTCATAGAATCTCTTTCGCAACAGTCACCAGTTGTTTCAGCTGTGTCTGCCTATTGTTGCTTAGGTCACATCTCCAGCTTCATTTATGGAAGATCTCTATTGCATCAGTCATTGATCATTCTGGTTGTATCTATCTACTATTGCCCAATCCTCTTTAGGTTCTTCATCATGAAGATTCCTCTTTGACATCAATCACCAGTCATTTTGACCGTGTCTGCCTACTGTTGTCACCCTACTAAAGAGATTTCTTTCGAATGTATTCTCGACATTAGCACTTGACATCAATCCCAAAACATTGAACTCAAAACTGATATACTTGTTTGGATATGCTGAGCATTTTCTTTGTTTTCTTTTTTTTTCTTTATCATATCTCCTCGAGCAACTCGATGATGTCATCTTTGACTAGAGAAGTAATGACTGGGGGCATGATCCTTTTCTTTGCTTTCTGTTTGCGATTTAGTTCCAATAAGTTGATATATTCCTATAAGAGGGGTGTCCACTATAAGAGCCTCCATCTCGTATTGGATGGCCATGTGTACCTCGACTTCTTTTATATGAATACACCAATAATGTTGGTTCTTCTCCTTGTTTGTTGGAGTGAACTCTTCATGATATAGTAAATACTAATACTCGTCCTGCTAAGTGAACATATGGGTCATTGCGAGTATATCTAGCACACTTTTGTCTCAGGTTACGAATGCAAGGGTCATTGCGGCCAGCATGAATACTGAATACTTAGCATAAGAGGGATCTCCCGTGTGTTTGGTGTGCCTGTCATGCAAGCAACATTTAGGTCATCCTAGCATTTATGCTCTGATGCTTATGTTAACTTGCTACATTAAAAGGGACAAATGTTCTGGTCATTCTAGCTTCTTGTGCCTCGAATGCTTACATTTAATCCTGACAAACCAATAATGTATGTTATATTCATATTTCCATGATTGCAATGTCAGTGGGAATTGTATGACCTACGAGCTTTGTTCTATATCCAATGATGATAAATCGTCGAGGCTTGGTAACCAGACCTAGGGTTGCATTTAACATAGTCTTGCATTACATACTTCACTTGCATAAGCATGCAATTCTATTGCAAATCTACTTTCACCTTCTCTGATGAGGGATTGTTGATCTCTTCAAAGTATCATGAACTACACAAATGATTGATTAATCACCCTCTTGGCTACTTTGGTTGCTCTGAACCCATTTTTCAGGATCAAATTTGAAATCTGACACACTTAAGTGGCTCAAAATGCATTTAAAATTTTTTTGCAATCCAAATCTTTCTGATACTTTACAATTCTTGGAATCTTTTCAACTCAAACTTGGTCTTTTGGATCTCAAAATCACTTTGGATCAACCTCCAAATTTCTTTTGATCATTCTGATCTCTTCATATTTCTTCAGATTATTCCGATCTCTTCATATTTCTTCAGATCGTTCTGATCTCTTCATATTTCTTTAAGATCATTATGATCTCTTCTTTATTCTTTAGATCATTCTGATCTCTTCTACATTACGTTAAATCTCAGATTTCTTCTATTGCTTTACATCATATTTCTGGTGTGTCATCTTTCGATTTCGCTCTCGAGGGGGCAGGATGATTACATCATTGAACTAAATTTCAAATCAATTTGAATCTTCATTGTTTGGGGCATCTTGTTCCCATCTTATGTCCTCATCACTTGGGGCATCTCGTCACTCAGGGCATTTTGTTCCCTTCTATCTAGCATCTTTTCCATCTATCTTATCTTTTCATCAACTAATCAATCTTATAACAACTCTTCTTAGAGTTCAATGGATAGGTATTGGGAAAGTCTAAACCCTGACTCCTGAGGATCAAGCCTTGTTCTGGGGATGATTCTATGACTCATGATGGGACCTTGTTATCTTTTATCAATCTTAGGTATCTAGGTGTTCTATCTGGATACTTGAAGGTTAGGCTCTGTTCTGGAGATAGTCTTCTAAATGCTATCAATCTTAGGTATCTAGGTGTTCTATCTAGATCCTTGAAGGTTAAGCTCCATTCTGGAGATAGTCTTCTAAATGCTATTATTCTTGGGTATCTAGGTGTTCTATCTGGATCCTTGAAGGTTAAGCTCTGTTCTGGAGATAATCTTCTAAATGCTATCAATTTCAGGTATCTAGATATTCTGTCTGGATCCTTAAAGATTACGCTTCATTCTGGAGATAGTCTTTTAAATGCTATCAATCTTAGGTATCTAGGTGCTCTACTTCGATTCCTTGGGATTAAGCTCTGTTCTAGAGATAATCCTTAAAAGCTTATCAATTGGTCTCTGTGTCATCACCTTCGGAACCAATCTCATGTTTGCATCATGCTTTCTAATTATCTTTGAATTGAACATGTTGCTCGCACATTCATTCAAAGAGGGGCAAAATGTAATACCCCAAAATTGGCTCATTGCCATCTCAACCAATTTTGGTCTATTTCTGATCAATTCTAAGTCCTATTCTAATAGGCAATTCTCATTTTGCTATTCGCTACTTGACTTAATTGTCAGATGCAGAAAACCCTAATCTGCATTCATCATATTTCTTATTTAATTCCTATACTACGTACTCATATTAGTCGCATTAAACCTATTTGATTTAATTATAATTTAATTATTAAGTATTTATATTTTAATTAAATTAAATTATATCTTAAGGCTAATGTACTATGGAATTAAATTTATTTAATTTAATAAATGTGTCTATTTTAATTAATTAAACAAAATTATTTAATTAAATGGAGAAAGCTATTTCTAATTAATTAAATGGGAAGTCATTCCTAATTAATTAAATGAAGTTATTTAATTAAATGAGAAAAGCATCTTTAATTAATTAAATAATATTATTTAATTAAATAAAAAAGGTAATTATGAGAGCATTTCTCATTTTATTAAATTAAATATCTCAACAACATCTCTCTTCAGTTCAAAAAGGAAAATTCCTAGTTCACTATGAATAAAAAAAGGAATTAAATTAGTTAACTCCTTACTTTTCTCAAATTAAATCAATTAACTCTCTTTAATTTGGGAATCTTCCTTTATGACTGAACCTCATCTTCAATCCTGACCATTGATCTGAATCGATCTCAACCATTGATGGATTCCAGGAAAGTCTATTTAAGATACCCTCATCTCTTCATTTTGGAGGATGAATTTGGAGAATTTGCATCAAATCGCTGCTGAAATTCATGCTCACGTTTGCTTACATTGTTTGCATACATTCTCATTCTTAGTTTAATCTCATTTTAGTTTAATCATGCATATGCTTAATCTAGTTTTCTTTATTTGTTCTTAGATTACATTGCATCTTTCATTTTAGATTAATTTGCATTCTCATTCTTAGCTTAATTTCATTGTCAAATCCTACGTTCTTAGAGGTTCTGGTTGCCTGCACCTTGATTCTGAGGATATTAACAGGAAAAATCCCTTTAGATAGAAGGCAACAGGTCGCTGTGCAGGGAAAATTTTGGATGAACAATCCAATGTTCATTTCGAGATGAATCTGTATGCAATGACCGTGTTGAAGTGTGTGTGTTAGCATAGGCCGCATTTTCACATATACAGTAAGTAATGCAGTGATGGTTGCTGATGCTTCATCTATATTAATCTCATACCCCAAAGGCCTTAGCCATCTGACTCTAGGTATTGTAGCCTAGATAAATGTGTAACCAATGTCTACCAAGAAACATATGCCATTGTAGTATTTCTCTACTAGGGAAACTAGGATTCTAAATCTTTGTTTTATGGTCTTCTTGAAATACTCAAAATAACTAGTCATTATAGTCTCAAAATTGTCTCCCATTTTCTCTATGTACTCATTAACTTGTATAGCTACAAACCTATTATTCTTCCATCCTACCTTACCAGAAGAAGGAAAATCATTCTAAACATATAAAAATATACATACCAAATTAAACAAAATTTGTATTAAGCTCCTTTTGATCTCCTTATAGCTCCTAGGTTCTCCATGATTTTTTGCAATTGTATCTCATCCAGATCATAAGTATGATCTTTCTTTACAATTTTGTAAACTACAACAATTGCAATACATGACACACTATTTAGTTGTCTTGACTAATAAAATTTGTAAGATGTGACCGTCATAACAAATTCAAGAAGTGGATCCTTGATAGTATCAATTGTTATTCCCCTCTTATTCCACTTTTCCCTTATATTCTTCTAAATTACTTCTTTTGAGTCATTTCCTAGGGTTTTGGGCCATTCTAGGGTTGGACACCCTGTAATCCTATGCACAATCCTCTTTGGTATTTTGATGGGTCTTCCTTCTAACCATAGACATCCATCATGGATTCTACTCAAAATAATTCTTATCCATTCAGTCTTAAAGATGGTAGGGAAATCTAGGGCATGGGTTAAGCCCTTTCTCTCATTGATCTGAATTTCTTCCTTCAACACTCCATTCTCACATAATTTGTCATATGCCTAATTAATTTCCATGCCTCCAATTGCTCCAACCTTGCAATTGTAGAATTTCCTTACATCCTAAACCATTATGACCTTGGGTGGAATGATTGACAATGCCCTTGTTGGGTCATTCTTATTTGCAACGTTAGGAATAGGCCTAAAATCTAGTTACTTGACTTCATTACTAGCCAAATAAACTTCAAAAGGTTACTTATCCTTAGGATTTCTAGAGCTAGAGGCCATTTTGTAAGCTAGGGTTTCAAAAGATATTAAACTGCGTAACTCAACAAGTGAAGAACACTTTTAAAACAATGAAACATTGTGTGATCTTGGCTAGAATCTATGCAAAATCTTCAATCTCTTCTCACCAATTATTATTTTTCTTTGTTGATCTTTCTCTATGTTCATAATGACAAAAAATGGGTGAAAATATGCCTTATACCTTTTCAAAACATTTCATTTAATGCATGGAGCATATACAACTATAAACTCAACTTCTATGCAATTTCTGCTTTACTTGACATCCATTGATTTTTCATCACTTAAAATTCACTATACTTACCTTCACTTGGTAGATACTATTGACTCAACTTCAATTGGCTTTTCTTGACAACTCAGCACACACTTGAATTTACTTAGCAATTGAAGAGAACTTTTCACACTCGACAGTAAGATGAAAACTTAAAGTTTTGACCTTGGTTTTTCCTTGTTAACTTGCATCTTTATTCATGCTAGTTTGTTCTTTTTAGTAATAACTTTCCCTGGAACTGATGTATGATGAGGCATTTAAATATTAGTCCCACATACCTCTCTTTACTTAGTTTGATGAAGTTTGACCACTTAATCCTTTAGGTGAAGTAATCCCTTCATTTGATGTGTTGCATCCATCTTTCTTCTTCCATTTCTTTTTCATCTCTCATCTAATTTGCTCAACATCTACCTTTACTTTTCCTTTATTCAACTCTGAGTTAGATGCTTTTGTCCTTATTGGGTAGTGCTTTTTGATATGACTAGTCTTCAAACAAGTAAAGCATTTGATTTGACTCAACCATCTATTGTAGCCACCTCCAAAATGTTTTCTTATGCAATTATTAGGAATGTGTCCATACTCTTGATAATAATGACAGTTGTATCTTGTATTGTAATCCCAATTATAGGAATTTTCATGGCTTCTTCCCTTGTTTGATGACCATGCAGACTTGGCTCTATGTTCAAAGGCTTTGTGTCCAAACTTTTGACAATTATAGTAGCATCCTTAAAATCTTGGTGTGAGCATGGTCCTTGTTCTACATTCATGTGTCTGATGACTTTGTTTGTTGCACTTGTAACAATGTCTCATGTTCTTTGACTTAGCACTCTGACTAGCATTCTTACTCCTATAAACATTAGTTGTGTGTCCTTTCTTTCCACAATGATGACAAGAAGGTTTAGCATTCTTACCTTTATTGCTTCTTTCTTTAGCAGCTTTGGATGATTCTCCTTATCAAATGTTTGTGTAGCCTAATCTTGATGTGTCTTTACTAGATCTAGGGTATTTTAGTAATTCTTCAAAATACTTGATGACTTCATTTGGCTTGTTGAAACTTTCAATATACTCATTCTCTCTTTTTAGGTCATTCTACAGTTGTTCATTTTGCAACTTCAATGTAGTTATCTCAATTTCCTTGACATTCAACTCATGATGGGCATTCATCATTTGGCTTAGGGTGTCCAATTTCATGTTTGAGATCCTAGAAAACTCTGCTGATTTTTCTTCCAATGCATTTTCCAAGATTCTTTTGTCTTCTTCAATCATGGCCTTTTCTTCTATAGATTTCTTCTTTTGTTTAGTCACCTTACATAGCACTATAGCTTGTGATTTTTGCTCCAACTTGAGGATTTTGATCTTGTCAACTTCTGTCCTATTTTTGTCCATGAGATCTAGAATTGCTACATTAAATTCACAGGAGTAACCATCTACAAATAATTTTGTGGTGTCAATCTCCTTGTAATAAGTTCCATTTACTACTATATCAATCTCTTTCCTTCTCTTTAGTGAATTTCTCAAGGCATCTCTAGCTTCATTTAATTGTTGTAGTAAGAGATGTATCTCAATCTCTTGATTCTCAATAGTCTTTCCCAACTTGTAAACCTCCATCTCAAGATCTTTTCTCCAAGTTGTAAGGCATCTCTTGATGAGAACTTAGCTCTGATAACAATTGTTGGAAATACAAATGGGAAATCTACACTTCTAAGGGGGAGAGGGGGAGTGAATCAAAAGTACTAATCTCTAACTAATAAAACTTTTAACTTTTAAAATAATGCATGCATAAAAATATTGAAATATCATGTAAAGTAAATGCATCCACATAAACACACACTAGATATGATTACCCAAAAACCCTCCAATGAGAAGGGAAAATTGGGGTGGGGATGACACCCACAATTCGTCACTACTATAGCAATAAAGTTTACCTACTAAGGTTACATATTTTGACCATTCTCATGATCTATCTTGTGAAAGGCATACCTTGTTAAAGGCTTACAAAGGATTGTTAGATCCCACCATGTTAAAGGATTTTAAAACCCTATTAGAAGTGTGCTAGCTAAAGGACTTTAGAACAATCACTTGGAATGTCATCATGTTAAAGGATTTTTCAATCACTATTAAATCAACCTTAATACAAAGGATTTCATCATATTGATATAGTTGTTATAAAGTATAGTAGAATGTTTTATTAGATACACTTACAATCTAATATTGCCTATTTTATATCCCAATTTAGTTCTTCTTGATCCTCTCTAATCTGATATGAAATTGCTATAACCTCAATCCTCTATTCTGCAAATTGATTCTGTAATTCTGTCTTTCTTCTAAGTCACCTTGAATGTATGTTGATCAATTCACCCTTTTCACTAATATCATCACCTTCTTGTATGTATTCTCTAATGCTCTCTCTCACATACTAAATTATGGGGCTTTGTCTCCATTTAAAATGAATTTGGTGGCTCAGGGTTAGATATGAATCTACAATTGAGATTCATCCAACTTTCCCACTTAATTCTCTCCATTTTTCTAATTGGTTGCATGTTGATCACATAGGGAATCAAATAGATTCAATCTTATCTTTAAAGCTTCAAGATCTATCCATATGTTAGCTCAAAAATGGTTTACATAGTTATTTGTGCCATCATAAATAACTAGGCCAATTTTGTGCTACTCAGGACTTGTTCAATACAGATGCTCAGCACAAACTATAATTATTTCTAGTCAACACTTAAACTTTATCAACATCTATTGTTCACATGGCACTTGAAACTTTCTTGGCTCTATCTATTTTCTCTGCTCTTACTATTTACTCAGCACATGAGTGACTCAACACTCATTACAACTTGGCATCTATACACATTATATTTTGCATACGTTACTAAATCAGCATGAACTTAGTAAATTTCTTAAGTGTGTTGACACTCAATTGTCAAAACCAATCTTGAGATCAACATACCTTTCCTATTGTAATTTCATCAATTGGTATCAAACCCTAGTTCTCTAAAAGAGAAGCTTTAGTAGCTTTGAGGAAAGATCTTCAAATGGAAATCTACAAGTTGGTTAAGACTATTGAGAACTAGGAGATTGAAATACAACTCATACTACATCATCTAAATCAATGATGCAGGAGCATCCCGAGTTTCCTTGTAATCTTGAGTTTTTTTTGTTCATTGCGCTAGTTGATGTTGAGTTGCCAGTTTCCAGTTGATGTTGATTTGCTAGTTTCTAGTTGATGTCGAGTTACCAATTTCTAGTTGATGCCGAGTTGCTAGTTTCTAGTTGATGTTGAGTTGCCAGTTTCTAGTTGATGCCAAGTTACTAGTTTCTAGTTGTTGTCAAGTGTCAGTTTTCCTTCATGTGCCAAGTTACCTAGTGTATGCTGAGTGTCAATATTTAGATGTGATTTTTGTGAGCTGACTTGCAAATTTTATTTTTGATCATGACATTTATGTTAAGATCTTTTCTTGGGATGTGTCCAGACCATTTTTGGGTTGGTTTTCCTCTTATGTAATGTTCTAGAATAATCTATAAGCCATTTTGGCAAGTATATATAGAATGTTTAGGCTTAGAGTTAGGCAAGTTTGGAGAGAGGATTAGAGAGTAGAATAGAAAGTGCAAATTTAGTAGTTGGATCTTTGAATGTGAATGTACTTGTAATTTGTTGTAACCTAGAAGGCCTTACAGTTGAGCATTTATGAAGATATTTTGATGAATCAATAAAAGTATTTTACTCTTCTTCCTCCTTTGGTTGTTGTTCTTTGTGTCTGCTTCTATTGTCTTAACTCTTGTAGGGTGGTTTAGATAGCTAGGTGAGCCTTTGGCCTTAGTTATTCATCCTTTGCCTACATCAATCAAGCAAGAGAAGATCTATAGAATTCTTTGAAGAGAAGGAAAGAAATTTCTATTACACATAATGACGAACAATACAAAGAGATAGACACTACTAAGCTATTTGAAAATGGAGACTCCAATGAATTTAATGCAGTAGTTGTAGATCTAATGGAAAAGAATAGAGTCCAAGCTAAGGAAATTAGAAATCTCAAGTTAAAGCAAGAATCACAAGCTATACTACTATGTGAGGTAACTAAAAAAATGAAGAAAAATATGGAAGACAAAGCCATGATCGAAGAAGACAGAAGAATTTTGGCCAACAGACTGGAAGAGAAGTCAATAGAGCTAACCAATATTTTCAATATGTAATTGGATGCTCTAAGCCAAATGATGAATGCCAACTATGAATTGAATGTCAAGGACATTGAGATAATTACATTGAAGTTTTAGAATGAACAATTGCAGAGTGATGTAAAGAGAGAAAAGGAATTTGTTAAAAGTTTCAACAAACCAAATGAAGCCATCAAATACTTTGAATAATTATTGAGATCCCCTCGATCCAAGAATGATACATCAAGACTGGGTTACACAAGCACTGAAGAAGGAGAATCATCCAAAAATGCAGAAGAAAGAAACAACAAAGGTAAGAACTCCAAACCTACTTGTCATAATTGTAGTAAGAAAGGACATACTACTAATGTGTGCAAGAGCAAGACTACAAATTAGAATGTCAAGCCTAAGAATATGATTCATTGTCATAAGTGCAAAAAGAAAGGTCATCATGCATATGAATGTAGAACTAGGACCATGCATACAAAAATATTTGAAGTGTATTGCTACAATTGTTAGAAGTATGCACATAGAGCTTTTGAATGCAAATCAAAATCCATGTGGTCATCAAATAGGAAAACAAAGGTAAGGAACAATGACAACTCTTATAACTAGGGTTTTAATACAAGATATAGTTGTCATTATTATCAAGAATATGGATATGTTCCTGATAATTGTATTAGGACACACTTCAAACATAACTACCAAAGGTGGCTGAGTCAAACTACATGTTTCAATTTAGTGAAGACTAGTCACATTAGTAGGTGTTGTCCAACTAGGTCAAAGGCACCAAGTTGTGAGCTTGATAAAGGAAAAGGTAAGGCACATGTTAAAAACATCAAAGATGAGATGAATAAGACATGGAAAATTAAATTTTTTTGCAACACATCAAATCGAGAAGGGATCACTTCACCCAATGGGTCAGGTGGTCACACCTCACCAAACTAGGCAATCAAGAGGTATGTGGGTCCGATATTTAAAGGCTATATCATACATCAGTTCCAAAAGGAGATAGTAATGAAAGGACTACATTAGCATGAATAAAGATGGAAGATGTTGTTAGGAATTAAAGATAAATCTTTAAGTTTTTCATGTTGTTGCTGAGCATGAAAAGTTTTCTATATGTGCCAAGTGGAATGTAAGAAGATTCTGAGCTATCAGACTAGGTAGTTCATGTCAAGTTCATTGTAGTTGCTAAGTGAACAAAAAATTGGTTGATGCCAAGCTTAGAGTTGTGTAAGCACTCAACACTAAATGCAAGGTTTTCAAAGGATATTTGATTAATTTTAGCTCATTTTTCATCATTTCAATTTTGAGAAAGAGTGAGTAGAGAAGAAGGTGATCTAGAAATCCATTCAAAGTAGTTGTAAGAGATTTGAGTAGTGATCTCATGCTAGTTCATCAGATTTCACAAGGTATTTATAGGGTGCTAAGCTACATAGTTTTAATTTTCATAAACCCTAGTTTCACATTTTGGCATCAAGTTTGAAGAATGTTGAAGGGATGGAGGTTTTAAATGTTTAGTTAGTCAATAATGAAGTTAAGAAACCCATTTTCAAATTCATTCCTAACATTGCATATGAGCAAGACCCTTCTGGCACATAGTCTATGATTTTACCAAATGTAATAATGGTACAAGATGTGAGAAAATGCTACCACTATAAGATAGGAAGCATTGGTGACATGGTTCAAGGGTGAATATAATAGGTTATGTGAAAATCTTGTTTTGAAAGAAGAGTTCAAAATTGTTGAGAGAAAGGAATTGACATGAGCCTTAGATTTTCCAAATGTGTTTAAGATAGAATGGATTAGAATAGTACCTAGCCAAATCCATGATGGTTCCTTATGGCTAGAGTATGGACCTATTAAAATTACTAAGAGGATAATCCATAGGGTTACTAGCGACCCAACCCTAGATCAGCCAAAGACACTAAGAAGTGATTCTAAAGAAATGATTGAAAATAATATTGGAGCTATCTAGAATAAAAGAGGTATGACAATAAACACAATCACTAATCCTCTTATTAACTCTACTATAAGGGTAATATTACACAAGATCTATCAATCCACTAGATTGAATAGTGTACCCTATATATAGCTGTGGATGTTGGATACACGATTGTTAAGAAAGATCATACATATGATCTATCAAAACTACAATTACAACAATTTATTGAGAACCTTGGAGCAATCCAAAGAATTAAGTGTGCACAATAAATTTTGATTTGTATATTATTTTCTGTAAAAAATGCATTCCCTTCATTTGGTACTGTGAGATGGAAGACCAACAGATTAGTTGTAGTATAGAGTGATGAGTAAATTGAGTAGCTAGGAAAAAAAATTGAATCCTTAATGGCTAGTTACTTTGAAGATTTCAAAAAGTTAATGAAGGAAAGAATAAGAATACCATAATATTTAGTTGAGAAACATTATAATTATGTATGTTTTCTTGTGGATACTAATTCCATATTTTTATAAGCTACCACACATAGGGTAAGATGGTTGAGACCCTTAGTCTAGAAGATAAATATAGATGAAGCCTCTGCATCTATAACAACTCTACTAGTAGAAGAGGTGGACAAAAGTACAATTTTTTTGGAAATTATGAAGTGGTAAAGTCCAAGATCACCATGGAACTAAAAACTACTTCAATTATCAAGAAGAAGGACAAGCTAGTAAAGAAGTTGAAAGCCAAATTTGGAAAAGGTTTCAAGGAGGAAAAGGAAACAAAAGAAAAGGATGAAGAAGAAAAAGGAACTCAAGCACAAGAACCTCTAGCATTGACACAGGTCATGGGAGAAGATAAAGAAGAGGAGGAGACTGAAGGTGTAGAGGGAGAAGAAGTTGAGGAAGCACCCACTCCTACCAAGAAAAAGAAGAGGAAGGCCAAGGAACAACCTATGGAAAGGACAAAGAAAATTGCCAAACCAAGTTAGCCAAAGTTCACTGCACCTACAACAAGAGCCAACACACATGCTATGACACAAAAAGCCAAGCAAAAGACAAAAAAAAGAAAAAGAGGTCAAGAGAAAAAGAGACCAAGAAGAAAGTATATGGAACAAAAATATTTTGATGAAGAGAAAACAAAGTTAGATGCCAACAACCAATTTAAGGTGGTGAGTCACAATCCTCTCTTAGATCTTGAAAATTTATGTGAAAATGTTAACAACAATGTAGGTCTATCAAGATACAGTCATGTTGATTTTGAAAAATTGGGTAAAGAGGAGAAAAACCAAGTGGAAGAGGCCCTATATTCCATGATGTCAAAATTCAAGACAACACTACTAGAATTTTCCAACTCTATGCCTAAGAGTTTATATGACATCATTGAGCAAAAATGGTATTATCATCTAAATCTTGGAAGACAAAGTAGGGAGATCACATTGGCCCAAGTAATGACTAAGTTAATTAAGGGACAAATTGATAAGTTTTTAAAAAAGTATACAGTTAAAGGTTCACACCTAAATATAGAGCCTTTAGCATTCTACAAAATAATATTGAGGATGTTGTCAAGAAGTCAACATAGATATGGAAAATCATATATAGGTTATCCATAATAAAGAAAGGAGAACCTAAACCTTCCAAGGTTAAAGATAATGATAAAGAAGATGATGAAAAAGACAATATTGTTGGAGGAGAAACATAAATGAAAGAAGATGACAAGGAAATAGCTGAGCCTGGGTAGCAAGAAGAATAGAGTGTGCATGACACACAATTGCTGAGTGTCAGTCCTCCACATGAAACAACTAAGACAACTAAAATAATAACTATCAAGGATGTTTTTGATCTATCATCTTAGAACATCAATCCTCTTAGTAAAGAATATTTGAAGAAAATACTAGATCAATCTACATTGTACACCAAACTTTGTGGCAATCCTATTTTGGTAAGTGTAGATGAGCTAGAAAAGTTAGTGATTGATGTTATAGGGGAAAAGTTGAATCCACAAGAACCACCTTCTATCATCCCTTTACTTACTAATGTACAACTTTTGGTCCAAATTCTAGAAGATAAATCTACCAAGGTTGATACAAGTGCCAACATTGATACTCTTAAGAAGAAGATAGCAGAAGACAAAGCCACCACTGTAGGACAAAAAGAACTAGTGCAAACTTGAAGAGATAGATTTAATATCAAAGGTGAAGAAGAAAGTTGCCATCCAAGCTCTAGTAGCTTTACCAACATATGGGACTCCTTCCACACAAACTATTCAGAGGTCAATTAAAGATATTATTCTATTGCAAATCTCAGTGCCAAGCCCAAGCTCATGAAAGGATGAAAAGGTAATTCATTATAGAGATATAAGTCTTGATGAAGAAATTATTATACCTAAATATGATTATGATACTATGACATTAGAATAAACATGCATATTATAGTAATCCTTAGAAAGGAAAAAGCATTAAGAAATTCTTAGGAGAGAACATAGGCAGAAGCAAGCACTTCAAGACATTAAGGACATCTTTCTAGATGCATTTAGTCTACCAACTCCTAAAGACAAAAAGCCACTAATGGAACAAATAATAGATATAGTGGAGAAAGTCACTAATGAAGACCATGATACTAATGCCAAACTATTAGAATGGTTAGAAAAGAATTTCTAAATCAAAGTGAATGAGAAAATATCTAGTGACATAGCACTTACATGAGCTGCATTGCTAACTAAGGTTGAGGATGTGAAGAGGGTACTTGAGAACATATTCTCATTGTACAAAAAATTATGTAATCCTAAACTATTCAACCAAGAGACCATAATTCACATTCTAAGTTTGGAGAGCCAAATTTATGCATCATGTGCAAGACTACCAACAAATCCAGCTCAAAGTGAGAAGCATTTTTAGGACATTGCTTCAAACACAAAGTCAATTAGCTATATTGAAAGTAGATGAGGGTAACATAAATGAAAAAATAACTAGCATACAAGTAACCCTCACCCCACATATGGAAATATTCACAAGGAGCTAGGATATGCTGAAATCTATTGAAGAAAGACCCCAATCTTTCTATCTTAGAAGGTCTAGTCCACCTTGTTGCTGAGCTTGCAATCCAAATCAAGTCAATAGATATTACATGTGACAACTGGGATGTATCCATCAAGATAATAAAGGATTTCCATAAATATTTTTTGGACAAACACATATAAAGTGTATATCCCATTTGACATAAGTGTTAAATGGGGGAGAATAAAAAATAGGGAGCATAGTAGTAGGGAGATAGATATTTTTGACAAAGAAAGAGAAAAATGGGAGATATATCAGCTAAGAGAGAGCATGAAAGAAAATAGAGCATGAAGTTAGCATTTAATTCAAAGTATATTAGCATAGACACATTTATTCATAAAGGAGCACAAAATTTTGGTTACAGAATAGACTTATCAACTCAGGGGGAGTTATAAAATTTTGAGGTATCTAAGTTATTGCAAAATCTTAAAATTTTGAAGTTTTTTATATAAGCCAAGTCATGGATATGTTATGCTCAAGACATTAAGGATGATAATGTATACTCAAGTGTTTTTGACACTCATGTTTTGATGAGTGTCAAAACACTTAAACTATTTACTTAGTTTATGTTGAACTAGTAATGCACGTCGAGCACAATATATAAATATTAGATCATGTTGAGTCATAGTGAGTTCTGAGCCACTCATATGATGGCTCAAGTAAGTGAAAAGTAGATAGACCATGTTGAGTGATTTAGGATCTGAGTAAATAGTGGATGTCAAACAATGTAGGTGCCAAGTCATAGTAGGAAGATCAGTGCATGCCAAGCATTAGAAACTTCACATGCTGAGTAAAATAGTTTTTGACATATTTGTTTGTAATGACAAAAACAACTATTTAAACCATTTTTGAGCTGACTTAAGATTTTATTTTGAAATTTTGGAGATAAGGAAAAATCTCTATTTGGATTACCTATACAATTACATGTAGCGAATCAGAAAATAAGAAGGATTAAGTGCAAAAATGGATGAATCCCAACCATAGATTCATACCTAACCCTAAGCCACAAAAGTCTTCTTAAGGAGGATGAAACCCTAAACTCTCTATCAAGTGTACAAGGAATTGAAGGAGAAAAGATAGAAGTTTGCATGCACAAATAGAGCATTCATGGTGACTTAGAAGTTATGAAGTGAGATTGAATTGTAGAATCAATTAGAGTAGAATAGAGGATAGAGAAAATGCTATAGAATTGAGACATTTGATCAAGAAGGATCAAGAAGACATTATTTAGAGGTGATTTTTTATTAGATGAGGAAAGTGCCAACCATAGGATCTATGCTGAGACATTCTATTTGGTGATTTTAGTCAAATCTCTTAACAAAGTAGTCTCAACTAACTGTATGAAATCCTTTAACAGCGTGCTTACTTAGTTGTAAGTTGAAGTCCTCTAACAAGGAACACTTTTAATCGGGTGTTGAAATCCTCTAATAAGGTGAGACCTAATAGTTTTTGTAAGCCTTTGACAGGGGAAGCCTTTTATAGGGTAGATCATATTTCATGATCAACACATTGTAACCTTCATTTGATACACTTGATTACTACAATAGTGAAGATTTGTGGGTTTTATCCCCACCCTAGTTTTACCTTCTTACTTAGAGGGTTTTTGGGTAGTCATATTTGGTGTTATGTGTGTGAATTTGTTAATCTCATATTATTTTTGACAACTAAGTGTCAACACAGTTAAGTCATTTACTTAGTTCATGCCGAACTAGTAATGCATGCCGAGTACAACATGTAAATATTAGACCATGCTAACTTGCAATGAGTGTCGAGTTACTCATGTGCCAAGTCACTCAAGTGTCGAGAAGATAGACCATGCTGAGTGATTCAAGTGTTGAGTAAATAGTAGATGCCAAGAAGTTTAGGTTCCAAGTCAGAAGCAAAATTATAGCATATGTTGAACTTCAGTAACTTCATATGCTGAGTAACACAGATTGGACATATTTATTTGTAATGGCACAAACAACAATGTAAACCATTTCCAAGCCGATCTAAGGATATATTATGATCTTTAAAGATAAGGACAAATATATATGCAGATATCCTATGTAATTACATGTAACCAATGAGAAAATAGGAAGGTTTAAGCAGCAATATGGATGAATCATAGTCATAGATTCATACCTAACCCTAGGGTTTTATCCCCGCCCTAGTTTTATCCATTGAGACAAATCTAGGATATATTATGATCTTTTAAAGATAAGGACAAATCTATATGTAGATTTTTTATGTAATTACATGTAACCAATGAGAAAATAGGAAGGTTTAAGTAGCAATATGGATGAATCATAGTCATAGATTCATACCTAACCCTAGTGTTTTATTCTTACTCAGAGGGTTTCTGGGTAATCATATTTGGTGTTATGTGTGTGAATGTGTTGATTTCATATTAGTTTTGACAACTAAGTGTCAACACACTTTAGTCATTTACTTAGTTCATGCCAAACTAATAATGCATGTTGAGTACAACATGTAAATATTAGACCATGCTGATTTGCAATGAGTGTCGAGTTACTCATGTGCCGAGTCACTCAAGTGCTGAGAAGATAGACCATGCCGAGTGATTCAAGCACTAAGTAAATAGTAGATGCCAAGAAGTTTAGGTGCCAAGTCAGAAGCAAAATTATAGCATATGCTAAACTTTAGTAACTTCATATGCTAAGTAACACAAATTGGACATGTTTATTTGTAATGGCACGAACAACTATGTAAACCATTTCCAAGCTGACCTAAGGATATATTACGATATTTTAAAGATAAGAACAAATATATATACATATTTCCTATGTAATTACATGTAACCAATGAGAAAATAGGAAGGTTTAAGCAACAATATGGATGAATCCTAGTCATAGATTCATACCTAACCCTAAGCCGCCGAAGTCCTTTTAAAGAAGATGAAGCCCTAAGCTTTTTATAAAATTATATGAAGGTAACAAGGGGGTGAATGATAAAATTGGAGAAGGAAAAAAGATTGTTTACAAAGCATTCAAGGTGACTTAGTAGTGAGAGTGAATTGAAGAATCAATTGGAGAAGGAAAAAGGATAGCGAAGGATACAACATTATTATATCTAATTGTGAAGGATTAAGAAGGACATGATGTAGGAGCATCAAGGCCAAGGTTGAAGGCATGAGAAGACATTAAGGTCACAAGATGGGAACATGACCATATTGGGTCATTAAATGTAATAAGACCTTGTAAAGGTCCTTTTTAATATGTTTTGTACTCATTTTGTTAAAGTTCAAAATTGCAAGCCATTAATAGCATGATGAAAGGACAAGGAATGTACCTAAGGGTCATTAATGTGATGTAATGAAGTGTCATGGGGATAGAGTCCTAGATTTTACTAGATTGATAAATGGGATCAAAGAGTCATAAAGTGCATATCAAATGCGAATAATTACAATGTAATTGGAAAAATATGTCAAATTGTCAAAATGTTAGTAATAGGCCACATAGGGCACTATGATGGAGTCAAGGGTTAAGTAAGGGTTTATAAGTCTTTTGAGAATAGGAACATCCATTTACATTAGTTTCAAAAGTTTCATGAATGTTTGAGTCTTAGAATTCTGAAATAAGTAGTAAAGAGTTGTTTTTAAAATTTAATTAAAGGTTATTCAAAACTGTCATAGACAGTTAGGGAATTTTTGGTTGGTTTTTGAAATTTGGATAGTTAGATGGTGGAAAAGGAGTTTATAAATACAATGTATTTGGTGTTGAAGGGGGTGGTCAGAGATCTTAATGTAAAAGTCTTGAAAAAATAAATAAAATTATGTATCTCACTGTCATTACGGACTGTCACAGAATAGTGGTTATTCTTTTTTATTGTTTCCTTTACTTTGCAAGTTCTTTAGTTGTAAAGAATTTAAGTTTAATCCACAAAGATACTAGAATGTTTTAAGATTCCTTCCATTCAAGAACAGGTCACTTATTAAAGATTTTGCACAGTAATAAAGTGACTGTCTGCTGAAACTGACTGTTACGTGACAGATTCAACATTGTTTTGTTGTCATAATGAATAAAGACCCCTCCCACTTTATGTAAATATATGTTTCTTGTGGGAGAGGGGTAAAACATGTATATTATTCCTTGAATGTATTGTCTTTCATGTAGGGATATAGGAAGTTTCTTTTGAAGATCACTGAATGACAGTCAGTTCAGGGAATAACAATTGCAGAAAAATGTACTCTAATGTGGGGTCAATATCTCAGGTTTGAATCGTTGGATTTCTCTCAAATTTTTATATGTTGTTTGAGACCTAGTTACACCACATATCAATGGTTAGATTGAGAAAATAAGGTTTTATCAAGAAGTTATGAATGACTGTTCACAGGTATGTGCAGAGGACTGTGATAGGGCAGATTTTCATGGATTTGTTTCATGAATGTGTTGAGAAGTTTTATAAAGGGATTAAAGGGTTGTAGGGGGCCATATAGAAGAGTCATTTTGTTTCAAGTAGTAGTGGATCCTTTGAGAGTGATCCTAATTGATAGGTTATTGGAGACAAGGGTAGTGCTGGAAGACCGGGACAGTCACAACACCATATGTTCAGAATGCATTGATGCATGAGTGGGAGGGTTCAAAGAGTGAAGACATTAAGATGTGGAGTCTAGTGGAAGATAATATTTTTGTAGACCACTAGCCTCTGCATCAAGACATTGTGCAAAGTTGATCTATTATCAAGAAAGCAAGTGTCAGTGACAAGATCTATGTTGTGACATTTTAATAGGTGATTTTAGTTAAATCTCCTAGGTAGAGTAGTCCTAACAGGATTTACCAAATCCTTTAACCAGGCACACTTCTAATAGGCTGTTGAAATTCTCTAACAAGGTGGGACTTAACAGTCTTTTTTAACAGGGCAAGCCTCATGATTCATGGTCAAACCATTGTAACCTTAATTGGCTACACTTTACAACTACAGTAATAAAGATTTTTGGGTGTCATCATGCATGTGATCTAATGAATGGTGAAAGTTTTATGGATTGGAAAGTTTAAACTCTTGATACACCCCCCCTCTCAAAATTTTACCTTTCCTACTTCTAATTCCAACAATTGGTATCATAACCAAGTTCTCAAAAGGAGAAGCTTTCGAACTTAGAGGAAATATCTTGAAATGGAAGTCTACAAGTTGGAAAAGACTATTGAGAACTAATAGATTGAAATAAATATTATAATACATCAAATAAATGATGCTAGAGATGCTTTGAAGAGTTCCTTGAAGAGAAGGAAAGAAATTGCTATTGTAGAGAATAACACACAATACAAGGAGATCAACACCACAAAGCTATTTGTAGATGGTAACTCTAGTGAATTTGATGTAGTAGTTGCAGATCCAATGGAATGGAATAGAGTACAAGCTAAGGAAATTAGAAATCTCAAGTTAAAGTAAGAATCACAAGCCATGATTCTATGTGAGGTGACAGAACAAAAGAAGAAAGCCATGGAAGATAAGGCCATGATTGTAGAAGACAAAAGAATCTTTAACAATAGACTAGAAGAAATGTCAATAGAGTTGACCAAGATCTCAAACATGCAATTGGATACCTTAAGCCAAATGATGAAAATTTATCATGAATTGAATGTCAAAGACATTGAGACAACCACATTGAAGTTGTAGAATGAACAACTGTAGAATGATCTGAAGAGAGAAAAAGAAATTGCTGAAAGTTTCAACAAGCCAAATAAAGCCATCAAGTACTTTGAATAATTTCTAAAATTCCCTAGATCCAACAATGATGTAGTAGGATTAGGCTACACAATCACTAAATAAGGAGAATCATCAAAAGTTGTTGAAGAAAGGAACATCAAAGGTAAGAACTCCAAACCTACTTGTTTCTTTTGTGGTAAGAAAGGACATAATGCTCATGTGTGTAGGAGCAAGAATAAAAATTAGAATGCCAAGCCAAAGAGCATGGTTCATTGTCACAAGTGCAACAAACAAGGTCATTAGGCACATAAATGTAGAACTAGAACCATGCATATACCAAGATTTGAAGGCTATTGTTACAATTGTTAGAAGTATGGACATCGAGCTTTTGAATGTAGATCCAAGTCTATGTGGTCATCAAACAAGTTAACAAAGGTAAGAAGCAATGGAAACTTTTATAATTGGGATTACAACACAAGAGAGAGCTCTCATTATTGTCAAGAATATGGGCATATCCTAGAGAATTGCATTATGACACATTTCAAAGACAACTACAAAAGATGGTTGAGTCAAACCACATGTTTTAGCTATCACAAGACTGGTCACATTAGTAAGTACTATCCAACTAGGTCAAACACACCAAGTTGTGAATTTGATAGAGGTAAAGGCAAGATAGATGTTGAACACATCAGAGGTGAGATGAATAAGACATGGAAAAATATAGAAGATTGCAGTACATCAAATGAAGGAGGGATCACTTCACCCAATGGGTTAGGTGGTCACACCTCATCAAACTAAGCAAACAAGAGGTATGTGGGACTAATATTTAAATGTTATATCATACATCAGCTCCAAAAGAAGATATTACTAAAAAGAATACATTAGCAAGAATAAAAATCTAAGATTTTGTGAAAATTCAGGTTAAATCTTTGAGTCTTTCATGTTGTTGCTGAGCATGAAATGTTCTCTATGTATGTTGAGTGGAATACTAGTTAATGCCAAGCTACCAGACTAGCTGGTAGATGTCGAACTCATAGTAGCTACCAAGTGGATGGTAAATAGTGTACACTATATTGTAGTAGATGTTGGCTACAAAATTGTGAAGAAAGATCATACTTCACTAGTACATTCGCACTTGTTTTCCTACCAAAAATTTTGAGCAAAGGTATGATTTATTTTATTTTTTGGTTTTCATCCCTATATTGGTTGAAAATGTATTAAGTTTTCCCAGGTTGGTCAAAATTTTGACCAAATTAGGTCATAAGAAATAAAAAAATATGTTAATCTTATATGTATATAGGCTTATAGTCTATGATATTATTATTTAATTTTATTTCATTCCCACCTACATAGGGTATCATTGTAGTTAATATTGGGGCTTTGTAGGTGAATTTTGTAGGATATCCACTGCTAGAGGAAGGTGACTGATCACTGGAGGAAGATGAACAATCATTGGATTCATTTTACTATAGCAAACATTGGCAAAGGAAGAAAGCAAGAAGCCTTTACATTGTTTCATCAAGTCCAAAAGGGTGAAATTGCAATCAAAGCAATGTTCCAGGCATCCCAAAGTGACTGCCTGGGCTGGATTTGTAGAGTAGGTGAAGTACAACATGGATTCTGAACTCAAGCTTCCCAAGTGCAAGGATTCTTTGCCTCCAGTGCCTTGAATCTGCATCTTCTTGCAATGAAATCATTGGAGGAAGCTGAATCTAATACTTAGACAAGTTGAATGATTTTCCATTTGAAGGTTACAATGTCTTGGTGAGATTTTAATTCCATGTGTCATAATCAATGAAAAAATAATCTAAATATATCATTTATAAGCCCTTCTAGATTTGTGCAATATGTTCTCCTTTCAACAATGAATATTATATGATGTTTGTGCAAATCAATTATATTGACATCTTCAAAAATGATCTCTTGATTTCATGATTATCAGATGCATTCAATCAATGATCCTCAATATGCACCAAGCACTTGTATCTTACTCGATAGGCTCTTTCAATTTGATAGTATTAATAGAAATGAGATCTTCTTTCCTATAACTCCAAAGAACAATGCCTAAATTCTCTCTTTGTTACTTACTACTAGAACCAATGGACAAGATTTGGTGTCAAAATAAAGTGGAAATGCAATTCCTAGCCTATTCATATGCTTCTAACTCTTGTCATTTATAACTAACTGCCTTGCAACTTCCTTGAGCAAGAACTATTTTGCAGAAACCTTGGGAGTTTGATTGGGCATACTGTACTTTCTAATACATATATGTAGGTGAATTTTGGAAACTTAGCATACCACGATCCATACTTCTTCACAAATTTCTCCACTCAACTTGATAATCTTGTTAGGAGTGCCTTGTAATACTCTCACTGTGTGCATAGCAAAGGCTTTTCTTGCAATCTTAAACCCATCCCTGTCTTGAGGTTATATTAGTGGATAATAATCACATATCATGTATTGTATTGGTCCAATGCCAATTACACCCAAATATTCCAATCCTTTGTACTTGTGTACTCACACAATCATGTAGATCATACACGAGCTCATGTAAAATGTCATTGATTTCATCATAGTTCTTAATTATATATTTAAGTTGTCATTTATCATTGTTGCCCAATCAAATCTTTCACTTGCATTAATGATACTCTTGATTAAATAGCTCATCCATGGTCTGAATAGTGCTACTTGTGAGCTTCCAATTTCTTTATTCAACGTGATTATGAGTTCTTGATATCTTCTTTAAAATATTCCTTCGTCAACTTTGACAACTTGGTATTGTACTTCCTAGATTATAACCATTCATTGTTGACAAGATTTATGTAGTCATCCTCTCTATTTTTCAAACTCTTTCATGAAAAACTCTCATTTTCTAATTAGGTCATCTTTGTGCTATGAGATATTGAATGGATCCCTTATGTTATCAAGTATGATTGCAACCAAAATACTTCCCTTAGGGGTAAGTACTTTTTTCAATATCATATCTTCTAGTACATTCAACCATTAGCTTGGTCTATTGCCTGACTAGTGGAAATGTAGCTGCATGAACTATACCACTCTTTAAGATTTTCTTTGCCCATGGTTATGGATTGTGTTGAAATGTTCTGTCTCTTATCAAATTCATGTAATAGGGAGAAATTTTTTTGTCATTAATTTTCTTCCATTTGGATGTAAAGTTTGTCTCGAGGAGCATGTCTCATAAATCATGTTTGAGCTACACAATACTACATTGTCTTGACTTTATCCCATCTTTAGGTGCCTTTTCCTTTTTCTTTGAGCCTTCTACTCAATTACCTCTTTCCATTCTTTAACCTACCATACAACAGCCTACATGAGGTTTTTTCTCTTTTTATATTTCTTTAAATCGATAGGAGTTATTATTTAAGAAATTAGAATTCAAGATCACGAACAATTTTGATTTGTCCATTTGCTTCTTTACTTAATGACTCTTTCAGCAATTTTACCACACATACTTTGTGACTACTTTACAAATCTAATACATTGCCTAATTTCAATGAGATCTCTTAGCTTGAAATTCAAATCTAGACATGTTTTTAGTTTTCACAAGGCATGATTACTTTTAGATTTTACAAATTCAACACACACATGTAGCTTGCAGCCTTTAGAGCTGATTTCTCCACACCAAAATTTGGACTTGTATAATTGAGAAGTCTTAGTTTCAATGTTTATAGACCTAATCATGAACATTGATCAACATTGTGCACAAATTTGGCTTGTTAAAAAATGGCTGGTTGCTAATGTAAATAGATTTACTTTGCTACTTATTTAATTTTCTTGAGCTGACTAAGTTTATGATTTGAAATGAAGTGGGTAGGTTCCTTTTTATATGGCTATAGAGTCCAAAGTGTGTGACTCCAAAAATAGATAAACTAAAATAATTCATATTAATTAAATCAGCTCACTTCATTCACCAAATCAAAACCAATTCCTTAAATTTAGATCTTGCTTCTTCATTATTTATTTAAATTGATCCTCATCATTTAATAGAATAGAATCATAGTTCATCAACATTTATTTAAAATTTAAATCACCCCCACTCACAAATGATTCCATTATTCCCATGGACAAGTAATGTTCCAAATTTTGTAAGATTAGCGATTACGAAGGGTCATACGAGATTAAAGGCATAGGTATGTATTATAAATAAGTGATTTTTTCTTAATCTAGTGTAAGACATAGTGTTGCATAATTAATCATTGTTTATTGGCACTCTCCTGATAAGGAACATTACAAGTTGCTATCCCCAAGTGCATTTACTTTATGAGTTATTAATATATACTTAGTCTAATCCTTTTTCACTCACTAACATAGTTAAGAGGATAGGTTGGCTTGTTAGGGTTGGAGTACTATCATGTTGAAGGAAGCTTTTAAGCCAGTGGTATGGATGTATATCACAAATCTTTGAGGACATAGCCCAAAAATAGATAATTCTTATATGTGGCACAAATCATTTAGGGAGCCTACTTGTAGAGGGTTTCCAAGGCCCCCTAAAAAGTAATTTCCCATCTTTCTTAATAGTGATGAAGAGTGCAATGGGGAATTGAATGCTTGAATATATATTGTGAATCAACAATTATTTGTTAATGAAATTGAAATGCATAATGATGAACATTGATCATTAAGAATCAGCATTCTCCTAGTAAGGAATGTTTTATATTGCCATTTTTGTGTGGGATATGAACCCTAGTTGGGAATAGTAGTGTAAATCAGTGGAGGTCTTAATAAGGGACCTTACAATGGCATCAAAGCACTATCTTGCCATCCTATAGGGTATTCGATGAAAACAAGGAATCATTCTAAGTCAATAAGAAGAAATCTAACAATGTAATGTATTATGTGTATACTTGGTATATGCTCTATGCCTTCATGCATTAGTGTGTAAACTTTGTGTATTGTTTGTGTCTCAATGAATTAATTTGTATACTTCATGTATGCTTTGTTTCTTCATGCATTCATGTGTATATTATGTGTATTCTTCGTGTCTTCATGCATTAATGTGTATATTTTGCATATCCTTTGTCTTCATATGTTCATCCATCCTCAAGTATGTGGTCCATGTGTGTTTCTACCCTTGGTTGGTCTAGAGAAAGATAATAAATAGGAGAAAACAAAAAGATATGAATTTAATGCACATTGTTATGCAAACATTGGTTTTTAAAAATTCAATTGACATCATTTTGGAATGGCCTACATTCTTGTCTCTAGATAAGAAAAAAATGTATAATGATAATATCAAAACTAAACCTTGATAACAATATTGTAGTTTGACTTGCTGCTATAAATATCTCATATTTATCAATATTAGAGTAGCATGGTGCAATATATAAACAATAGAAATGATTTTATGATTGCTTAACTATTGCTTAACTCCTCAATTCATCACAGTGGAAACAACTTGATACCACACTTCATGAATACTCATGATAATGTTTAGTTTCTATAACTAGGGTCATTCCTAGACCCAGACCTTAGCCTCAAGGGTTCATTCTTGCTGATCCTACTTATGTATTCTTGAGTGGGAAGTTAGAGGCTTCATAGTTCACAATTAGAGGGAGCTCATTCATCCTCTTGATGAAATCTCTAATCTCTATTTAACTATTATTATTAATTAAGTGTAAACTTAGTCCTATCACAAATAAAGGTATTTGTTGTATTCAGGTGATAGTTCCATCTCTACCATCACCTATCATTATTTGCAGCAACTTACACATATTAATAAGGATCATATCAAAAATCACACACATCGTGATTATAATGAGCACCTATCTCATATACAAAAACTTTCTCATACACATCATAGGTACACAAGTTAACTAGCTTTCCATACATCACATACATAGTAACTAGCTCCAACATACATCACAAAGACTGTAATGACTTGCTCAAATGTGAATAAAAAGACAATAGTGACTAGTTCACATATAATGGCTAATCATTCCCTGCCCATGTGCATCCTAAAGGAGGGATTCTTAGTGCATTGTGCACTACACTATGGGTCCCATTCCTTTCCTTGGTCTTGGCACTAGTAGATACTTGGGAAGGGGATTAGGTTCATCCCATGCTAAACCCAATTGGGTGAAGTTTACCATTTCCACTTAAAACTAAACCCAAAAGCATACCACAAGGTTTGTCCAATTATCACCTACCTATTCCTCATTAGAAATTATCTTCCCTATAGTCCCTCGAATAACCAAGAAATTAATCCTTGAGGAGGTAACCTCATGATAGGTATTAGATATATGTGCCACAAATCCTTTGAGGGAGCCTTCTCAAAAATGTTTTCCAAGGCCCATAGACAAGTAATTCCCCCCATCTTTCTCAAGGTTACTGATGAAGAGTGCAACAAGAAATTGAATGGTTGAAAATGTATTGTGAATCACCAATTATTTGTTAATGTAATTCAAATCCATAATGTTGAAATTTGGTCGTTAGGAATTGCACACTCCTAGTAAGGAAAGTTTTATATCATTATATTTTAGTGGGATCTACACCCTACTTGTGAATAGTAGAGTAAGTCAGTAAAAGTCTCAATAGGGGACATTGCAATAGTAGAGTATGCTAAAATCCCATTTGAGGAAGGTAGTGAGTGGAAAGGAAACTAGTAAGTCTTCAATGAAATCAATTCAACTATATATCAACTAAATATTGGTGAGTATCCAATAGATAACTATTGATTACTAGAAAAGTATCAAAATATTACACTTTGACTCAAATCAAGAGTCATATATAAAATAGTCATTGGCTGATGGAGGTTGTGATATAATGCTTTAAGATATGAAGTCATCTATTCACCTAGGCATCAAATAAGATTCAACACTCTATCATAGATTATCAAATGATGGGGGCACACATAGATATAAGGGATATGAAAGAAGAGTAGTCACAAACCTCTACCAATAACACAAAATTTGAATTATTCAAGTTTAAAAATGATAAGATGATCATAGAACTAACTAAAGATTTAATGATATCAGGATTACTATAATACTAAAGGGGATGATGAACTCTTCATTGCAAAATCTTACTACCACATTACAGCTACTCTTTGTTAGTTGGGTAACAAACATGATGCTCTCTCAAGTGTGGGCATGAGCAAGAATATGTTTGAAATGATTATCAGAAAATTGTTGTTAGAAAATATTGATCATACTATGGAGATTTTTGAGGGAAGTATATCAAATTGGAGGTTGGTAAATACTGGAACCCCTGGAAAGCTTGGTAGTTTTGAGGACATTCTCTTTGCTAGAAATGACATGCAAGATACACCAATGATAATCACTCTTCAATAAATTTTTCATGAGAATGATTACCTTGTTGGTATGACCTTTGTTAATGTGATAAAGAGAACTTTACACATCACCGAGTTTCTTGATGACAACCAATACTCAAACCTGGAATCTACTATGATAACTCTTGGTTGTAGGGAATTCTTGTTACCTCTAAGCAGTGGAAAGTCCACTAATAATAAATGCTTTCATGATGTATTGACAAGTTGTAATGTTCTCTTAACTAAAAAGAATAAATTTGATTTCAATTCTAGGGATGTTGATCAAGATCTCTGTCACCTTGTAAAAGGTTTAGTTGAGTCATTAAAGGACATAGTTGCAAGTTCAAAGTCTACTACTGGAGCTTTGGGGGCCCTCCTCTTTTACATAGGTTTGCTTGCAGATGATAGCAATTATAGAAAGTCTACAATTTAGCATTATCACATAGGCAGATTTAAGCGGTTGGATGTTGTAGCTTTACAAGTATTAAATGTTCTTGAAAGTAAAATAGATATAAAAAAGAACTTTAGTTTATTTGGATTGATGAACATGACATGTACTACTGGCATGGGGAAGAGACTATTGAATACATGGCTTGAGCAAGCTCTCTTATATGTAGAAGAGATCAAGTGTAGACTGGATATGATGCAGGAATTTTTTGAGGATGCATCATTATGCCAAGATTTAAAACTTCATCTAAAAAGAATTGTAGATATTGACTAACTTGTGCAAAAATTGGAGAAGGGTAGGGCCAATCTACAAGATATTGTAAAGCTCTATCAGGCAAGGACCTTTAGGTTTTAATGTGTTTGATTTTTTATACTATGCATTTGCAATAAACGTGCTTTGTGCTTTTTCTCTTCTATGATCACATGGGTACTTTTGCAATAAATTTATATGTTTCTTTCACAACAATGAAATCGTGCTTTTGAATGAATTTTGATCATTTCTTTGTATCTAAATTTATTTGTGTGTTGTGCAATTGCACTTACTGATTAAATGGTGCATTTCATCATCTATGATTATTCTTAGCTATCATGCTAAACTTGTAGTTAGTAGATATCACATCTTTTAAAATATGAGAACTATGGTTTTCAAGAACTTAAACTATTTTTGGATTTTTTTTGTTTACTATAGTTATTGTACATGTGACAAACAAGCATACAACTTCTTGTAATCAAAAGTTCACTCAAATAATATCAAGGGGACTTTTATTTATTGATTATGGAAAGATATTTGGATGCCTTTGACCTTTGGATAGATGAAGAGAATTTGACAAAGTTTGCAGCACTTGTGGAGGCTATTGTTGATCTCGGTCAACTTGAAAATGGAGAGTACATGATCTTAGTTAGTTATGATCCTAGTCTGACAAAAATTATGAGTGAACGAGATGAAGTGGAAGAAAAAATACAAAAAGTACATCATAAAGCAATAGTGATCTAGATCTTCCTATTGACAAGGCTTTAAAACAGGACAAAGGCACACAATTTGGACATGTATTTAGGATTACAAAGGAAGAGGAACCAAAAGTATGGAAGAAGTTGAATACATAATATATAGTCTAAGAAACATGGAAGGATGGAGTCAAATTCACAAATGCAAAACTTAAGTGACATTGGAAGCAATATATTAAGTTATTAGATGAATATTCAAGTAGTCAAAGGCAACTTGTTACCCATGTGGTACAAACAGTAGCAACATTTACTGAGTTAAGTTTTTTTTAGTCTATTTTTTTACCTTATTTACTATTTAATCTTTGTGAGAAATAATTCTATACATAGTCTTAATAAAACTGTCTCTGATATTGTGTGTTCTTTTTAAATATATTTATGGCTTTAACTCATGTGCCTTCACTCATTTTTGAGTCCTGACTATTTTTATTTAAATTCCTCAAAGATTATATGATTACTTCAAATAATACTGGCTAGTTTAAGCTATTCCTTTTGCATGCTTATTGAATCTTCCAAAAAAGAATGTATTGTTGCAGGAAAACTAAATTTTTTGTAGGTGATGATTGATTTGAAATTTTCTTAATGTCAGTTGGATGATTTTGTATGGATATCAAGTAATTCTATAAGACAAATTTTGAATGAATTGGTTCTTGAACTCATAGGCCTTTGATATCATACAATGACAGTCTATGTTAAGACTTAAGTAGTTAACTCTATGCTTCATATTTCTTTAGGAGTTAGTCCCACCTCTTCAACAAACCTATATGTTTGCAAGAATTACAAGCTTAATTTTTTTATGTTGCAAAAATTAGACCTCTTTATTGCAGCACTTGGAGAATAATAATTTAATTTTTTAACAAATTAATTTATTATTGTTTTTGTTTATTACACCGCTATGGGTATGTAAAAATGTTGAATGCAAGTCATTGACATTAGAGACTTGTTTGTGGAAAGGATGCATAGTTGTTAGTGGAAGAGATGTATAGCTATAACATCTACATAGTGTCATTATTTATCCTTTTTCTTTTGGCATGACAAGACACATAATTGTCCAAAAAGTATGGTTTTTACACATCATTTTCATAACACATTTATATAATAGTTAATTATAATCAAACTTAGATTTCAAGAGACTTTGTGGATTTGCTCATATCTTGTGTAAGAATTGGCTGTAAATATGACATGCTCACCTCAATGTGAAAAAATAAGACTATTTGACAAATACTTGCAACCTTACCCCTCTCCTAATCTATGATGCTTTTAATGGTGAATATCTATTGATATGTGGAAGTTGGAACTAACTGATTTAGTGATTGGGCTATTGAATAAAAGATTGGGGCTCACTTTGATTTTTTCCATATGTGCACCCAACCTGTACCTTCTAATTTTTTCACTTTCATGTTATCTAGGCTACCTATTTTAATTTTTCTACTTTAGAGAAATGTTAAGATAAATCACTAAAATATTGGAATCATATATTGTAGTCAAAACTCAAATAGCTACATGTCTTGATTTTAACTTTATAGGAAACTCTTGAGCTGCTCTCTATGTGTTTGATTGCTTAATCTTCTATACTAGTTTAGACAAGCCAAAAATACATGAACTATAATTTCAATTGTTTAATGATTCATATTTCCTTATTGATCTATATTCAGTGTCTTTTCTCTAATTTTGGTATGTTCAGAACTTCAGCCATGCTAATTCTTTTTTTCATAGCGGCATAGTCTACTTATACTCATTATGTACAACACCCTTTTGGCTAGTTTGTAATTATACTTGAGTGCTCTTCATGGTTATCTAAGACTACTAGATTCAAACACTCTATATAGTATATTACCAAGAGATACTTTTCTAATAATATAGACTATGAAAGATAGAGATTTTTAAGTACCAGTATTGATGGGGACACAACCCAAGCACATAATGGACACAATAGGAAAGGGAAAATTTTATTAACAATGAAAATATGCTAGTACACTTAGTCCAAAGAAACAGTCTCCAAAACATGCCCCATGGGCTTACAATAGCATAAATTTGGAGATAAATTCTTCTCCTAGTACCTTCTCTCAAACTCCACTCCAAACTGCCTTTTACAATGCCAGGAATGTCCTTAAATAGACCCCAAATGGTTAAGGATTAGGAATACATTCTAGAAAGTGCTAGTTGGCATCCACTAACCAAGTAGAAGGCTCCAGAAGCCACGTTAG